>JBCEWE010000494.1:110000-667500 GCA_039877035.1 Silurus lanzhouensis
TCTTGCAGATACCCTTCTATCACAAATAACACCTGCTCTCACTCTTCTCCACCCACTCCACCCTGCCTGCACTCTTTTCTTCATGTCTCTAAAACAATCTCTATTACTTTGCACTGTTGACCCCAGGTACCTGAACTCCTCCACCTTCTCCACCTCTTCACCCTGCAACTGCACCACTTCACTGCCCTCCCTCTTATTTACACACATGTACTCTGTCTTAACTCCTACTGACTTTCATTCAATTTCTCTCCAGCGCGTAACCTGCTCACCACAAATCACAATATTATCCGCAAACATCATAGTCCAGGGAGACTCCTGTCTGACCTTGTTCGTCGACGTGTCCATCACCACTGCAAACAGGAAAGGTTCAGAGCCGATCCTTGATGCAGTCCAACCTCCACCTTGAACCAGTCTGTCGTTCCTACTGCACACTTCACTGCTGTCACACTGTCCTCATACATGTCCAGCACCACCCTCACATACATTTACATTTTACATTTGTGGCATTTAGCAGACGCCCTTATCCAGAGCGACGTACAAACGTGCTTTAAATCTCTAGTAGTGAATAAATCTACACTGGTACGCAAGAATACAAACTCAATATAAATATAACTCGAATTCTACAAACTTGGAAAGTGCTAATTTAGGTATTTCAGGAAGAGGTAGGTCTTCAGTCGTCGCTTAAAGATAATCAGGGACTCTGCTGTACGGACATCTAGGGGAAGTTCATTCCACCACCTCGTTGCCAGAACAGAGAAGAGCCTTGAATTGTACTTACCTCTCATTCTGAGAGAAGGTGGTACCAGTCGAGCAGTGCTGGAGGATCTCAGACAGCGTGGTGCAGTGCGGGATGTGATGAGGTCACTGAGGTAAGATGGTGCTGGTCCATTTTTGGCCTTGTAGGCAAGCATCAGTGTTTTGAATCTGATACGTGCAGCTACTGGAAGCCAGTGAAGGGAGCGCAGCAGTGGGGTGGTGTGGAAAAACTTGGGCTGATTGAACACAAGTCGTGCAGCTGCATTTTGGATCATTTGCAGTGGACGAATAGCGTTCAGGGGAAGACCTGCCAGCAGAGAGTTGCAGTAGTCCAGTCTTGAAATGACAAGAGACTGAACAAGCACCTGGGCAGCCTGTATGGACAGAAATGGTCGAATCCTTCGGATGTTATAGAGAAGAAATCGACAAGAACGAGCAACATTAGCGACATGTGGGAAAAAAGACAGTTCATTGTCTATAGTTACCACAAGGTTACGAGCAGTGGCTGAAGGGGAGAGCAGAGAGTCATGAAGTGTTATTTGTAGATCTTGACCTGGAGATGAATCACCTGGGATGACCAGCAGTTCTGTTTTGCTGGGGTTGAGTTTAAGTTGGTGAGCCCTCATCCATAAAGATATGTCTGACAAACATGCTGAGATCCGAGCGGAAGCTGTGGTATCTGATGGAGGGAAAGAAAAGATGAGTTGAGTGTCATCTGCATAGCAGTGATAAGAAAACCCATGTGAGGATATGACTTCACCAATGGAGTGGGTATAGAGGGAGAAAAGGAGGGGACCAAGTACCGAGCCTTGTGGGACACCGGTGGTGAGTCTGCATGGGGCAGATGTGGATCCCCTCCATGTTACCTGGTATGAGCGACCTTCCAGGTAGGAAGCAAACCATTCCCATGCTGTTCCGCAGATACCAAGGCTCTTGAGGGTTGACAAAAGTGTCTTGTGGTTCACTGTGTCAAATGCTGCTGAAAGGTCCAGAAAGATAAGTACAGATGACAGCTTGGCTGACCGAGCAGCATGTAGTTTCTCGGAAACAGCCAATAGAGCCGTCTCTGTGGAATGTGCCGCTTTGAACCCAGACTGGTTCGGATCGTGGAGGTTGTTCTGTGAGAGATAGACAGACAGTTGGTTAAAAACAGTGCGTTCCAGAGATTTAGAAAGAAAGGAAAGGAGTGATACCGGTCTGTAGTTGTTGATGTCTGATGGATCCAGAGCCGGTTTCTTCAAGATAGGAATGACCCTTGCTTGCTTGAAGGTAGTTGGTACATAGCCAGATGTTAATGACCCATTGATGATTACATACTTCTCTGACACACCTGACTTCCTCATACAATACCACAATAAACTCCTCTCTCCACCCTGTCGTACGCTTTCCTTAAATCCACAAACATACAATGCAACTCCTTCTGACCTTCTCTATACTTCTCCATCAACATGCCACCACAAATTACCAAGAAATTAGAAGTGAGATACAAAGGGACCATTACAAGTTCCATTAAAGCCAATACGATTCCCATTATATCTATTTAAACCATTACAGAGTCTATGAAGGTTTTTAATATATCTTTGTGAGAGATATAGCATTATCTGCATATATCTGGCATTTTCTAATTCAGTTCAGTTCAATTCCATTTTATTCAAAGCAGCTTTACATAGATAAAGTGGTAATAAGGTTATATAAAATAATGTGTAAGTTTCTTGCATGTAAGGTAGTTCCTTATAATTGATGAGCAAGCCAGTGGTGAAAAAAAAAATACAGCATGAATCACCAGGGGGTGCTGTCTTATAATACTATATTATTATATATTATTGTTAATACTAAATCACCATGGCTGAAAACTATAATTGAAAATTGTGTATTATCTAAATTTGCTTTTTTTTTTTTTTTCCTAAAATACATAGGGCAACCAAGAGCATTTGGGTGTATTTGTTTGGCTCTGAGAAAGACAAATGTATTTCAATTTCAAATATATAAATAAAATAAAAATAAAACGGTAGAGTAGCAGTATTACATCCAACAATTTTAATGACAATAACTGTTTTCTTAACAATCAAACAATTTTAACAAACAAATAAATAAACACCTAAATAAACAAAGAAGGATGGACTTGTTCTTTTTTTTTTTCTTTTTTTTGGGGGGGAGGGCATGCTGTATGAAAAATATGCTTAATATTTGTATTAAAGTGTTGTATATTTGTGTTGCTTTTTGTTTCTTCTATAAGAGGTCTGTTCTCCATGTAGCTCTATGTTCTTTTATATTGTTGTATGTAGATTCTAGAGAAACGCTCATTTCACTGTGCACTGCCTCGGCTATATACGGTTGAAGTGACAATAAAAAAACTTCTAGACTTTTCTTGACTCTCTTGCTTGTACACACACACACACACACACACACACACAGTATACCTTTACCTTAACTAAAATGATTTGTATTTATCTTTGAAGTCGTGCGTTCTCATGTCTTAAGTAACAATCTCATAAGAGCAGGTTCTTATTTAGCTAGGGTGTCATGGGATAAACGCGAATTTTTGCCGTAGGTAGCTTACAAGGTGCTAAACAATGTGCGTTTTTTTACTTATATTACCGTAATGACAAGAAGATCAGTTTCCTGGGGGGTCGGGGGGTGGGTGGCTTGTGGTTTTGTATGTGTGTGTGAGTCACACGTACATACACACACACATACCCTTCTGGCGACAGTGATATAGTATCCTATATGTAGTACTGTAGTACCTGCTCTTTCAGAGGCTTTGCTACTAGGAAATAGTGGAACAGGCTGTGTGGCTGTGTGTTGAAGCTAGGTGTGCTTTTGGGTGTGCCCTCCTACACCTCATCAAACTGACAGATCATGACCGAACCTGGTTCCTGGCTGTGACTTGAGACGTGCACACGGTTTACAATGGATTTGTCCAATTCTTGGTTGATTTTGTTTTTTCTTTTGGCAGAGACTGGTAAGGTTCAATCGCATGTTAATGTAATACTATATCAAAGTTTTTTTTATTTAACAAAGTATATCATTGCTAGCATATGTTTTCATTTGTGTAATCAGTGGATACAAACAAAATGTAAAAACCGAATGATTGATTCATATTTGATTAAAAGAAGCAAGGTTGTAAGATCTACTGCAGGTGCGTTTGTGGTCACTTCTAACATCTCGTGGACACTCAGGTTTCTGCTCTGGGGACCAGCTCGTGATGCCTGCAGAGGTGAGCGGTGTGCGGGGGAAGAGCGTGAATTTCACGGCACAAGGTTTTCCCGGTGATGTCAGTATCGTGACGTGGACGTTCACCCCAAAAACTGGATCGAGTGTGCCAGTGTACACGGCCACCCCGAGCAACGAGAAGGTCCCAGACGCGTACAAGGGCCGCGTGAAATACAACAGGACCTTGCAAACACTTGAACTCAGCTCTCTGACTCCCACCGACAGCGGAGTTTATATTCTGACTGTAGTCGACAGCAAACTGGATCAGATGGTGGGTCAGACTTCCCTCCGAGTCCTGGGTAAGTTCTTCCAGTTTGCCAATCTGTGTGCTTCAGATGACGTAGCTTTTTAAAAAAAATTTTTTTTTGAAAATGTGTTTCCTGATATCCACATTAATTATAGTATATTTTATACTAAAGAATATTTTATACTAAGAATATTTACCTATAGATCTTATATATAACCCACATAAGTCATGTGTTATTCAATCTTACAGCCTGTAATAACTCATTTGAGACACAGTGTGATTTGTGTTACTGTCCATGCATAATCAACAATTCTTAGTGTTTATTGTCTATTTGGACATAATTGTATAACACTGGATATGGATTTTGGATATTTATTTGACTAGTCAAGAAATGTTAAAGCTTAAAGGTTAAAAAAACCCAGAAGGAAAACTTCGAAGGGTGTGGCCTTTTTGAATGGAAGAAATTAAGTAACACACAACCTCATGGACTCATTTTAAAATCAGTGTGTGATATTTTTTTTGCACTGAAACGGTTTTCATTTTAGATCGGATCAAATTTAGATTAAAGAGGCAGCTACAGGGGTGTTAAATGGTCTTAATGTTTTGAATGTTTGAACATCTGCTGTGTGTCCCTCACTCAATTCTTTAACATGTAATGCATCTCGGACAGAACCTGTGGCTGATGTGACTATCACCTCCAACATGCCTGAAGCAGTGGAATTCAACAGCACTGTAATCCTCACCTGCAATGCAAAGGGGTCTATCCTGTCATACAGTTGGCTGAACAACTCCAATCCTGTGGTGGTGGATGGGATCCATATAGTGCAGAATGACAGCCAGCTCATCATTAATCAAGTTTTCCGTAACGATCTGCTAGGGCAAATCTCCTGCACAGCCAAGAACCAACTGGAATCTTTAACAAGTGCCACTTTCAACCTCACCGTCAACTGTAAGTCCACACAACAAATCAGGTTTATTCAAAGACATATTACAGTAACATATTAATCAACGTTTCAGTAATAACCTTTCCAATGCATTCCTCTTACATTTACCTTACCTATGTGTGTGGGTGTTAACCACAGAACCACTAATTACCTGTACATTAAATCTGAACTTACCACAGGTTATCTATTTATTTTCTTTAAGCTTTACACCAGTGGCTACAATAAAGCTGTAGTGTCTGCTTATTTAGCTCTGAGCTTTTCTTTTGAACAATGCTTTGATCCCGGCCTCTCAGAACTGTCAACATTGTGGCTATAGAACAAAGCCAGTGGAGGATCCATGAGGAACAAGTCAGGTATATGGAAGTGTGATTAGACCATGTTACTAATGCACAACAGTGAAATGTGTGTGGTGCAGTGGGATGTGGGCACCTAAGTCAAAAGCCTTCTCAGCTTGTGCAAAATGGCACAATAAAAAAGACACACACTTACACAGACTGCTGAAATCGCAAAATTTGGCCAATCGCAAAATTGAAAACTACAGAGATTTACGTGGTTTTTTATGGTCACAAATCACAGCAAGATTTGAACAAATAGATGAAGGGATGTATTGGGGGATACATTTTCCTTTGTGATTTTCTTTGTTTCTAGATTTTCTCCAAACAGTTTAGTGCAAAATGGAGGATGGATATGTTTCTATTTCTAGTACATTTTCTGAGCAAAGATTTGCTGTTAAAACAACAATTCAAATCTTTTCATATTGCCATTTTGATCAAATGCTAGATACACTAACAATAAGCCAATTATACAGTATTTCATTTTACATATAACATTTTTTTTATTTATTTGAAAAAGAAGATTATGTGGTTTATTTATTGTGTAGTGTGGTGGTAAAATGAATACAGCAGTTGTAGTAGGAGAGTGGCAGGAAAAAAAATAATTGAATGGAGGGGACAGGCAGCAGAGTAACATGAGACAACATGACAGGACCTCCATCTGACTCTGAAGCAATCAGCTTTAGCTGGAGGCACCTGTTATCATAAGACAGAAAAAAACAGGAAGGAAGCAAATTTTCCTAATCATATTCACATCATTTTAAACGGCACCTGCCTGTGTATTATACCATTTCTGGCTGTATGTTAGCAACATGCTGTGGCTCCATAGTCAACTACCAAAGAGAATGCCATTTGATTACCCAGACAGCTTGAAGTGTCAGTACACTCAAGATCTAAAAGGCCTACCATTAAAACAGCCATATTGTTAAAAAATTATATAAAAAAAAACTGGTTACCAGACATCAATCTCCATGGGGGCTCTAATGAACCTGTGTCTGTAATAAAAGATCACTTAATCTTTGCCTTTAATACGACAACTACCCAGATTGTAGAGTTTTATGAAGAGGTAGCAGGTAATGACTTATTGGTTTAGTTTCTGCACAGAGTGTAGGCTAAACTTCCTGTATCATATATATCAGTATGTTGCAGAGAGGAGTTTCAGGTCATTTGCGGTTTTTGTTGTTGTTGTGTGTCGGTTGGTCACCCTTGAATGTGAACCCACTTTTCAGAGTGTTAAATGTACCTCAACAAACAATTTAAACAAACAAAGAAAACTAAATGTAAATGTGGTTCTCACATATTAATACATACTACAGAATTTTGTAAATTGTGTGTGTTGGAATTTAACAAAATTATTATTGTAAAACTAATTATGGAATATATAATGCATAAAAAAAAACATTGATTTTTATTATTGCTATAGATGTTATGGACATTAAAATGCCTTTTTGCAATTGTCCTTTAATATTTTTAAGATAATGAATGAAGTCGTAGTGAGTATTTACTGTTCCTTAATATTTTTTTACCATGCTGGGAAATAATGGGAAAATAATGGGGTTAATACAACACACTTTATTTTTATGTGAACCGTTTCCTTACATGCACACCCTGCTGTATTGCACAACCATGAGCCTAATGTCATCATGTATGTCATTAACTTGATCAAACAAAGACAACAAATAAGAAAGTGACAAGCTAAATAAAATAATAAAAAAAATGTAAATGTAAAATAGCACTACTAGACTACATCATGCCTCTTCTTCATTGAGCAATTTATTGTACACTTATTGTACACTGTATTTGTATCATACTGTTACGTATGTGCATTTTAAATAGTCCTGTGTACCATAGAGTATGTCTTGCATTACAGTTGTGAAGAAATTACATTTCATTTCCATGTTTACAAGCGATTTATAACAATATTATTATTGTAACAATAAAATTCAGCAGTATATTCAAAGTATCCTGTACAGCTTATGTGATGAATATGATACAAACATATATGATGTGGTGACACTTTAAATATCACCTCAGACCTTTTATAAATGCCATGCCCTTGACCGATTAGTAAGCAGAGGCAGACACTGTTATCTTTATCAGAAGAAAAGAATTGTTGATAAATATGCAGCTCGGTTTGTGCAGAGAAAAACACTCAGATTTTTAGCTAGATAATGTTTTGGTTGGAAGTCTTTTATGAATTACTATTTGCATCGGCATTTGCAAATTAGTTAGTGTACAGGAACTGTATGAAAAACCAAATTGTAAAGTATTTGTAATTGGTGCTAGAACACCATGATTGCATGGAAATGCAGACCAGTTAAAACAGTGCCTTGGATTAGATTCCAGACCTGGAAATTGAATTAGACTTTACTGTAATTTTTATCAATTAAAGGGACATTTAACAGTTTTTTTGTAAAACAAGGTTTAGCTAAAAAGCTGCATGTTTTCTTGGATATGTCTTGCCATTTTTTGCCCATCTTCTCATACTAATGGCTAAAACTATATCAGAGTGAATAGAGGTGCTAGGAGAATGGCAGTTCTTAAATATGCCCAAGGATTTAGGGTTAGGGCCGGGCTTGACTAAAGCTTTCTAACACATTATGGTCTTTACTCACTTTAGTGTAGCTACATAAGCAACCACAACACATTTTACATTGTGTAAACAGTGTGATGAGCAGTTTTGTATGCACAAAATCTAGTGCCAAAACACATACATTTGATCAATGTTTTAAACAGGGGACCTTTTCTGAAAGGCTCTGGGTTACAGATCAAATGGTTTTGGGGTTTGCCTAGTGACTTCTGCCTTCTTGAGCAAGGATCTTATTCCTGTCTGCTCCAGGGCATAGTATCATGGTTGAACCTTAGCTCTGACCCCATGGGTAAAGAATTTTACAGTGTTGTACTGAACATGTGAAAAATAAAGTTGTTTCCTTTTATACTAGGTTTCTGAAATATTACAAACAGGGTCAAGGTAACAGCAAAGTCAAATCTGAAATAGTTTAAATTGTCTGTAGTATTTCCTATATAGCTCTCTTTTTGTTTGATATATTTTAAATTTATTTCTGGGAAGCAATTTTGCAAGAAGTGTGAGTATAGTTGTCCCTCTTGGTATCAGCTTCAATGGAGTGAGCTGTGTCTGTTTGTGTGTATATGAGTCTTTCAGGCCATGTTTAGCTCTGTGTAGTATCCCTTTTTTTTTAACAGTATACATCTGGGAACTGAGGTTACCAATTGCTGGAGTTTTGGGAAAGGAATTTTGTTTCCTGTTTGTGTCTAATACAAGATTTTAGCGGCTGGACAGTCCTCTGTCTTTTTTGTCACATTTGTCATTTCATTATATGCCCCATGTTTTCAAAAGGGGAAAATGTCTGGACTGCAGACAGGCCAGTTGAGCACCTGGATTCTTCTACTACAAAGCCATGATTTTGTAATAGATGCTGTATGCTGTTTAACATTGTCTTGCTCAAATATGCAAGGCCATCCCAAAAAGAAGACGTCATCTGGATGACAGCATTTGTTGCTTCAAAACCTTAATATACATTTCAGCATTAATTGTGCCTTTCCAGATATGTAAGCTGAGTATTCTATAGACACTAATGCATCCCATACCATCAGAGCTGCAAGATTTTGAACTGAGTGCTGTAGAAAAGCCAGATGGTCCCTCTCCTCTTTGGTCCAGAAGATGTGGTGTCCATGGTTTCTAAAAAATAATTCAAATTCATCTGACCACATAACAGTTTTCCACTTTGCCATTTTCACTCCATTTTAAATTAGTTTTGGCACAGAGAAGATGGCCGAATTTCTTGATTGTATTCATGTATGGCTTCTACTTTGCTTGATAGAACTTTAACCTGCATTTGTGCATGACACCTTTAACTGTGTTGACAGACAATTATTTCTAAAGAATTTCTACATTCATGCAGTGATTGCCATTATAGAATCATGCCTGGTTTTAATGTAGTGCTGCCTGAGGGGCCAATTTCTGAAATTCTTTCACAGTTTGTAGACAGTTTTTTACATTTCGGTGAACCTCTGCCCATCTTTACTTCTGAGAGAATCTGCTTCTATAAGACAATCATTTTCTACCTATTAATGTTTCTTAACTGTTGGTAATTTATTCGAATTAGTTGCTAAATGTTTCTGAAAATTCAAATGTACCTTATTTTTTCTTTCCCTTATTTGAAATATGTTTTCTATATATTATTGTGAATAAAATAGGAGTTTATGATATTTGCCCCATCAAATTCTGTTTTTTATTTTACATTTTGCCTTTTCTTTACCTTAGGATAAAGTTGTTGTTGTTTTTTTTTACTTTATTTTGTACTTTATCTTAATTAAGCTTTTTTTGTGCACAGGGTCATTTTTAGACTTTAACTAGATTTGGTCTTCTAGTTTAGTTGAAGGGAACATTGAGTGCTACCCAATCCAATGATGTTCTATACAATTGTGTGCCTCAAAAGTACGCAAAATCAATTTGGTGCTAGGATCCCTAAAAAGACTTACGGTTCTGATACAGCAGAACAGCTTGCAAATGATTATTAATGTTGTTTCTAACACTGGCAAAAATGTTCGTATTTATTTAAGATTTACATGCATCCTTTACCTTTAAAACACATACAAACCTTTAAAAAATGTGCAATTAGTACTTGGATTGACCTAGTACGTTTTTTGTATTTCTTTAAATGTATCCTACTTTGCCAACTTAATCACACAATCCTCTCCTGAATCTTTAGATGGTCCTGAGCTTGTCAAAAAAACACAAGATCCTGTTCTTGAGTTCATGAAGAAGGGATCCAACCTGACGATGTCATGCACAGCTCAGTCCAGCCCTGCTGCTGAATTCATTTGGGTTTTTAATGGAATCATACTTCCCCAGAAGACGGCTACAATAGTTCTCTCAAACCTGGGAGAGGAGCAGAGTGGCAACTATAGTTGTCTGGCCTACAACAGTAAGACTCAGCGCCATGTCACTTCAGAGGTCACAAAATTTTCTGTACTAGGTAAGTTCTTTAAAGTGAATGTAAACTCATTTTTAATAAATACATCTGATGAAATTATTTGGTTAACATGGGTCTAAAGTAACTTTTTTATGTTAAAACATCAACCTTTTTTTTAAGAAAAAAAAATGGTATTAGAAAATGTTATGGAACCAAGAGGTTTTAGCCTGGGTACACATATGCTAAACTAGCTTGTTAGTTTTACTGAAAATAAAAAAATATATATAAGTTGTTCTGGTATATCTTGACAGACTTGGCCAAACTGATGTTTTCGAAATCTCATTTTGGTTTACCTCAACCACAAATCTTTTTTAAAAGCAGTCTACTTTATAGTCAGTGTGGTAGAAGACAGTTAATTAGCAGGCTATGCAAATATTATACAATCAACAATGAAAATGCACATAGTCACAGAAAACATTTATAGTAGCCATAGCCATGTTCAGAAATTATCCACACCTTTCCAACTGTCTGTGTGGTTGGAAACATGTCTTGCACTTTATGGCTGATCAACATATTTGCATAAAGAGAAAGAAAACTTTACAAAACATTTAGAGATTTGTAGAGATCTGTTGTTGATCAGGTGTTTTTGTTTACAATGGGAATAAGCCTTGCTCTTTTTGAATGCAGTTGGCACATTTAATTTTTTTATTTACATTTAAGTTTTACATTGCGTTTGGTAGACACCCTTATCCAGAGTACGTACAATTACCTCTATTGTAAGTAGGTGAAAGGGGTTGTTGTGAGATGATTTAAACAATACTAAAAAGGATCGATTCAGTGGCCAAGTGTGGCACTGGTGACCTAAAGCATCTCTTCTGTTACTAGGTGTTAAAAACATTATTTAATGATTGTAAATCAATAAATGAGAGGTGGTTAAGGCGTTGGATCTGAAGGTCACAAGTTCAAATCCCACCACCATCAGGCTGCCACTGCTGGGCCCTTGAGCAAGGCCCTTAACCCTCCCCTGCTCAGTTGTAAGTTGCTTTGGATAAGGGCATCCGTCAAATTCCATAAATGTAGATGTACATTATGAGAGTATCAGTAATGATCTGGCACATTTCCATGAGACAAGTTGGCAAAATGATTAGCAGACAGACTGAAGAATAGAGGTAGTTATGAAGATTGGTCTGAGGCAGTTAAGTAGCTTTAAAGATGCTCCAATACCAACATGCCATGTGAATGAACTGAGAGCAAACTGTGCTTCATACATAAATAATTATAGAAGGTACTGTGAATGAAAAAGTATTCTTGAGCATGAAGCTGTAATGTGACACACATGAGACACATCCTCATTTGCCATTTTACTCTCTTATTAAAGATAACCATTAAATGTTTGGCTCTGACCAGTATTTATACTTAACATGTATTTATACTTGGTCAGAAGATATCTTCACTGAAAATGTAATATTCCCTTAAAAGATGCTAGTGCAGGGAGACACTAGCAACCTACATGACCCTTGTGCTGAAGTAGATAATAATCAGTAGGCTACACCTTACCAAAATGTCACAAAAAACCCTGCTGTGATCTTAACTTTGCCAGGACTCCTATTCATAATCATACCAAAAATTAATTTCGCCTTCAACCGATGTAAAACTCTTTTCCTTTTCTTTATTTCACTTATGACTATAATGATTTACAATCCATTCTCTCCAGAATCACAAAAAAGAAGGATATGATTAAAAAAAAAAGAGGATTCCATTACAAGGAACCTGTGTTCCACTATATCTTATGCCAACTCAGGAAGTTTTCTTCTTATTGGAGATGAATTTTCTCATTAGGGGACCATATTTAAGTTTTACTCTATTAAGAAAATGTCTAATAAAATAAAATTGAATATGACTTATAGCTCATAAGTTTGCGGTGTTGAGAAACTTGTTTTAGGAAGTCGACGTAAACTACTCTGTTTGTCTGTTATGTCTGGGTTTGACTGAAAGAAAATATTTAAACAGAGGTTTAAAAGTCAGCACACAAAAGGTGAAGAACCTAACTAAATGAAACACAGCTAATGGCAGTGGTGTAAACTCCTGTGGGGCGTTTCTTATTCTGCTGTTGGTTAATTGTGCTTTCCGAGTCACATTGTTGTCTGTAACTCTTTAGCCTAGATTAAGTCAGCAAGGAAAGAGGTGTGTGTGTGTGTGTGTGTGTGTCTGAGAGAGAGAGAGAGAGAGAGAGAGAGAGAGAGAGAGAGAGAGTGTACATGCGCACTGTGTAATTTGTCTGGGCTTGTTTGCTCGGAACAATAGTAGATAGCTTACATGTATATATCATTACCATGGTTACTATTTGCCACACAGTGACTAAAAGCTACAGAAACACAGGGTGTAATTGTTTGCAAAACTTTGTTACATTTACAACCAGAACTTGCTGGAAAGACCTATGATAAAAGGCATTTGTTTAAGTAAATAGAAAATGAGTAATGTAAAGAGGAAGGGAGGCTTGTGCATTAATATTACCCGAGAAGCAAAGAGGCATTCGGAGAATGTTGCTCAGTAGGTGTGCTTTAGTGGCGAATGAGGTTGTTTGCTCAGCTTCACCACAATGCATTCTGCTTTTCTAATGAAAAGACCATCTGAGAAAAAAATGAGAACTGGTCATTCTAAAAATTACAGTGTGGCTCTCAATATGCAATTAAACATTAACAAAGGACATTTTAAGCAGTCGTGGATCTGATATACAAAATAAAGCTGTACTGTATTTAGCACACTCCTCTGTATTGCATTCAGTGTTGTAGAATGTAAAAGTTGTCCTTTTGATAACGGGGTCTTTTTTTTTTTATTATATAACATTTACAATGCATTTATTACATTATATACATGTATTATATAACAATTCAATACATGTAAGCTGGATTGTATAATTCCAAAACTTTGTTTTGTGAAAGAGAACAACAGCCAATGATTTTATGGTTAAAAAATATAATCTTTGAGGGTAGTGGGTGCCATTTAATACATTAAAAAATCATTGAATATTTACTTCTATTTTAAATACTATTTATTTACTTCTACACTGCAGGGTTTTTTTGTTGGTCTGAGATGACAAAATTGTAGTCTGTAGGTTTGCTGCAGTGTTCAGTCCAATCTGCAGTTGTCCTGTGCAGTTGAGATACTCGTGCAGATAAAATGTTGATTATGTGTAGGTCCAGGATTTATATAACTTGGAATGAATAATCATAAACATTTAATAAATAGATTTATTAATTTACACAATTCTACCACAAATTCTTCTCCAGGCCATTCTCACACATCAGCCTGCTCCACTTAACATATAACATCTACCAAAAGGGGAAAACTGAAATTTGGGCTAATCATATATGATATTTTTATTATTACTCAGGTGTAATAAATCTGCATTGTTGGATTCTGTATTTTATATTATTCTATATGCTACATTACAAAGGAATATAGTCTTTTGTTTATTTTTTTGACTATAAACCTGTCATACAAATATTTTTTATTTGTAAGAACATTATTGATCATTTAAAAAAATGATTTGAAAGAATTCTGAGGCTTAAATTAAAAAAGCCATTACAACAACCATGTAATGATCTTGGGTATCATAGCTCCAGGGTTTAAATTACACCAGATTACCCCAGAACTGTATGTGTGTGTGTGTGTGTGTGTGTGTGTGTGTGTGTGTGTGTGTGTGTGTGTGTGTGTGTGTGTGTGTGAATAGATCCCTCCTATATATTGGCATCATATCTAAAAGTAATACCCTTGACAATATAGTAATAAAGATATGCACTGATTGTGTTGCCATCATCATGACCACTGTTTCATCATGTATAATGATATAACAAGCCCAGATTTCTGTATTATACTGTACTGTCATATTACTGTCAAAGATTTACTATAAAATGTACTTAACAGTATCAACTGGCTTCTCTCATTGTGTATAATAGAAGCTATTTCAGGCACAAGCATCATTGCCCCTACTTCACCGCTTATTGCTGGTAACAGCACAGTGAATCTTACATGCACATCCAGTATGGGGAAAGCGGACAGCGTGCAATGGAAAAAAGATGGCAATCCTCTGGACAAAAGCAATCGCATCACCTTCAGCCCAGACGGGAAAACTGTCTCCATCCTCACAGTACAGAAGGAGGATTCTGGAGAGTACAGTTGTCAACTGAAGAATAAAATTAGCAGTGACGGTAACAATTACAAGCTAACAATCAACTGTAAGTATACAGAGAAAATAAGAGTTTTTTTGCTTTGCTGATCTCTTCAATGTCATACTGTGGCTCTTATTCTCACATAGTTTATTTATTATGTAATTCATTCTTCTAAGTGCAATGTCTCATAGAGAAACCTGTCTCTAGTTGCCTTTTTCATCAACACTGTATTGGTGCTGTTCCTTAGCCTAATCTTAAATCCTTCTTATTGGCAATAATAATTTTAGTGATTAGGTGTACCCTATAACACAAATATTTTACCTGACTATTAAGAAGAAATGCAGAAAGTAAAAAAAAAAAAAAAAAGTTTAGTAAAAAATGTATTGTTTATTCATTTTCTCCCCATTCTCCTGCCAGATGGACCTGACAATATGGCAATAAAGGGAGATAAACAGGCCTTGGTGGGCCAGCCTGTGAGGATGGATTGCTCTTTTGCCTCCTTCCCAGCTCCCACATTTGTGTGGAAATTCAATGACACTGTTCTGATTGGCGAGGAGAAAGAATGTTTGACAATCCCAAATTTTGAAAACATCAACAGTGGTATATATACTTGTGAAGCATTTAATCTCATCACCGGACTCAAAAGGACTGCCACCCACAATCTCCAGGTTCAGGGTAAAAAAAGAAATGTTTGTTTCGTTAATAAACATTAAAATATATGTTATAAAAACAAGCTTGGAATAAATTGTCTTTATTTCTCTATGTGCAAAGTTTTGTTGTTGTTGTATTTGCAGAGGCAGCACAGGAACAAAATGGCCTGTCTAGTGGAGCAATCGCAGGAATTACCATAGCTGTTCTAATAGCCGTGGCAGTCATTATTGGTGTCTGCATCAAAAAGAGGCGAAAGGTTTCAGAGTGAGTAATCTACAAATTTTATACAATGGGCTGTCTGAATAGTGGATTCTGATTAAAGAAAGGTGTGAGTTTAAACTGTCAAACATCCAGTATCCAGTCAGCTTTGCACTGCAAACTTTAAAGCTTTACATTTTTCAATGAATAATGGTAAGTGAACTTGGCATAAACAGGGTAACCCAGAATGTGCTTTACATCATAATGTCAGACTCAAAATGTACTATTGCTTTAAGTCTAATCAACAAAATCCGTTTTACCACTTTGGTGTTCATAATTTATTGAGTTTTATACCTAAACAGCATTTTTTTGTCCATAATGTCTCATTTGCAACTAAATAGATTTTAAAAAGCCGCTTGGATTGCCTGCTCTTAAAGAATGTTTAATTTATTGTGTGGGCACTGAATTTAAAATACCTCTTTATTGTTTTCACACTGAAATGAAGAAAAATGCCTGAATACCAAGTTAGGTATTTAAAATAAATGTCTAAACTAGTCAAGGACACTTCTAAATCCACTTATTTGACTCTGTTTTTTCCCTTTTCACCTCTGTTCATTTCCATTCCACTCATTCACTAATTATTCACTATGCTAACTTCTCAACCTCACATCTGTTTTCTACTGTCTAGTTTAAGTTTTTCGTTCTCTCTCTTTCTCTATCTCTCTCTCTCTCTCATTTTTTATCCTGTGCTTTTCTAGCATTTAGGAGCTAATTGATTGCCAAACTGTACTACTCCTTTCTTCAGCCTGTTCTTCTTTATCTCTGTTTCTCAGCCACCTTCTTTACTTTCAGGGTGTGGTGCCTACAGGCCAACGTAGTGGATTCAGAGTTAATATTACCTTATGTGACCCATATCTGTTCTACTGTATCAACCTGTTCTACAGGTCAATTTATGCGAAAAACAAACTGCGAGAAAAACAAAACCATAGAAGCATTGCTTTATAAGTAAATCTCAAATAAGCCTTTTAGATTTGCAGAGAAAAAAGCAGTCAGTGTGAAACCACACTAAAACGTAAACAGTAAGGTGAATGGAATGTGCAGAAGTGAGAGGAGATGGGGGTGGAGAATGTCAGTCATCATGTCCATACATGTCTCTTACGCTCTCTCTCTCTCTCTCTCTCTCTCTCTCTCTCTCTCTCTCTCTCTCTCTCTCTCTCACACACACACACACACACACACACCTGTAAAATTGTATTTTTAAATTCAAATGCAAATCACATTCTACACATTTTTAATGTGCTTTTTTTTGTGTCCAGGATTCCATCACCATATTAAAGTGAAAACATCTCTAGAAAAACCCTTGGTGAGTCCCACTCCAACCAATTGTGTTGTTTCTGTCTTAAGTCACATTAGCAAGTATATTTTTTTAAGGGTATTCTTTCAGCAACCTGACTGATTTCAGTTTCGTTTGCTTTGTAAAATGCATTCCACGGAATCTACACACAAAAGAGTCTTCACTCACAGCTTTATGTAACTTCTAATTTGTTACAAACTACTAAAATAAAAATAATACCCAAATATAATAAAATATACCAACTTCAGGTTGCAGTTGTGTTTTTTATTTGATATTACATTTTTGTCACATTCTTTTATATGGTTTTGCTTTGAATAAAATACTTAAAAACACACATTGGTTGACAACCGTGTTGTTACATCCATTTTAGCACAGTGACAGAAGTATGACTCAAATAATAGTGCACCCTGTGACAGGAAATCACTGTAATTTTTCCTGCTTGTGTTGCAATGACATGCTTGAGTATTGATGTTAGTGACGGTAACAAGAGCCAGTGCATTTACGTCTGACATAGTATTGTTTTAAAACATCTGTATGGTGTGTATTTTATGCATATGGGTTGTTTTATCTTTGGATAACACATAGTAAAAAGCCTTCCACAGTAGTCATTTAACTCAGCTTTGTTGATTGTTGAGTTTATATGTCATATGTTTATGGGCCTGTTTACAAACTTAAATAAATATAAAAATATATATAAAATTTGTACCCCGAATTACAAATAATTAAACACATTGAATGCACTGTTTCAAATAATATTTGCTAATTTTGCTTCATTTCTCTCTGATACGCTCATACTAACATGACACATACTACATTGCCAGGGTTAATGGTCCACAAAACAATGTTTATGAGAGTGAGCAGTTAATGAATGGACCAAAAAAAATGGTTAAATGCCTCTACAATTTACTCATATCATGCGTCCTAATACACTGGCTAAATCGCATAGCTACAATAGAGAAGGATCTACTATATTATTAAGTATATATATATATATATTGTATAGATATTTAGCTTTTGTTTCAATTGATATTATTAACTGTTTATTCCTGATTTGTTTCACTTTTTAGGATGTGCTACAGCAATTCTTCAGCCATGTTTGTCTTTTTCACCCCACAAGATGATTCCACAGGGGCAGCTGGAGGAACTGCCCTCATTAGTGGAACGCAATTTAGGGCTGGCCCTCTCTCTCTCTAACCCCCACACTTCCATTTATAGAGATTGTCTTGCTTCTCCCCTCCAAATTCCAACTCAGGTTCTCTCTTGTGGGTCAGGAAAACCCCCCACACTAAAATTTCCCCCCATATATTTTTACCGCTCTGAAAATGAGTTTTATTTCCAGACCCCCTTAATGCAACAGACATCAATGGAATACAATTGCTCCCCCATAATGATTCTTAAGATGTGAAATTTTAATCCGTTCCACTAAAGTATCAAAAGATTCCAGCAACCCAGAGTTATTTTAGTATGATGTATGTTTAGATATGAAGTATAAACAGGGCAGTGTAAAAGATTAAATAGGACTTTTTTTATTGACTAGGGTTTGTATGACTAAATAATGCTACAGTCATTTTAATAGTTATTTTTTTAATGCTGCAATAATAATGTGCAATAAATGTTCAAAATAATAAATCAATGTATTTGCACATTTAAAGATTCTGAAAATGCACCTTTGTGGAATTATTGGTCGCGATTCCTGAAATTTGAGAACGCAGCAAATTAGGCTCAGACTCAAATTAAACTCACATTATGCAGACTACTTTAAAGTGAAACCAATAAGATTTATGTGATTTATGCTACATCACAAGGCCCAAACTATCTGAATAGGCCAGCCTACCTCAACCATGCAGTAAAAGCGCAGATTTAGCAGTGAGCAAAGCTGAAAATGTTGCTATTCTGAATACCTCTTCACCTCTCCACTGCAGGCACAGCCAAATCAGGTAAAAAAGAAATGTTTTCCCAGCATAGTCTGTGTAGTTGACTGTAGAAACGAATTCAGACATACTTAATTTATATCCAGTTGTTTCCAGTATTTGCAGACGGTAGTCAAAGCAATCTCACCTGCTGAAAGTCTAGTATGAGCACCGATTTATTTTTACCTGCTTTACTTCCGTTCACCACCCGAGTCAAGAGCGATAACCGTAGCGACTAGCAAATGTGCTAATGTACTAGTCGGTATACTACACCGCTCTGTATGGCTCCCAAAAAGAGTTGTTTTTAGTTTTTTTTTTGTAATTAGTACACCAAATAGGATACTGTTAAAAAAAAAAAAAAAAAAAGGTTTTCAGTGTTACATACACCAGACCGAAAACTGCACCAACTACCGAATATTTTTTGTTTATTTAATGTTCTTTTCCAGGTTTGTTTTAAAACTAATGCCAAGGGTAAGAGATTATCCTTGAAAATAAGTTTGATTTGTGGACACTAAATACTAGTGTGTGTGTTGTTCGGTGTGTGTGTGTGTGTGTGTGTGTGTGTGTGTTCATTGTAAATGTGGAGATTGTTTTTTGAAAAATACCTGCATTCTGTTCTGACAATCGTGCTCACAAATGTTAATTATTCCATGTTTTTAAATATACATTTTCTTTAGTTTATTTTTTAGAAGTGATGTTTTAGAGAAAAGATTTCACTGCGCTGTAAAGTACATGTGACAAACAAAAAGCACATCACACCACCACTTTTAATTGCCCACTGCTGGTACATAAACTGACACAAGATGTATTTTTTTCTTTCTTTTTTTTCTTTTTTTTTTCCTTTTTTTTTTTGCTAAAGAATTTTTTTTTTATTATTATTTTTTTTTTATTAAATGATTCTGGTTGTAATTATGAATAAATTGTTGTTGACTTTTGACAAAAACTAGAGTGCCATAAGGATTCTATGTATTAAAATTGGAATATAAGAAAATAAATTACTAATTTTTTTTAACATGGCATATTGCTTGTTGTTTTTATTCTAGCAGGGACAAGAACTGATTTAGGAAACTTCAAAAAAGCCTTAATTAAATTTGTTGTTGTATTATTAGATAATGCATTGGGCCACATTATGTTCTATATTCTACATGCATTTATTTGAGAATCATGGTTAAGTGGTAATTAATTTGGTTAATGTATTGATTTTTTGTATTTTATATTAATTTATACATGTATTTGCACGTTTGAACGAAAAAAAAAAACAGGTATATGATACTAATCTTATTTAACCTAAACAGTATATAAAGCACTAACTTATACTTTCATGTTTTGTTTATTAGTGTTTCACTGCTTTTTTTTTTTTTTTGCTTCTTTATTTAAACTTCTCACCCATTGCTTCATTCTTACCTTCCTTCTTTTTTTTCTGAAATAAAACAGGTGATCTTTTACAGCAACAATAACCAGAGCTTGCTTTAAGCATATTTCAGTCGTTCTCTTACCAGTGCGACTAGTTTTCCTGCTTTCTTTGTGTAATGCCACCCATTGACACTTTTTAATGCTCTAAATTAACAAGGTAAAAAGAATACACAAAGAAATTCTAACTGCGACCAACTGATAATTCGTTTTCAGGGCGGTGCTTGTTTATATATATTGTAGCATCCTACTTTCTCTGTTTCTTTCTCGGTCAACCATTTGTTTCAAACTCCAATGCAAACAATCGTCACTGTGTCTATAATCACTCCCCTATTTTTGCTCACTATTTACTATACACAGATCTATATAGAGCATTATATAGGGCAGTGAGAGACACCTCTATGAGTATACCAGAAACACTTCTGTGGATGCATAAACAGTTCAAAAGTTACACATCTTTCAGAAAAAAAAGACAATTTAAATGTAGAAAAAGTGTTTTTCTTAATTAAATGCAATGCTATGAAGAACCTTTGGCTTTATTGTTCATTAAATAACATTTTTATTTACATTTATGTATTATGATGATGATTCCATGTCAATGCCATGTCCTTATTTCTGTGTAGTATAAAGTAGAAGAATGTGTGGAGTATGAGACTGTTGGAGGTGGGGCCCAACTTTTTCCATTCCTCCTGCTTTTCCTTGTTTTAAAGCAATGATTCATAAATGAAAAAAAAAAAAATCTTTTAATTTCAGTTCTGGGGTGATAAAATTACGGTGTGATCAGGTCATTCCTGTTCAAACAGAACTAATTAAACTTGAATAATGTAAATATAAACCAGCAAAATAGACCTTCATTACCTAATTTTTATAGAAGATTTTGTTAAAAAGACACTCACACGAGCAAACACATAACACACACACACACACACAGCCATATGTTCAGCTCTGTGTTACAAATAATTGACAAACCACACACACACACACACACACGAAAAAAAAAACCTTTTTATACTTGCTGAAACACAGAAGTCTTGTTCAAGAAATCCTGCACAGGTATCCGTCCTTAACCTTATGTTTCATGGCTCCACCCACTACAGAATAGATTGTCTTTGGTAATAGCCTGTCCAGCAGGCTCTTTTGTCATATGTCAACAGGGCAGATCCTTTAAGACAAGGGTGGCTCAATCAACTCTAAGTGATTTTGCTACACTTTAATTGCGTTTAATCAGGCATTTAAAAAAATAATGTTTTATGATCCACATCATCTGGTTCATTGTGTGCCACATCATCTGTATTCTGTGATTTGGTTCTATTGCTTCCAATCATAAACCATTATTTTTTCATGGTTTATTTATATATGGTGAGGTGGTAGCTCAGTAATTAAGGCATTGGGCTTTTAGAAGATGTGATCAGAAGATCACAGGTTCAAATCCCACCACCACCAAGCTGCCACTGCTGGGCCCTTGAGCAAAGCCCTAAAACCCTCCCCTGCTCAGTTGTAAGTCGCTCTGGATAAGGGTGTCTGCCAAATGCTACAAATGTTATGTACATATATTTATTTATATCAGATGTATATTTATGTCAGAGTTTGTGGTTTGTAATGCAGCACTATGGTACAAGTCATATGCAGGCTGAAAAAATTCGAGCACACCTAATATAAAACGCTTTCCCATATGGTGACCTGTAGGCATTATTGTGCTGCGTGTGACTTCTGTTGTTGCTCTGTACTGCCACTCCCCTCATTTCTCCTCTGGCTCAACCAGTCTACAGGGCTTGGGGATTTACTGTTAATGTGTTTTTTTGTGTGTGCTTCTCAGTTTAGCTGCTAAAAAGGTTTTCATAAATGTGTAGTTTTTTGATTGAATTGAATTAAAAATCCCTTAAATTTTAATTAATTCACAATAAATTGCATACAATTTTCCAACTCTCAAATTTACGCATTGGAACAATAAATACACATTAAGAGTCTGGATTGGTCTTTATCAGGTTGCATGTGATATTGACAAGCTCTAAAAGAATTGTACCCACACACAGACTAGATTTAGTATTCCTGAAACACTCAAATTAGCACTTTCCAAGTTTGCTTTGTAAAAATCAAGAGTTATAGTCTGATTTAAATTAAGTTTGTAATCTGGCGTACCAGTGTAGATTTATTCATTGCTAGAGACTCAAAGCACTTTTGTACGTCGCTCTGGATGAGGGCGTCTGCTAAATGCCGCAAATGTAAATGTAAATGTAGTATGTTGTTTAACCAAATTTAAAGGATATACAGATATATCTGCCCCTTACTTATAATCAGAGTTGTGTAATGCACGTGCAGTTTCTGATCCATTCAAGACAATATATGTAAATTAAATTAAATGTATGTAAGTAAAGACATGTTTCTAACACCTAAGCAGACACAGGATAAGTCAACAAAAACTGGTTTGTCTCAGACATTTAACTTTTACAGATTTCTCAGTGTCAAGTTCAAGTTTTTGCTCCTGAGTATGAGTACAGTTGCATGTTTGTCTTGCATACTCAAAGCAAAGAAAAACCAAGGGGCTTGTTTAACTGTCATGTCACGGGAAACCACAAACATTTTTTCCCAGCAGATAAATTGCCATCATATACTTCATTACCCAGAACTCACACATACTTCCACTTTCAGTGTCACCCAGTTTCTGAGCATACTACTAGTTTAAAAAGCTCCAGGGTGTGTGTACATTTGCATGTGTGTCTTTCACACATGTAAAAAAAAAAAAAGGTCCTGTTTATTTTTCTAACTGTCCTGTCACAGCAAACCACAAACTCCAATTCCTAGTGGACACAGAGGACTACAAGCATGGTCATTATTTATGGCAGTTGGCAGATCTCCTTATCCAGAGAAACTTACAATTGAGCAGTTATGGGGTTAAGGGCTTTGCTCAGGAGCAGCAGCTTAATGTAGCTGGGATTTGAACTCATGACCTTCAGATCCAAAGTCCAATGCATTAACTACTAAGCTATTGCCTCCATTTAGGGCGTCTCTCTATAGAACACACACACACATTTTTAAGTTAACACTCACCATTTTCTTGTTGAGCATACTACACGGATTTAACTACACACAATCACAGCCAAGATTTAAAAAGAACTGCTTCTCACTGCAAAGTATGCATATAGTTTATCTCAGTACACTTGGCATTATCAAGTTTTAGAATGCTGTTTGCTGTTTTCCACTTTGAACTATATGAGTATCTTTGTGTTTAACCCTGTTTAGTCTAGTTTAGTCAGTTTGTACAACACATGGCATTTGCCTGCCTGATCTCATGTCTTTGTCTTTTTCAATCCCTTAACTTTTACATGCATTCGGATCCTCCTGGATCGTTGTCTGACACTAACTAAAGATATGTGGACATTAAATATATTGTTTGTTTCGTCTATGAGTAAGTAACTTTTGTGTTTTGTTTACTGAAATAAACATTTATATTACTTATATTAGTGTTTTTTCAGGGCAAATGTTAATGGTATGTTTAATTCACATACAAATAGAAAGCATTATCCACACATGCTCTAATATTTCAAAGTGGGTGTAGCTCTACCTGGTGTTGATGAACATAGGTTTGTTTGTTCGGTTACTACTGGATAGACTGATGTTGTAAGCAGTGATACAGAATCAGTGTTAAGAGGTAATGGCAGTAGTGAGAGCCTTCCAGGATGAATTCACCTAAAAATAATAATTTATTTTTTATTATTGAAACTATTAGATATAAATATATTGAGTCAAGTCAAGTCAAGTCAGGTTTATTTGTATAGCGCTTTTCACAACAGACATTGTCTCAAAGCAGCTTTACACAAATCAACAGTGATGGTGAATGGTGTGAATTTGTCCCTGATGAGCAAGCCGTGGCGACTGTGGCAAGGAAAAACTCCCTTAGATGTTATGAGGAAGAAACCTTGAGAGGAACCAGACTCAAAAGGGAAACCCATCCTCATTTTGGGTGACATCATTGATCATAAATCTTTCAACAGTACAGAACACTGGAGAGTGAGAACTAACATGATTACTGGAGTATAAGATTATAAGTGATGTTCTTTCTGCAGTCTTATACAGTCTATATGGTTAGTAGCTCCGAGTTTTATGAGCTCAGCATTTGTGATCACCACAGATCCAGCATCAGCTTCTCCATGCAAGAGCCTTTAACACTCCAGGAGGTCCAATGCCAAACTCCACACATGTAGCGTGATCCAAATGGCACTGGTACGTCTCTAGATGGTTCGGGATGTTTGTGAGTTCGGCATCTACTTCTTCAAAGGTCCGTAATCATCACGAGGTGGGAGGTGACTGGAGCTGGCCAAACCTCAGGGTGTCTCGGGATGGGGAGAGAAAGAGAAGCAGTGGAGAGGAATTAGCGTAGCTGCTGTTCATGATATTAACAGCACAAGTTGATAATGTGCATGTGATCAGATGTTCTGGAGCACAAGGTTATGATGTGATGTGTGTTATGTGTAGGCTTTGCTAAAAAGATATGTTTTTAATCTACACTTAAACTGGGAGAGTGTGTCTGAGCCCCGAACACCGTCAGGAAGACTATTCCAGAGTTTAGGAGCTAAATGTGAAAATGCTCTACCACCTTTAGTGGACTTTGCTATTCTAGGAACTACTAGAAGCCCAGAGTTTTGAGATCTCAGGGAGCGTGACGGATTGTAGCGAGTTAAAAGACTGGATAGATACATGGGAGCCAAACCATTTATAAGTGAGAAGTAATAGTTTGTAGTCTATTCGAAACTTAACAGGAAGCCAATGTAGGGACGATAAGATCGGGGTTATGTGATCATATTTTCTTGACCTTGTAAGAACTCTGGCTGCTGCATTCTGGACTAACTGAAGCTTGTTTATTAATGATGCAGGACATCCACCTAGTAACGCATTACAGTAGTCTATTCTGGAGGTCATGAACACATGGACGAGCTTCTCTGCATCGGATATGGACAACATATTTCTTAGCTTAGAAATATTTCTAAGGTGAAAGAAGGCTGTTTTAGTAACTTGATTGATATGATTTTTGAAAGACAAGTCGCTGTCTAAAATAACACCCAGGTCTTTTACCGTTGAACTAGTGGTTACAGAGCATCCGTCTAAATGCAGGTTGAGATGCTGGAGCTTCTGTATACTAGTTTTTGGTCCGATGAGCAAAATCTCAGTCTTATCGGAATTTAAAAGTAGAAAGAATGTTTAAACTAAGGAAATGTACGATTTAGATTAGATTAGATTAGATTCAACTTTATTGTCATTACACATGTACAAGTACAAGGCAACGAAATGCAGTTTGGGTCTAACCAGTGTGCAATAACAGTCTATGAGAAAACAGTCTATGGGCAGGATGAGAGGAGTCCTTAAGAATGCTGTGAGCTCGACGCAGACAGCGTTTCTTTTGGATGTCCTCCATGGCTGGGAGTGAAGTCCCTGTGATGCGCTGGGCAGTTTTCACCACCCGCTGCAGTGCCTTACGCTCTGCAACAGAGCAGCTCCCATACCAGACTGTGACACAGCTGGTCAGGATGCTTTCTATTGTGCAGCGGTAGAAGTTCACCAGGATATCCGAGGAGAGCTGATTTTTCTTAAGTGTCCTCAGAAAAAAGAGGCGCTGGTGAGCCTTCTTGACCAGGCTGGAGGTGTTGATGTTCCAGGACAGGTCCGCCGAGATGTGGATCCCCAGGAACTTGAAACTGGAGATGCGCTCAACAGCCATCCCATTGATGTGGGTGGTGTCATGTGTGCCTCTTGTCTCCTTCCTGAAGTCCACAATAAGCTCCTTTGTCTTGGAGGTGTTAAGGAGCAGGTTATTGTTATTGCACCATGTGGCTAGGTGCTGGATCTCCTCCCTGTAGGCAGTCTCATCATTGTTGGTGATGAGACCAATCACGGTAGTGTCATCTGCAAACTTGATGATGGAGTTAGATCCATTCACAGGCCTGCAGTCGGAGGTGAAGAGGGAGTAGAGGAAGGGGCTTAGCACACAGCCCTGTGGTACACCAGTGTTGAGTGTGATGGTGTTGAAGCAGATGGAGCCAGATCGAACCTGCTGGGGTCTGTTTGTCAGAAAGTCCATGACCCAGTTGCAGGTGGAGGTGTTAATGCCCTTATTAAAAATAAGGTAATATTTGATGGCTAGAGCATGTTTCAAAGCAGTTGGAACAGGGTCACATTTAACACTTTGTAGCATCCTCTCTTAATTTAATCAGTCCATGCTGAGGAACTAAGGAGAACAGTTACTGAATTTTGGGAGAGAGATGTTGTCCCATTGGTGTCTAATACAGGATTTATTTGTTTTCATTTGGGTTGAGTTCAGCACTCAGACTGTTCTACTTCGAAGTAATGTTGTTAAAACATTGCATTTTAAAAATTTACAAGGACTTTTCTGAAAAAGAAGTAATCTAGTGAAAGTAGATGTTAAAAAACCTACAAATACTTTTTCAGATGTGCAAACTGCCTAATGCACCCCCGTACCCTCAGAGATGCAGGCTTTCATACTAAGCTATGAAAACAAGCTGGAGAGCATGACTTCCAAAGTCTGTGGTTTTCACAAAGAATTTTAAATGATGCTGCATCTCTTCACAGAACAAAGAAACATTGAGAGGAATCAGGCTCACGAGGGAACCCATCCTCATCTGGGTGTCACTGAATGTCTATTTATTACAGCTAACCAATGTTGAGGTGTGCAGTGATAGTGATCAAATGCAAACTGTAGTTCTGAGTAAGTGTAGCAGACTGTTGACATTAGAGTGGCCTCCAATCAAAGAGAACACCATTCAGAGGCAGGCCGGGACGAAGTGGGCAGATCCAAGGGAGCATGTTTAACTCGACCGAAAGAGAGAGAGAGAGAGAGAGAGAGAGAGAGAGAGAGAGAGAGAGAGAGAGAGAGAGAGAATTGGTGACAAAGAGAGAAAGATATGCTCCAGCACATCTCGACTGGTACCACCTTCTCTCAGAATAAGAGGTAAGTATACTTCAAGGCTCTTCTCTGTTCTGGCACAGAGGTGGTGGAATGAACTTCCCCTAGATGTCCGTACAGCGGAGTCCCTGACTATCTTCAAGCGAAGATTGAAGACCTACCTCTTTCTGAAATACTTAAATTAGCACTGTCCAGGTTTGCTTTGTAGTATTCAAGAAAGATATTTATATCAAGATTGTAATCTTGCATACCAGTGTAGATTTATTTATTGCTAGAGACTCAAAGCACTTTAGTACGGCATTGGACTTTGGATTGGAAGGTCACAGGTAAATATCTCTACACCCCTAAGCTGCCACTGCTGGGCCCTTGAGCAAGGCCCTTAACCCTGCCCTGCTCAGTTGTAAGTCGCTTTGGATAAGGGCGTCTGCCAAATGTCATAAATTGACTTAAACACTGAGACTGTGTCTGAGTCCTGATCACTAATTGGAAGGCTGTTCCATAACTGTGGGGCTTTGTATGAAAGCGGCTGTAGTTTTTATTATTTGAGGAACCAACAGATAGCCTGCACCTTTTGATCAAAGTAGGCAAAGGGGATCATAATGGTACAAACGTTCACTCAGATTCTGCAGCTCAAGACTGTTAAGTGCTTTATATGTCAGAATTATTATTTCATGATCAATGTGAGATTTGAAGGGGAACCAGTGTAGGCTGATTAAAACAGGGGTGATGTGGTCATGTTTTTCTAGGTCTGGTAAGGACTCTTGCTGCTGCATTCTGGACTAACTAAAGCTTATTTATGCACTAACTTGAACACCCAGACAGTAAAGCGTTACAGTCTAATCTAGATGTAACAAAAGCATGAACTAGTTTTTCTACATCCTGTAATGACATCATATTTCTAATTTTAGCAAGATTTTTAAGGTCAAAGAAGGCGATCCTGGTAATGTTATTCACATGAGCCTCAAAGGAATACATAGGGTCAATAATCACACCAAGGTCTTTGACTGCTGTACACACTGAAACAGAAACATCATCCAGACATGCTACGTAATCAGAAAGTTTACTTCTAGCTGCATGTTGTCCTAGTAAAATTACTTCCTTCTAATCCAAGCTGAGCAGAAGGAAGTTATCAAGCATCCACTGTCTAATGTTTACCTTTACACACTCCACAACATTTTTAAGCTGAACTCTCTTAACTGTCTTTGCTGAAACATACAACTGTGTATTATCAGCATAGCAATAGAAGCTAATACCATGTTTATGTATAATTCCACTCAGGAACAGCATATATAAAGAGAAAAGAGAAGGGGGGGTTATTCTTTTTATTTCATTCGATACATTCATGTAGGATTAAGGATCTTATATTTCTGCAGAGAAAGCAAAATTACCTGGTTATAGTCTAAGAATATTTTAAAAGCTTGATCTGTGTAAAAACACAGAAATCCATATTGTGTCATGTCAACTGGACTTCTATCCGGTTGGGTTGATAAGTTTCACTACTTATTTGAGCAGTTTCTTCAGGGAAGTTGGCAGCATTTTACAAATATGCACTGTTTGCTCCAGGGTCCCCTCCCTAGATAGTCTTTTTAAGGGACAAGGGGGAGATGATAGTTGGAAGGGAGGTGTCAGGAGTAAGGAGAAGGAGAGTAAGTGGAGAGTGTATAGAAGTATAGGGGGGTAATTATCTGCAAATGTGAGAGTGGATGGGGTCCTTATGTGTGGATTTTCTGGTGGATGTGTGAAGAATACTTGATCTTTCTTAAAGATGGATGAAAGATCAGCATGAAAAATAGGAGACAGGTTATGCAATAAGACCACCACCTCTGTTGAAAGAAAGATTTTCCACCTGGACATAGAGAAGGTTTGAAAGAGGAAGGGGACCATCTGTCTTCTCTGTCCAAGATGAGTACCTTTCGTACTCAAAAGTGTATCCATTGTCCTTCAGATGCATGATAGTACAGAACACAGCTGATTCTGAGTCAAGAAGCTTTTATTGTCCTTTCAGCCATACATAGCTCATGCAGTACACAGTGAAATGAGACAATGTTTCTCCAGAACCCTGGTGATAAATAATACAACATAGAGCTACATCACACCACAAGAAATAAAGATAATTAACAGAACACAGAGCTAAGAACAGTTATCCAAGTCACACAAAGTGCTTTGTGTGCAACCTAGTGCAAACAGTGCAGACAAAAGACAGTGCAAACAGACAACACAAGTTTTTTATACACAAAACACAAAATAGTGCCGCCAGTAAACCTACTGTATAATGTTATACAGTACAATGTGCAAAAAGAGAACTGTAAACAAGTGTATTTGTAAATATAAACACAAAATGTTGTGCAAAACAGCAACAGCAGCAATCAATACAACAATTTAAAAAATATATCTGATACATTTGCCCACCTACAGGATATTTTTACTTCACAAGAGGCCATATTTAAAGTGCTTCGGGAAGTGTTAGCTCAGTGGTTAGGAATCTGTATGTGTGATTGAAAGGTTGTAGGTTCAGATCCCAGTACCAAAGCTGCCATTTCTAGGCCCTTGAGCAAATCCCTTGTTGCAGTGCTTTAAATGTGGAAATAATTCACAGTGTGTTCTCCACAATGTTCTGTGTCAGCTGGATATTGAAATGTACTTTTAAAGTCTCTGTGGTTGTTTAAATGTAGAGTAAGAATATTTCGTCTCTATATTCAGCACTTCCTTTAACACCAGGCTCTCCACTTCAAACCTCTTTTTTGCATTTATTGGATGCAAATCATGCAATCATGGACCATTAATTTGTCAACTGACAAGTGACGAGTCATTATCAAGAGCAATGAGATCAACAGGAAGTGAAACAAGTTGCAGCTGTGAGGATGAACAGGAAGTTGCATTGGCATACCAGACAATAGAATTAAAAATTTTGCGTATATATATATATATATATATATATATATATATATATATATATATATATATATATATATATATATATATATATACCACATATATAACACAACAGTGACAAAACTGTTGGCTGGTACTAGATTATTATTATCTGATGTAGCAGACATAGCAAAAGTTGAGCTTGCCATTTATAATATGCAATGGTGTATTGCCTGTACGTGATTACCACATTGTAATGAGAGTTACGGTTTGCTATACAGGTTAGGATACCAGACTGTTTCCTAATAATCATGAAGCATACCAGAAACATTTCTGGCCCTACATAAATGTGAGGTGGCTTGTAAGAACCTGGTAAATTTTGCAATACACTATATTGCTAAAGGTTTGCGAACACCTGGTCATAAGTATGTGCTTTTTGTTCATCCCACTGTACATTTAGTCCCAATTAGCTCTTATAATTCCCTTCACTCTTCTGGTAAGATGTTCCACTCAAATTTGGAGTGTACTTAGGGAGATCTGTGCTCATTCCGACACAAGAGTGTTAGTAAAGTCAAGTACTAATGTAGGTGAGGTGAGGAGGTCTGGGGTGCAGTTTCCAACGCATGCGAATCATATCATTATTGAGTTTGCTTTGTGTACAGGGGCATTGTCATGCTGGAATAGGTTTGGGTCTTCTTGTTCAAGTTATGCTACTGTATCCAAAGACACCCTATACAATTCTTTGCCTTCAGCTTTGTGATAACAGTTTGGGAAAGAACCACATATGGCTGGGAAAGTCAGGTGTCCCAATAGTTTTGTCCATATAGTGCACATTTCTGTATAACATGCCTATGTAATCCTTCTTCTAATCTATGTAATACTTCTTCATTTTTATTCTGAAGTACCCAGTCTCTATTGCAGAAGAAAGTACAACAATGTGCTGCCATCACCATTATTTAAAGCTGGGATGGTGTTTACATTTACATTTGCAGCATTTAGCAGACGCCCTTCGCCAGAGCGACGTACAAAAGTGCTTTGAGTCTCTAGCAATGAATAAATCTACACTGGTACGCTAGATTACAAACTTAATATAAATATAACTTGAATTCTACAAAGCAAACTTGGAAAGTGCTAATTTAAGTGTTTCAGGAAGAGGTAGGTCGACCCTTTTTCCCACACTTCGTGCCAATCATTCTAGCCAAACAGTTCAATTCTTTCTTCTACCAAAGTTTGGCATGGAAGAACTCAAGTGTCCTGCAAAGAGCCCTTGTCAGAACTACTGTATCCCAGGTGACATTGATTACACACTCCATCAGCCACTGCACAGTTACATGTTTGTTTTTGCACCTGATTCCTCAATGGTTGTGGTTGTTATTCAAATTTCAAGTCTTTATGCACGTTTGCCTTGTTACTTTGTTGTTTTGTTCTTTGTATGTATAATGCTTTATACATTACAAAAGAAAATTATCCACACATCCGCTTCTCGATTATACTTCATTATGTGTCAGCCCTAATCTTAAACACACTGAACACTTTGGGATGAACTGGAACTGGAACCTCCTCAACATCCAAACATCAGTACTTGATCACAGCAATGCTGTTGCAGCTGTTCATGTCACTGGCTGGTATTACTTAGGTAGCTGTCATGTCACCTAACAATAAACATCATGTGTGATTGCATGCTTCGAGTGTGATGCCTTGAGCATGCATGAGTGTAGATGTGTGTAGAATATTGCACCCATGCAAATACATGTCTTTCATTTGCCTGCATTTGCCTGTTTTTGTTAGTACACTGAATAGCTGCTTTGCTCATAGTTTCACCTCAGGCTACAAAATGTGGATAATCAGGTTCTCACCTCCTCCCCAGCCCTGCTTTCACATCTTACCATGTTACTCTTCTTCACTTTTATATATCTACCTTTCCTCTTATCTCTACTGCATATTTATATTTTAAGTTTTCTTTCCAGTGCTTTTAACGATTTTATTTTACTTAACTCTTGGTTCTTAAATTAAAAAAAATTAACATCTGCTTTTATTGCATGGCATATAAACTTTTATATAAGATTCATTTCTCAGGACCAAACTTGTTCTTCCTGTCTTCTAACCTTTAAATACTCTATCCTATAATTATGTTTGTCTGTGTTTGTGTTTGTTTCATTGCAAAGTAGTTCAAAACCTGCTGCTGCAGATCAGGAACATTTGATAACTGTTTTTCCTTGGCTTTTTTTGAATCCACCATTGAGGCCTAGCATGTTGGAGATTTAAGGAGGTCCATAAACTCCTTGTAGAAAAAATAAAATCATTCTGCGTGTATTGTCTGAAACAGACATTAGTATGTAATGCAGGAATACTAGACAGAAATAAAGCCAGAAAGGTAATTTATATAATTACATATAATGAACAATAATTGATTCATTTTGTAAACATAAATGTATAAAATAAAATTAATAATAAAACTGTAGCTCGTCTTCATTTTCTTCTTCTTCTTCTTCTTCTTCTTTCAGCTGCTCTGGGTCACTTCAGCGGATCTGTCTCCAAAACTGTAGCTGTTGTATATCATATAAAATATTTAATTTCCTTATTACACAATGAGGTATTTAGCAGGAATTTGTTACCTTGTCAGTTTTGTGTGTGTGTGTGTGTGTGTGTGTGTGTGTGTGTGTGTGTGTGTGTGTGTATGTGTGTGTGTGTGTGTGTGTGTGTGTTTATAATAAAGAATACTGTACAAATACAGTAGTTTAAAATAATAATCAAGATAAGAGCATTGTACAGCAACATCTGGTATTGATTTATATCGCATAAAATACCTGATATATCTGCCAAAAATAGATAACATGTGATGATAAAATCTAACCAGGAAACCTACAGAAGTGTGCTGTATCTGACAACTTTAGATCACATGACACATGAAAAAAAATTAAACAGGAATTATTGCAGATTGCAGGCTGTCTGACACAAGTCGTACCTAAACTGGATAAAGCCGTTCTACATTATGGATGCTGGACAACAAAGTACATTTTAGAAGAGCACTTTTTATGGGCACAGAATGGTCTAATTTACCAAAACATTTTAATTTTTTTCAGCCAAATCTTGACCAGATACATCCTAATCTAGAGTTGTACACTCTAGATTAGGATGTATCTGGTCAAGATTTGGCTGAAAAAAATTAAAATGTTTTGGTAAATTAGACCATATTGATCATATGATAATACTCTTATTTGGCATTTAGTCCAACTAATCTACCTAATGAATCCTCAGAAATGATTAGGTCACCGGTGAGTATTTCCTACCCCTGTAAGGCTGTGTGAGTGAGAAGCCTGCAAGCCATGACATGCTACCAGTTGGATACTTGCAGAGGAATTTTGAAATTGTCGTTCTCATGCTTTTTATACTAAACACACACACAGACAGTGGAGTGCTGTACGGGTATGCAGTGTGTACATGTGCATACAAGCCCAGCATCTTCGACTGCCCTACCCTGAGAACTGCATTTCCAAAAACCTCACAATTTATTTGTTATATATTTTGTGTGATTTACTATGGTATATTCAGTCCTGCTAAGTATTAATGATTAAAGTCTCTATTTTATTATTGATTTAATTTAATTTACTTTGCTTAAAATTCTAAAATATTATCAGTTATGTTTCCTGCCCTGTATGCCCTGCCCAGTATGCACTGTATAAATGATGTCAGGTTTTGCTTAGAAGATTTGCAGAGAAAGAATTTCATTGTATTGTGTAACAGATTGTTTTCTGTAGATATTAAAAAACACGCTTAAATCTTTAATTATAAATATGGGTTAGGGTTAGGGTTACCAAATTATAAAAAATTGTATGAGTTGAAAAGATGCATCAAACTACATATTTGGATTTTCAGGCCGAGTAGATTTATTTATGTTATGTGTCATGTTGCGATGGACCCCCTACACTAGCTTTTTTCTCCCCCTCTGCCTACCCCAGGCAAAGTGTTCTGAATCTGAAAGGGGTTGTGCCATGATTTCATGGCAAAGTCTGAAATGTTGAAATTTGGGTTTCATGCATCTTGTTCGCAATCATTTATAAACTTAACATTTCTTAAACTTATTTAAAAAACCCAGACTTTTTCCAGTGCATGGGGAGAATTTCTCACTCGCTCTGTGCTCTGCCTATTCTTTGTGCTTTTCTAGCATCTGCATATTTACATTTTTGTTTGAAATTTATTTTAATGTGTGGAAAAGTCAGTTGGTTCTCATGAGTAAAGTAACTCAGTTATGTTCCTGCATTGAAGGAGTGGTTTTTCAATCCCAGAAGGATTATGGATTCTTGGAAAAGGTGTGGTTTACAGTCAGACAGGTACTGCACAAGGGAAACAGGCTATACTGCCATCAGCCGTTTCCAAACACAAACTACACCCTATGACTTGCATTTTACAAATGTCCTAAACTGTCATTTGAAGTGTATGTTTGAGTGAATTTTGTATTGTAGTGTTTATTTTCTTCTTCTTCTTTCAGCTTCTCCCATTAGGGGGCGCCACAGCGGATCATCTGTCTCTATACCCCCCCCGTCCTCTACATCTGCCTCATTCAAACTACCTGCATGTCTTCCCTCACCACATCCATAAACCTCCTCCATGGTCTTCCTCTTTTCCTTCTTCCTGGTGGCTCCATCCTCAGCATTCTCCTACTGATATAACCCATGTCCCTCCTCTGCACATGTCCAAACCATCTTAATCTCGCCTCCCTCACCTTGTCTCTAAAACGTCCTACATGCGCTGTCCCTCTAATAAACTAGTTTCTAATCCTGTCCATCCTCGTCACTCCCAACAAAAACCTCAACATCTTCAGCTCTGCTACCTCCAGCTCCAATTCCTGTCTTTTACTCAATACCACTGTCTCTAATCCAAACAACATCGCAGGTCTCACCACAGTCCTATAAACTTCCCCTTTCACTCTTGCAGATACTCTACTATCACAAGTCACTCCTGCTATCACTCTTCTCCACCCACTCCACCCTGACTACACTCTTTCTTTACTTCTCTAACACACTCTCCATTACTTTGCACTGTAGTGTTCATTTTAATAAATGTAATTATTAACTTAATCTACTTAAATCTACACACAAATATAAATAATGGCAAATCAACAACATGATTTAGATTTTTGTTTGCAAATGTATTAACAAACAAAACAAAACAAAAAATAATTCTAATGTAAATAAGTATTTGTCCGACTGTGCTTTGGTGGAGGTACTTGTGCATCTGGTTTGCTTTGATGTCGTAAGAATTCTAGACTTTGTCTAAAGTCTGTCTGTGCAAAATTCAATTGCGTAGACATGATTCGAAATAGATTAACTCCTGTGTATGAGGTCTGTAAACCTTTGTGTTTCGAAAGATTTGAATGCTTCCAGGAGCACAGTGGTGTGAAAAAGAAGAAGTTTAGACTGTCTCTCAAGAGTGGGAACTCAGCAACTGAGCCACAAGAGCTTTGTTTTTAAAGGTGGCCAAGAATCTAATGGCCACTCTAGGCTTAAGAGGCTTCTTCAGATATGGGAGAATCTGCTGGAATAACAAACATCCTTATAGTAAGTTTCTAGTTGGAATCCAGTAACTTGAAGAATTCAGCCAAAACAATACTAGAACGGCTTCAGAACAAGTCTCTGAAATTCCCTGAGTGACCCAGGCAAAACCCAGACTGGAAGCCTATAGGACTGTGAACTGTGGAGAGACATAAATGTGGCAATCTGAGAAATTATTTCTGGAACAATGGCAGAACCTGCACAAATGCATGAAAAAGAGTAGCATGATATTTGTGTAAATTGTTGGCATAAAGTCAATTAAATCCACTTGAATTAAAGTCTACAACACTGCCTGTCTATAACACTCCCTTTTTTCACAAACCTTTTCATTTCTTGTCAGTCCATGTCCATATCTTTGCTGCACAAGCACCTGAAGTCGAGATGTTGATGAGCGCTAACTTTTCTGCCACTTCTATATCCTTGAAGTTGCCTGCAGCACCATATGAGCACTGAAAAATATTCAGAGAATGAGTACTAAGTAATCTGTGGGAACTGTACATTTCCAAAGGTTTTAGAGTTTGGTTTACCTGAGTGAAATATCCTTTGTTTCAATGAAAGGAATGTCACTCTCACATAACTAATCTTCCTTTTATTCAAATACTATTTTATCATGTCCATCCAGAATCAGGAGTTTTAGGCATTGGATATGATACATGTTCTGTGAGCATTTCTCAGGTAATTAGTGTAAATTGCATTTTAAGTTATTTGAGCTGTCTCAATGACAGTTAGTCATGCCAACTCAGGCTGCAATGCCTTAGTTAACATGCTCTGATCTGTGCTTTTAAAACAGGTGTCACCCGCTAAGCTAAGGCATGATTGGTTGTACATTCTTAACCTTGTTAATCTGCTTTAGCATCACATAAATACACCATTGCAAAACCTTTATATTTATATGAATACCTACTAGTTGGAGTTGTGATGCAACATCAGAGCAAATATCTAGAACTTCTGTTTGGTGCCATGTTCAATAACCAGGTAAATCAAGAAACATAAGAAGGTTGATGCTCCATGTGCTGGAGAATACTTCTTACATTTTCTTATTAAATATGTGGAGCATACATTTAAGATAATTACAAGACATTAACAAAAAAAAATCCAGTACATTTAAACACACAAACACTGTTGATTGTCCTTTACACATTCCTCAATACTGATATCTCTCATCTGGCACTCTCATTTTCAGGTAAGGGATCTAGTACAAAAGTTGATGATTTTGCAGAAACAAGTCAGAAATTATTATGCTGTCTTTAGTGGGAGAAATTGAAGTAATCTACATAATCTGGCTTCAAATTAATGGTGTGGATTTTTTGGCTGTTATATTTATATGTAGGGGGAGAGGTAGCTCAGTGGTTAAGGTGTTGGGTTACTGATTAGAAGGTCGGGGGTTCAAGCTCCTGTATCGCCACGCTGCCCCTCTGGGGTCCTTAAGCAAGGTCCTTAACCCTCTTTGCGCCAGGGGTGCTGTATTATATCTGACCCAAGCTTATATATATATATATATATATATTATATATATATATATATATATATATATATATATATATATATATATTTTTTTTTTTTTTTTTTTTTTTATATATATATATATATATATACAGTATATACATTTGCAGTGCATTGCAATAGTAGTTTAAGGGGTGAATACACTGGCCTGGGTGCCACTGCTGCAGGCAGCTTTACTAGCTCCTTGGCCACAGCAGCCCGTGGACCGCAAGCGCCACCTAGACAGAGTGGCACACAGCATTCTCATGGACAAGAAGAGGAGACGCAGCTTCACGTAGTTGCCTATTTTCCGTTTTCAGATCTTGAAGCTCAAACTTGTGCAGCCTCTGATGTGAGTGCAGCCTCATCGTCTTGTAGCAAAAATTGTGTGCTTCCCCTTCTTTTTCCAGACCTACCTGATCCATTTTGATATCCTACTTTTGGATTGTGTTCTCTTAATTGGTTGGAAACTACTCACTGCTGCTGAGGATGGTTCCACATGAACAGCCTAAAGATTTATGAGATTACTTTGAAAGGTAAAACTCTAAGATTTGGCCTGTATTTATTATAGTTTAGAACTACATTTGCCAGGAAAAGTTTTACACTCAAGTGTCCATGAGTGAACAGCTGATAACCTCAAACTTTCTGTGTCACCCAGATGCAGATGTTTTCCTGTTTGAGTCTGGTTCCTCTCAAAGTTCTTTCTTATATCATCTTTGACATTGTCAACCCATGGGTTACTCATTAGGAACAAATATATATAAGGAATTATTTATGTTTTTATGTATATTTGTACTCATCGTAAGCTAATTAGATGTTTCCATGACTGAATAGATGTACAGTGATACCTATTACAGTGGCCAGTACATGCAAATCACAGTATGGGGTGTATTGGGTGGCCTGGGATGTGAGACTCCACGCCTGAACTTGGGAACTTTTAGGGATATTACCAAATATGTATGTAAAGTAATCCCCCGCTTTACTGTGGTCCAAATCTCGTGCCCCTGGTTTATCGGGGAATTGCATTTGCCACATAACGAATTTGTTTGGCTTAATTTCCCGGTCTCTCGCGGACAGCACAATAGACTTAAAAACTTATAGGGAATTGTTTTTATGGAGTTTTATGTTAAAAGAATTACATTTATCAATAAAAATATAATTATTAATTATAAAATAAAGTGTAATGTTAATACAGTACAGGACTGTCTACATAAAATAGCATTTTTGGGGTGGTGTCCGTTTATCAAGGTTTTTCGTTTATCACGGTTTTGGAGTGTAACCACAGCGATAAACGGGATTACTGTATTTATCATAGGAGTAATGTGATCTAAACAGATACCAACAGGCCTCATGCTCTGCATTGTTTTTGTGTTTTTCAAAGCTTGCACAAGTAGGAGCTGGTTCCCCAGGATCAGACCTTCTAGAACATTGTATTCTTTTATTAATATGAAATGTGGTTAAATTGTTACATTTCACTAGCACCACTAATGTATATAAGGAGATTCAGCAGTTGAACAGGCAATGTTGCCTTTTCTTTGAGACTGTACCACACCATCACATAGATGTCTAAAATAACGATTATCCCACCTCTTCAGACCAGTCTTTATCTATATGACATTGCAGAGATTCTTGGATCTGCAAGTGTAACAAAATGCATTAGAGAGTCTTTCCACATGTAATGTTCACACCCAGGATCCCTATAAGACCAACAGGTTAATTCAATGTTATTCTGCGCTAGATATATTAACATGATTGTAAACAATTTTCTCTCTTTCTTAGCTATCTCTTACTCTATTTTAGTGGTGACGCATGCTTGGATTCACTTGTTCTAATTCCTTAATAGGATTGCTGATTCCCCAGAAATCCTACTAGATCCTGATTAAGTAAGATCAACCTATTAGGTCTGGCAAAATAATGCAGTCAAATTACAATGCCACAATGCCAGTCCCGTCTAAACCCATATTTGTTCATATCTCACCATTATAACGCCTACTTGTCTCAAATAGTTCTACTTATTCACAATTTAATTTTACTAATATTAGTTATTATTTAACTGATACTTCATCCTTTCTTTTTCAAGCTTCATTTATTGCTCTTTTAACGACATGTTTAGGAAATTAAAAGGCAAAATCTCAATGCCCATATTACAAACATCTCTCCACACTATTGTTCACGTGCATTTTAATGTTTTACGACCCTTTGACGTAATATTTCCAGCCTTCAGACTTTACTATGTATGTCCATCCCACACTGAGTTTACCTTCGTTCCCTCTCCCACCCCTCAGTCACCCCTCTTCAATCAGTACACTTCCTATTGCTTGTCTTCTCACTCTGTTTCCATCTTAAGGCTTATCCCTTCATCCCTGATCTCCTTCATCCGATCCAATCCTCATCTGTTCCTCTGTAGAGGAAGGAAGAGGAAAATAAGTGTGTTTTTCACAAGCAACTTGCCACCAGTGTCTTAGGGGAACACACGGAAGGAAGCGTTCGAAAGAGCTCAGAGTCTATTGGACTGAGAACAAGTTGAGAAGAGAAACGCAAATTTTTGAGGAATATCAAAAAACACTTTGTATTGGAAAAAAGGTGAGTTTTGGACTGATCAACTTTTTTGGAAACAAATTACAATAATTCTGTAGATGTTTAATAGCACACACCTAATCAACATCATCATCAAATCAAATCAAATTTTATTCATCACATACACATACATACAGGGTACGACATGCAGTGAAATGCTTTATACGACGGTCCGGCATGAGGGAATAGGATGGGGAAAAATAGGATCATGACGCCCAATTTATGTATTCAGGCCAATATAATCATATAATACTTTATTCTTCACTTTTTATATCTAGACATGTTTGAATATTAATTTATGTGCTGAATGTTTAAATGTTTGCTAAATGTTTTGTTATCATACAGCAGGTGAAAAATGCTCAAAGTCAAAAAATTGAATTTTTCTATGAATCATAACTATGATATATAACATCTCATGTAATACATTCGACTGATGATGAAAAGTATCAGATGATCAGAAAAACAACACTGTTGTGACAAATAGGTTATTGTGATGCTATGTGTGTTATCCGTAGAGATTTATTATTAAAGTGTACTGAATCTATGAATCCTTACCAAACCGATTTCTAACCTGATACCCCACCAAGCATCTATCCATTCATTCAATTCCTGCTCTCTTTTCCACACAATTTAGTAGTAAAGAGCAGTATGTAGTCGGAGGACAGTAGATTTGATTTGCCCCCTGTTTCTTTTGATCTCCTTTGTCTCCCAGCCATTTACAACTCAACACACTTTAATCCTATATTGAACTCAAAATATCAACGAAGTTCTACATGACTCATTCAATCCCTGTCCTTACATGATATCTGAGCTCTTAAAAAAATTCTTCCCAGGTTGTTAATGGCGATTTGATTGATATGAATTGCAATCTTCCTCTCAATCTGCATTTTGTCCCCCAAAAATCAGTTTTTACCCAAATTTTATAAGTAAAAGATTTATTTAATAATAAATATATATTTGTAATATTAAATATATATTTGTAATATAAAAAATTACAACTTGTTATATGGACTATATCTGTAGTATTTCTATCAATAAACAATTTAAACAGTATAAAAAAAATACAAAAAGTGCATCCATATAGTAGATTTAGTGTTTATTCTTGCATTCATTAATACTGCCCTGCATTTATTATATTTCAGCACAGGTCACCTTGTATCGATTCGTTCCTTCCAGTATTTACAACCACCAACTGTAACCATGGGTGAAATGGAGAAGATGAAAAAGGAAGTTGAAACCCTCAAGACACAGATAGAGGTTGTATTTCTACATTGCCAAACAAAATCTAGGATTTATCACAACAACTTATAGCACTTTTGCATGCAGAGTTGAATCTGGAATCAGTTTTCACGTACACTTACATACACTATGTGTGTTACTTATAGTTCGGGTTTCTGAACAATATTTCTAAACAATAATCAAAGAAAGCAAGTGATTTTCCATCAGATTCCCATGATATATCTAATGTTTAATGCTTTGGTTCTCATACATCTACAACGCTTTGTGACTCAAGTGTAATTCATATCTCATCCGATAGGCAGCACGCAAAGCAGCTCATGACACAGACATGGCTTCTGCTGCCTCTGGAGTGGTAGCTACGCCCACCATACAGCTGAAGACCAGGAAGACGCTTAAAGGCCACTTGGCTAAAATCTATGCCCTGCACTGGGCCACAGATAGTAGGTAAGAGTGATTTGAATGTGATCACTACCTCAAAATTGTATGATAAGAAAATTAAGAGTTTATGATCACCAGTAGGTAACTATAGTCACAATAGAAAGGTTTAAAGACAAGAGGACACCATTGTTTTTAAAGTGTATAATCTAGGTTGCACTTGTTTTAGTTCCCTTAGTTCCCTAGTTTGTGTTTTAAGGCAAACAAATTTCAAAGTTCAAAATCTTACAGACTGCTCCTTTTGCAGCTCAGACATAATCTACCTAGCCTACTCAGGATTTTCCTCACAGAACTCTTTCAACATCTTGTGAACATGATGAATCCACTTTAATGCTTAGTTAGATCAATTAGCACACTCTGGCCTGAAAATAGCCTCAGACTTGTGGACTCAGACTAATGAAATCCATTAAGAACAAGAGGACTTTTTGAGGGACATATAATAGCAATCCAAGTATTCCAGTTTTTCTTACAGTATCCCTCATAAAAATGTACACAGTAAACTGAGTACAGTCTTTTTGTTTTTTTTAGTCAGATTCTTCTATATAAGGTCCCCTGGTGGTCTAGTGGTTAGGATGCGGCGCTCTCACCGCTGGGACCCGGGTTCGATCCCCGGTCAGGGAACCAACCCCAGCCATTCTCAGTGCCGGTCCCATGCCCGGATAAATGGGGAGGGTTGCGTCAAGAAGGGCATCCAGCGTAAAAACATGTGTCAAATCAAACAAGCGGCTGATCTGCTGTGGTGACCCCTAATGGGGGAAGCCGAAAGAAAGTTTAGTCAGATTCTTTTACATAATTAAGCACTGCATTACCTAACTTAAACATACATTTGGTTTTTCCATTCGTTATACAAGAACATGCATTAATTATCATGTTCTTATGGCGGGGTTGTATTTACGCATGTCCAGAGAATTTTATCTACATCACATTATGTATTTTTACAATACATTTGTAATATTATCCTTCACAGGATTCTTTGAGTTTCATGTTTAATTTAAAATCTCTCCACCTACCTATAGTCCCCTTACAAGACTTCCTCTCTCGTTCATGACTTCTGTTTGAACAAGAGAGGAAGCAGAAATCACAAGCTTTTGCTTCCCTTCTGTTCATGACTTCTTACATTTTCTTTCTCTTTCCACTACACAACAGGCAACTGAAAATAATTAAAGTTGAAAAGAAATATGCATATAAATTAATGATAAGATCTAATATGAAAACACTAAAGTAAATAATGCATGTAATTTTTTATTCGTATGAAATGAACAAAAACTTTTAAAAAAAATGTTAATAAATTAGGTTTGAGGTATTTAGATGGCTGTGTTATTTTGAAAGCAGTTATAAAATTGGGAGAAAGGTTTTAAATCATTTGAGATAAAAGAAATCCATATTTTGTCACGCAGTGTTACTCTGCATTTCGACAGCTTCGTCCACCCTCTTTATAGACCCCTGTTTCTGATTTCAGACTAATGGTCAGTGCATCACAAGATGGAAAACTCCTTATTTGGGATACCCACTCAGGAAACAAGGTGAGACAAAGATGTCCTGATAGCCACTATTACATCCAGCCAACACTTATACTACAATACTACCATATAATAATGAGGATTTCACTTAGTTTATCAATGGATTAGACTTTTCAATGTATTACACACTTTATATTAAATCTAGAGTCAAGAGTTATAATAAACAAAATATACAAAATATAAATTATAATTTCAATAATTTACAGATAATCACTTCAGTTCCCATCCTGTCTGCCATTAGTGTTAAACATGTTTAATATCCATTTATTTGACATTATCTGACTATATTAAATAAAAGAATAGAACCCTCCATTCAATGGCCTGGTCAGTATGGTAGGTAGAGTTTTAATTCAACTCAATTCAATTCATTTTTATTTGTATAGCGCTTTTAACAATGAACATTGTCAGATAATGTGGTGATTAAACGTAAATATGTACTTTGTAAGTATGTTTGTCCCTGATGAGCAACTGTGGCAAGGAAAAACTCCCCGAGATGGCATAAGGAAGAAACCTTGAGAGGAACCAGATTCAAGAGGGAACCCATCCCCATCTGGGTTGCACCAAATGTCCATTTGAAGCAGATATACAATGTTGCGGGGTACAGTGATGACGATCAGAAGCAAACTGCACTCCCGAGTCAGTGCAGCAGACCGCCAACACCAACTAAAGTCCATCCTCAAAGCTCAGGAAATTACATGGAACCACCCAAGGTGTTGATGAGAGACTGTCCCAAGCTGCACAGAAGTGTGAAGATCCACGGAGGGGAGAGGGGCAGGAACAGTGGTCACTGAAACCTCAGGAGCATGTTTAACTCGACCGAGAGAGAGAGAGAGAGAGAGAGAGAAGGATATGGATTATTAAGTGTCCCTATTGGTGTATGAAAGTTAATGTCACTGTGCAGTTTGGACTCCGGCAAGACTCGCTATGGCAGCATAACTAAAAGGGAGAACCAGAAGGTAACACAGACATGAGGAATCTCTGGGATAAGAGACGACCCACCACACCACCGTCAACAAACCCGAGTGAACGTGTGAATGTGAGGTGACGACAGCATACAAATATCCCAGTTCACCAAACACTCTATATCCATGCTCCCTCCAGATCTGCACCTTTACCTAAGAAAAACCTAATGATAAAAGGCTTGACTAAATAAATAAGTTTTCAACCTCGACTTGAACACTGACAATGAACATTAATCCTTACACCATAAACAGTCATTTGGCCCCCCAGCACTGTCTGGAAATATATAAATGCATAAGACTTTCATACAATTATCCAATCCAATCGGTCACTTGTTAGGTATAAATTTATGCAGATACTGGTCTTCAAGATCTTTGATTCATGCTTCCATCAAACAGCAGAATAGGGAATAGGGAATGGGGAAAGTGATCTGAGAGAATTAACTGCTGTTTCCATGAGGTCTGGTTTGAGTTTTTAAGATACTACTTTATCTCCAAAGTTTGTGAAAAGAAAATCCAGCGAATGGCAGTTTTGTTGATGTAAATGCCTTGTTTAAAAAGGAAATCAGTGCCCAATGGCCAGACTAGTTTGGGCTGATAAAAAGGCTATGGTAATCATTCTTTTATAAAGAGTGACAAACAGAAAAACATGACAAGCCTTGAGGTTGTTGGACTTAAACATTATAACACATTGGCTTTCAGTCTTGTCAGCCAAGAACAGCAAAGTTTTTCAAATCTTTAACTGACAATCCTCTTTAACCTGTTTAGCGTATAAATGCATAGATGTGTAGAGGTACATGTGTTTCTATTGAAGTGGACTGTGAGACTGTGTATAGCTATGTGGGAGACTTCCTCACAGAGTAACTGTATCATTTGTTTCTAAAGGCATCTGAAGTAGGAATGAATCAGGAAGCATAAATCTCTCACTATACTATATATGAATATGAATTTTGTTTCATGAACCTAAACAAACAAATAAAAAAAACTATTATTTCCAAACCAGATTAATGCGGTTCCTCTGAAATCCTCGTGGGTGATGACCTGTGGATATTCACCCTCTGGAAACTTTGTGGCCAGTGGTGGTCTGGACAACATGTGCACAATATACAACTTAAAGACGCCTGTGGTTAAGATCGTGAAAGAATTAGATGCTCACACAGGTATCACTTGGGAGAAACTGGACGATTTATTAGCTGTGGCTTTGACATTTTCATGTATCAGTGGACATTTATTACTTTTTATTTTTCTTATACACTGATTTCTTTTTAAACGCAGGTTACCTCTCCTGTGCCCGCTTTCTTAATGACAGTGAAATCCTCACTTCCTCTGGTGACACCACCTGGTAAATAATGTTACTGCATTTAAACTATAGCATGGTTATTAGCTCTGCAGGGATTTCCTCAAGATGTTCTTCTCCCCAAATCATTGTCATAAAAAAACTCATTGGAATAATCCCTTTTTTTTTTCTTTTTTTTTTAACTGATTGCTTTCTTTTAGTGCACTGTGGGATATAGAGTCTGGCAAGCAGAAGACTGTCTACCTTAACCACGTTGGTGATTGCATGTGTCTGGCTCTGTCCCCTGATATAAACCTGTTCATTTCTGGGGCATGTGACGCGTTGGCCAAACTGTGGGATATGAGGGATGGAAAATGCAAACAGACATTTCAGGGCCACACCAGTGATGTCAATGCCATTGCTGTAAGTGCAAGTTAATTGAATTATATAGTAATATACAGTACACCTAACCATGTCAATGTTACACTCTAATATTAGATCAATTATTCAAACCTGATTTTGGTATATAGTTTGAATGTTTATTAATATTCATTTAATGTAAGACAGAAGGATTTACTTCTTATAGAAAGGATTGCTGGTGATGCATAAGATCTATGAGATTAGTTTCAAAATTACTTTTGAACCCAATGTAAAGAACCACATCTTGAGGTTAGGAACGGAAAACTACCTCACAGGCATGGTCTTATGCAGAGAGTATACATCATCATCATCATCATCATCATCATTCCTTTTGTTTCAGCTACAATGAATCACAATTTAATCTTTCCTTCTAGTTCTTGAACAACGGAAACGCTTTTGTGACCGGCTCAGATGACTGCACCCTTAAAATGTTTGACATCCGCTCTGATCAGGAAGTGATGTCGTACGAGGACAGCCAAATGAACAGCGCCGTGACATCCTTAGCTCTGTCGATGTCAGGTCGCCTCATATTCGCTGGATATGACAACTTTAACTGCAACATCTGGGACTTGCTAAAGGGCGAGAAAGTTGGTGAGTGACAAAGACAGCACAGCAGAGCACAGCTTAAAAGGTAGCACTGTAGGTTTAGACAGGTAGACTGCTTGTACAGAACTGGATTGATGTAAGGAAGTGGTGTCTAAAATAAGAGTTTTACGTTCAACTTTTCATCTTTTCATCCCTCTTTCCAGGAGTGTTGTCTGGACATGACAACAGAGTGAGCTGCACTGGAGTACCACTGGATGGCATGTGTGTGTGCACCGGATCATGGGACAGCTTTCTAAAGGTCTGGAACTGATCAGGTTCAAACACTCCAATGAAAAATGCAAGGAGAAAGAGGAGGAGGGGAAGCAAATGAAAGCAAAAAAAAAAATAGAGTTGGTAGGGAGAAGTAGAGAGAATTAAAAAAGAAGAAAGGCATGTCAAAGATCCTGGGACATTAACAGCACAAAACTCTCTCTTACCATCTCTCTTTTTCTAGCACATATGGAAACTGGGAAATAAAAGGAATGTTCTAGCGTATTAACATGAAAGGTGAAATGCATGATCAGCCCATGACCAAGATCCAAAATAGAATAAGATTCATCTCATGTGGAGATATATAAAGATTTAATTGTATTTGGTAATAAAAAAAAAATCCATGACAGAAATAAGATTAGAACTCTCAACTTTAGACTTTATTACACGCAGTTAGAAAGGTTTATATTAATATATGTATATAAAATTCCTTTACACGCCCACAATGATTGTGCATATCTGCCTAGAGCATGGATTTGTCTAGAATTTTGTTGTGTTGAAAAGAAATGCAACTTGTCTGGGCCTTTACTCAGATGAAACCGTAATAAAACTTTACTCGGTCCAAAACATTCTTTCATGTACTTTGACCTCTGACATCCTGTTTGTTGTCTGAATAAGTGAATAAGTTACATCCAATTGCCAGAGATGGCAAAAGTATACACATCCTACACTCAAGTAAAAGTACAGATACTCATGTTTTAATAGACTCTGGTAAAAGCTGAAGTTCTGACTACACTTTTTCACTCAAGCTTAAGTAAAGAAGTTTGGGCTCTGACATGTACTTAAGTAAAAAGTAGCCATAACTACTACCTGTTGTAAGGTCTCGCTGATAAATGGACCTTCCGTCATATTAATACAAAAGAATTTCAAATATTTTATCTAATGAATGTATCCAGGCTGAACAACCACCATCTACAAACCCAATTCCAAAAAACTTGGGACACTGTACAAATTGTAAATAAAAAAAGAATGCAATAATTTACAAATCTCATAAACTTATATTTTATTCACAACATATCAAATGTTGAAAGTGAGACATTTTGAAATATCATGCCAAATAGTGGCTCAGTTTGGATTTCATGAGAGCTACACATTCCAAAAAAGTTGGGACAGGTATCAATAAGAGGCCGGAAAAGTTAAATGTACATATAAGGAACAGCTGGTGGACCAATTTGCAACTTATTGGGTATAAATAGAGTTTCTAAGTGTGGCAGTGTCTCTCAGAAGTCAAGTTGGCCGAGGATCACCAATTCCCCCAATGCTGCGGCAAAAAATAGTGGAGCAATATCAGAAAAGATTTTCTCAGAGAAAAATTGCAAAGAGATTGAAGTTATCATCATCTACAGTGCATAATATCATCCAAAGATTCAGAGAATCTGGAACAATCTCTGTGTGTAAGGGTCAAGGCCGGAAAACCATACTGGATGCCCGTGATCTTCGGGCCTTTAGACGGCACTGCATCACATACAGGAATGCTACTGTAATGGAAATAACAACATGGGCTCAGGAATACATCCAGAAAACACTGTCGGTAAACACAATACACTGTGCCATTCGCTGTTGCCGGCTAAAACTCGATAGGTCAAAAAAGAAGCCATATCTAAACATGATCCAGAAGCGCAGGCGTTTTCTCTGGGCCAAGGCTCATTTAAAATAGACTGTGGCAAAGTGGAAAACTGTTCTGTGGTCAGACGAATCAAAATTTTAAGTGCTTTTCGAAAAACTGGGACACCATGTTATCTCAGTTCAGAAGCCTGCATCTCTGATGGTATGGAGTTGCATGAGTGCGTGTGGCGTGGGCAGCTTACACATCTGGAAAGGCACCATCAATGCTAAAAGGTATAGAACAACATATGCTCCCATCCAGACGTTTCAGGGAAGACCTTGCATTTTCCAACATGACAATGCCAGAACAGACGTTTGCAGACTGTTATAAAATAAAGAGGAGATGCCACACAGTGGTAAACATGGCCTTGTCCCAATTTTTTTGAGATGTGTTGATGACATGAAATTAAAAATCAATTTTTCCCCCTTAAAATGATAAATTTTTTTCAGTTTAAACATTTGATATGTCATCTATGTTGTATTCTAAATAAAATATTGAATCTTCCACATCATTGCATTCTGTTTTTATTCACAATTTGTACAGTGTCCCAACTTTTTTAGAATCGGGTTTGTAGATAACAGAGAAAAAATGATGATGAGGAATGTCTCTGTTCTCAGTCATGTTCAAATAGGTGATTTCCTCTGTCTCATTCACCTTAACCCCAAACTACTTGGTGCCTTCTGTCTTGCTCATTGTTGGCTTCGTAAACTAGCCTGCATCTGTTGTGTGTGAGAGCCAGAAAATTATACATCAATGGTAGGTTGAAAAAGCAACACAATAACAAGAAACAGATTGATGGTCTTAAAACAGCACGGTAAAAAGAAAAAATATTGATCGTCACCAAATAGATTCAAACGAAAATAACGAGCCTGTTTTTAAAATGTTAGAAGTAGAAAATAGATATTTTTGTAAAAAAAATAATAATAATAATGAGTAAAAGTACTGATGCCAGAAAAATTACATTAAGTACAGTTAACAAAGTACTTGTACTTTGTTACTTCCCTTCCCATTCCAACTGCTTCATTTAATTTCACACCTACATAATTATGATGTTTCCTTACATTGTCACATGGCCTTCTAAAAAAAGAACCGACATGGTTGCTGGTGTTACAGTTGGAGTGGAAGATCTAGTAATTGTTTCAGGTTCACAGTGGATCCGGAGTCCAGATACTAACACTGGGCACATGGCAGACAAGTGAAAATTCCCAGCAGGAGATTTTCAGTATCTGTAATGCTCAAACCAGCACATCTGGTACCAACAACAATGCCACCTTTAAAGTCACAGAGTTAGAAATGTATCTTTACCCTGAAGTGAACAATAACTTTTTGTTGTTTTTAAACCATGATTTAATAATTTGTGCTGCTGCCTCATGAATACCTGCTCTTATATTTGCATGACTCAGAAGTGACAGTTCTAATAAAATCGTCAGACTGGTTTTGGCACACACTAGAGATGTAAACAAAAACAAATTTGTACATTATTTGTAATAATCAGTTCATTGTGTGTCAAATTAGTACTAAAAGAAACACAACAGGAGAACATTGTGTGTGTATATATAATATATATATATATATATATATATATATATATATATATTATATATATATATATATATATATATATATATACACACACACACACATATATACATACACACTGTATATATACAGTGAGGAAAATAAGTATTTGAACACCCTGCTATTTTGCAAGTTCTCCCACTTAGAAATCATGGAGGGGTCTGAAATTGTCATCGTAGGTGCATGTCCACTGTGAGAGACAATCTAAAAAATATAAAATATCCAGAAATCACAATATATGATTTTTAAACTATTTATTTGTATGATACAGCTGCAAATAAGTATTTGAACACCTGTTTATCAGCTAGAATTCTGACCTTCAAAGACCTGTTAGTCTGCCTTAAAAATGTCCACCTCCACTACATTTATTATCCTAAATTAGATGCACCTGTTTGAGGTCGTTAGCTGCATAAAGACACCTGTCCACCCCATACAATCAGTAAGAATCCAACTACTAACATGGCCAAGACCAAAGAGCTGTCCAAAGACACTAGAGACAAAATTGTACACCTCCACAAGGCTGGAAAGGGCTACGGGGAAATTGCCAAGCAGCTTGGTGAAAAAAGGTCCACTGTTGGAGCAATCATTAGAAAATGGAAGAAGCTAAACATGACTGTCAATCTCCCTCGGACTGGGGCTCCATGCAAGATCTCACCTCGTGGGGTCTCAATGATCCTAAAGAAGGTGAGAAATCAGCCCAGAACTACATGGGAGGAGCTGGTCAATGACCTGAAAAGAGCATGCATTGCATGGAAGGTTCCTCTGCTTAAACCAGCACATGTCCAGGCACATCTTAAGTTTGCCAATGACCATTTGGATGATCCAGAGGAGTCATGGGAGAAAGTCATGTGATCAGATGAGACCAAAATAGAACTTTTGGGTCATAATTCCACTAAACGTGTTTGGAGGAAGAAGAATGATGAGTACCATCTCAAGAACACCATCCCTACTGTGAAGCATGGAGGTGGTAGCATCATGCTTTGGGGGTGTTTTTCTGCACATGGGACAGGGCGACTGCACTGTATTAAGGAGAGGATGACCGGGGCCATGTATTGCAAGATTTTGGGGAACAACCTCCTTCCCTCAGTTAGAGCATTGAAGATGGGTCAAGGCTGGGTCTTCCAACATGACAATGACCCGAAGCACACAGCCAGGATAACCAAGGAGTGGCTCTGTAAGAAGCATATCAAGGTTCTGGCATGGCCTAGCCAGTCTCCAGACCTAAACCCAATAGAGAATCTTCGGAGGGAGCTCAAACTCCGTGTTTCTCAGCGACAGGCCAGAAACCTTACTGATCTAGAGAAGATCTGTGTGGAGGAGTGGGCCAAAATCTCTCCTGCAGTGTGTGCAAACCTGGTGAAAAACTACAGGAAACGTTTGACCTCTGTAATTGCAAACAAAGGCTACTGTACCAAATATTAACATTGACTATCTCAGGTGTTCAAATACTTATTTGCAGCTGTATCATACAAATAAATAGTTTTAAAATCATACATTGCGATTTCTGGATTTTTTTTTTAGATTATGTCTCTCACAGTGGACGTGCACCTACTATGACAATTTCAGATCCCTCCATGATTTCTAAGTGGGAGAACTTGCAAAATAGCAGGGTGTTCAAATACTTATTTTCCTTACTGTGTATATATATATATAGAGAGATAGATATAGATATATAGATAGATATATAGATATAGATATTTATATCTATCTATCTCTATATCTCTCTATATATATATATATCTATATATATATATATATATATACACACACACACACACACACACACACCCCGGCCACTTTATTAGGTACACCTGTCCAACTGCTCGTTAACGCAAATTTCTAATCAGCCAATCACATGGCAGCAACTCAATGCATTTAGGCATGTAGACATGGTCAAGACGATCTGCTGCAGTGCAAACCAAGCGTCAGAATGGGGAAGAAAGGTGATTTAAGTGACTTTGAACGTGGACGTGGCATGGTTGTTGGTGCCAGACGGGCTGGTCTGAGTATTTCCGAAACTAATGCATTAGTACCAATTGCGCATCATGTCAACGCCACAGCCTACCTGAGTATTGTTGCTGACCATGTCCATCCCTTTATGACCACAGTGTACCCATCTTCTGATGGATACAACCAGCATAACGCGCCATGTCATAAAGCGCATCTCAGACTGGTTTCTTAAACATGACAATGAGTGTGGCCTCCAGATCTCAATCCAATAGACCACCTTTGGTATGTGGTGGAACTGGAGATTCGCATCATGGATGTGCAGCTGACAAATCTGCAGCAACTGCGTGATGCTATCATTGTTAATATGAACCAAAATCTCTGAGAAATGTTTCCAGTACCTTGTTGAGTCTATGCCACGAAGGATTAAGGCAGTTCTGAAGGCAAAAGGGGGTCCAACCCATACTAGTAAGGTGTACCTAATAAAGTGGCCAGAGAGTGTGTGTGTGTGTGTGTGTGTGTATATATATATATATATATATACACACACACAGTGGAACCCGGTTATGTCGATGTCCTAGGGGGTCGCCAAAAAGCATCGAGGTAACCGATGATCGAGATAAACGAAAATCAAAATGGCGGCAGTATATTAACGTGCTCGAAATTTCTTTACGTACATGATGTGCGTTAATAAATGAGAATGTGCATGCACGTGTTTTTGAAGGTTTTTTTTACACAACAGCGTTGCCGCGATTTGTTTGATGAAGGCATGCTATAAAAATACATACAGTACATGTTTATCTGTCAGGAATCCACCTGCCACGCCCCCTTCGGTGCCCCCTTCAGCGTGTCAGGTGTTTTCTCGGCCACTTTCTCTGAAGCTCCTATTTAAACTTCCACACTCTCACTGTCCGTTATTGTTGGTATATGTTGGTTCACGGCGGTCGTTGTTATCGCGCATGCGTATCCCGGTACGTGCCTTCCCACCGGCACTCTCTCAACGGCTGCGCTTTTCTTCCCAAAGCCGCGCCGCGGATTCCCCCCCGATCCTGCCGGTGTTCATTCTATGCTTTTGCTGCTCATCCCACGTTGAGCAGGGGGACACAGCTGATTTGCTTGGCGGCGTGGCTTTCGCCTCCCGTTCATCGCATAACATTTAACAACAAAAGGCATATGTGCACTAACTAACAGCAGAGATTCACCAGTATACAATACAACACCTGTAGCAGCTGTAAGGTTTGATTTTTCCGCCACTTCTGCGAGTTCTTCTGCAGCTGCACCGAGATAACCGACGTTAAATGGCAAATTTCCCCGGCCCCCCCTGTGCTCGAGATACTAGGGTTCGGCGACATAAAAAAAAAGACATAACCGATAAAAAATGCTAAGAAAAAGCGAGAATTTGGCGGTTCCACTTCAAAAACGTCGACTTAATAGGGTTGTCGAGGTAACCGAGGTCGAGATAACAGGGTTCCACTGTATATATATATATATATATAATAAAATAAATAAAAATATATATATATATATAATATATATAAAAACATGTCTATGTGCATTTTCTTTGGATATCATTAAAAAAAAAAAAAAGTTACACTAAACTAAACCAATAAACACTAAAAAGCAATTTTGTGTGTACGGATGATGGGTCCTTGTGTTTTCTTTGGCAATCTTTCTAAAAAATATAAGTAATCGATCAGATCAAACTTTAACACAGTATCTTTTTATAGGTTTTTATTTCCATTCAGTTTTATTTTAGTCCCTGATTTCCCCTTCATGACAAACATTAAATTTAGCAAAAACAGAACTGCATATAGTCATCTCAGGTAAAGCAATAAAGACAGTTTAAAAAAAAAAAAAAAAAAAAAAAAAAAGAAAGGAAAAGAAAAAGAAAAAGAAAGAATAGGATTAGGGATTAGGGATAAGAGAGGCAAGAAAATCATAAATTAATAAGCTATGTGAATGCTCCGAAAAACATCCTCGAGAGTGTAACACAATGTAATAATATGACGAGCTAGCTAATTGGGTTAACACAGACTAATTTAAAAAATATTACATTTATTATAATTTTTTTTTATCCACTAAATAAGCTAAAGTCGTTATCAACAAACTGGGGTAGACGACAGTACATTAAATTTGCAGAGCATTTTCGCTTTTTATTTATTTAGCTTGTGTTCATCGGTTTCCACCTCCATGCACATGTAACAAGAGCAACTATTCTTACAAATATCTTATAAACCAAATGAAACATGTTTTGTTGGGTTTTTTCCTGTTACTATTAACAAAGATCTAGCAGTTGATTTTGTCCACCCCTGCACCTGCTAACAGTTAGTAGAGCTTACACACACTAATATTAAAAAAAAAACTATTAAGAGAAATATGTCTCCAGAGAAAATGTCATGCACTGACAAAACGTTTCTGCTAAAGAACAGCATAATTTGCTGCTCTTTGCATGTAGCCTTAAGTCAGTGTTGTAGTATTCACCAGTAGAACACAAACTATTTCCTGGAAGACTTTAAGTCTGCTTGATTAGCACATAATATTACACATTTAAGATCTGAGCTGCCAGTAGCTTTTTTCTGTAGCTTTTAATAGCTATTGAAAATCTCAGCAAAAAAAATTAAACAACCAAAAAACCCCAGAAAAACTGCAAAAGAATTTCCTCTGACAGATTTAATTACTTTTTAAGGTTTCCTTTTGAAACTGTGCTCACTTGGCTTCACAGATGGATAAATCCTAATAATATCAGTACACATAGTTGCAGAGTTTCATCCACTTTTATATAGTTAGAAAAATATAGTTGGTCTTAATCAGAAAATAACTGCTTATTAATGAATAGATGCAACTTTATGCCCTGCATTTGATATACAGTACAATACTTAATACATAATTTGATAAACCGTAAAAAAAAAAAAACACAATGTCCATTAAAACAAATATAACTTACTCACACAGGACTTGATTGTGTATCATGAGGGTGAGAAGCAGAAAATCCCAAAAGCATAAAATACCTGCTCAATACAGTAGGCACAATGGGGCAGACGAAATTCGACCAATAAGATGCATTGCAAACCTCAACATCTGGACCCAGTAAGCAGCCACCTGCAAATCATCATCAATACCTTCATATACTGCTTAAATCAGGGGGCTCCAGTGAAATCGGTTCTAATGCACTGGTTCCCAAACCTGATGCTAAAGGAGAAACTTACAAAAGGAATAAGCAGGGTTTGAATTTTTGTATTCAGTGCATCAACATCCTTGAGCAAGAAATATTATGCTTTAAAGCAATGGGTGTCTAAACTGCTGAATCCTTTATGGTGGAACAGAAAGCTAAACAAGATACTAATTAAGAAAAATAACTGTAGCCAGGAAACATGTCAGAAGTTATAAATCTGGTCAGACAATAATGACGATTTTTTTTTATGACTTTTAGTCAGTGGAGTGAGTCAAAGTCACCTTTGAAGGAAGTAGAAAGCCAAAAGTGCCCGCTCTACCTTACACAGAAATTGCTTGTGTGCTCACTGATGCCTAGCTTTAGGGAAACCAACTTGCAGAAGATAGTGCTAATAGAGTGGAACAGCGAGGCGAAAGTGGAACCCGTTGCCAATGTGGTCAACTCATTGTCAAACGCTGTTCACCTCAATAGTCAAGCAGGGAATCACACTCTTGTTGGAGTACCTCAATTTCTTACAATCCAATCCAGGAGGTTGATCTAAACAGGCTATTCCAGAAGTGCTTCATCCTTGTGATTTGCTGAGGTATACTGTTGCCTTGCAGCTATGCCAGGTTCTGCAAGGTCTTGAGCAATCATCTGCAAAAACCTTCACAAAGCCAGGTGTGTTGATTTTTATCCTGGACCTTATAGCAATCTGTCCCCTGGCATTTAGGGTCAATAAAATAAAATGCTAGTTAGGCAACTTCCGCTTAATGAACACTAAATATGCCCTTTAAACCGGTGAGGGTCGGGAAGGTTCAGAAGTGCAGAAGGCATATATAACCATCTCATTAGTCAGTTCCCAAATTTGGTGAAGCCTTTGATGTAGAGCACTCAAACGAGATCAAATACAGATGTTAAGAACCACACCTGGAGTTTATCTGGCGATGAACCACAGTTTTCCACCTGCAGTGCTGAAAACACTGTGCTGAGAAAGAGTTCTACTGTTTATCAGTAAAGCGCAGAGACAGTTAAAGCACAGTACGACTGAATTGCTTAATATATAATTTTGTCATTTAAATAAATAATGTCAAAGTGGTAGGCAGCACAGACCTAGAACATGATCTTGTACACCTAAATTTATTTTGTATTTTGGAAAAAAAATAAGGTGCAAATGCAAGCAAAGCCCAGACTGCTAAATCTTTAATATTTTACTGGTATTATCATGAACGATAGATTACTGGTGATTTTCTGCATAATTCTCATATATCTGGGCGATTCTTGAAAATATTAAGTGATTAACATCCTTTGATTTGCAGAAACATGCAGCAGACTTTTTTGAGCTGCCGAAAGCGTTGTGACCTTAAAGACCCATTCGCCCGCTTCTGAATCTGATCATAATGCTTTAAAGCTTAGTGTATTACCTGAAAGCTGTCTGATGTTTAAAAATAAGTAGCTGAGGCAGTCAAAACAGCAAAGGTTTTATTGCTTCAATATGCATCTTGAAGGAGAACTGCTTCTGTACGACTAACCGTTTTTAATTACCATTCGTGGAGCCACTCAGCAGCAGCCGCAGTGGAATTCAGCGCTAGGATCAAGCAGGAACGTGGCCCGGTTACGGTCGTTTGGAAGGCAGTCCAAGTGATACCAAGCATCACAGTCATCACACTGCACCCACTGCACCGTCTCCTGCTGTGGTAGACGACAACAAACCGAAGCACATGGCTCGACACACTGCGCCGCCCTTATTTCCTCTTCATCGTCATCTTCATCCTCTGAGGAAGACGATGTGGAAGACGATGATGATGATGAGCTAGATGACGACGACGAGGACGCAGGAGATGGAAGGGAAAGCTGGGGTGGTGGATGTTTCCTGGGTCTACCGCGTCGTCTACTGCAATGGTAAAAAGATTACACACAAAAGGTTTCAAAATAAATTATACATGCAAGGCATTAACAATTTCAAAAAAGATCAAAATAGAAATCCTAGACCAAGAGAGACTTAAATACAACTATGTCACCTTAAATATTAAAAAGAGAGCTGCAAGAAGAGATCTGCAGGGTCCAAGAACTTTTTGCAATAGTTTCCTCTGACAGACAGTTCTTGCCAAAAACACATTAAATGACCATAAATTAACACTTATCAAGTTTAGTGTTTTACAATTGTGTGTAAAATACCTGCAAAAAACCAATTTTAATTAAATCATTGATGAATGGTTAATGTATCTACTAGGGATGCACCGAAATAAAAATTCTTGGCCGAAACCGAAAACAGAAAAAGGAGGAAAGCAAGGCCGAAAACCGAAACACCGAAACACCAAAAGAAATTATTATTACCATTGCATTTATGGCTATGATTGTGTACTAAACTTACTAAAATTGAGGCATTTCAATTGCATAAATTAATATTAAAGTTTCAAAGAATTAAATCAATTACAAATTATTAAAATATTTATTTATAGCACGTTGCAACAATGCACAGGATAAAATCAATTAAAATTTTGTCTTAAATGTTTAACTTAAATGCACTCATGTGTACATTAAATAATAATGTACAGGCCCTCTGGCCTGCTGGAAGGTTGTACAATTAAATATGTTCTTTTATAAAAAGAATGTGCATTTAGAACAAGTGCAACTGCTTAAAGATACAATACAACACTATCACTGGGAAACTTCCTGCCTTTTCAAAAACGTCCACCACAGACGGAGTGCGCATGCTCGGAGGGGTTTTGCTTTTCTGTGCGTTTGCGTTTCTCTGATATTCAGCATAGCGATCGGGATGTTTGGATTTCAAATTAAACCCGACGTGGAGAAAGTGTTTGCAGACGAAATTTCGGCATTACATGTTTTGCACATCGCTATCCGTGGGTCTTTTTTCAGATATACTGAAATACGTCCACACCGCAGACATGTTGTTTTAGACATGCACGTGCAGGCAGCGGTTTCTGTTTGCGTCATCATAAAAATTTTCGGTGGCCGAATATTCGGTGCATCCCTAGTATCTACCTATGACTTTGATTTACACATTAAAAGTTACATTTAAAAAGAAATACAAAAAATGAAAAATCAAGACTTATGAAGCATTTACTTTACTTACTATTTTGATCAAAAGGTACAGGATTTTTGTTGGTATCTTTAATATTGAAGCTTACAGAAGGGGATAGAGCTTTCACTAACAAAACCCCACAGCTATAGAACACCCTTTCAATTATTGTTATTATACAGTAAGTCCAGACTGAAAAAGAAATTGGAGGCTAAGTGATAACGCTGCTTTGTGTCCCAGGGTGCCATAACGTTCACATTCTACCTTTTAGTTATGCTGTCAATTAGTCCTTCCAGAGTCATTGTACATCCATAAGTATTTGGACATTGATGATTTTCATAATTTTGCCTCTGTATACAATAAAATAAGTTGAAGTCAGTCAATATGTGATTAAAGTGTAGATTTTTAGCTTTGATTCAAAAGGTTTAACAAAAAAAAAGTGCTTTAAATATAGAGGGTTCACTTTAACATGCAAAACACTGACAACAAGAACAGAGTGGACACAATAAACTGCTATTAAACATCTGAAAAGCCTGCTTAGCTCTGGAATAAGGTACTTGGACAAACCTAGAACGGTTTTGGATAGAAACCAAGATTAAGCAGTAGCAGAATTATAGAAAGAGAAAGGGCTTACAAAAGGATATCACAATCTGGCAAACATGGCAGTGTTATGGCATGGGGATAAATAGCTGCCAGTGGAACTGGGTCACTGAACTATACTGATGATTGCTGAAAGAAGGCGCAAGATACATTCTGAAGTATAAAGGGTTGCAAAATATCGCAAAGCTGATAAGACAGCGCTTCACATTAGAGATGGAGAACAAATCAAAACAAACTGTTAAAACAACCCAGAAGATTAAGGCAAATAAATAAAATATTATTGGAGTTGCCTGACCTTAACCCAGCCATTAGGGAGGCACAAGCCAGTGCAATCTTAGTGCCGGTCCCAAGTCCGGGTAAATGGGGAGGGTTGCGTTAGGAAGGGCATCCAGCGTAAAACATGTGCCAAATCAAATATGCGGATCACAAATGAGAATTTCATACAGGATCGGTCGAGGCCCGGGTTAACAACGACCACCACAGGTATCGTTAGACGACAGGGTACCGGTGGAAATTGGGCTACTGTTGGCCGAAGGAGGAGAAGGAGAGGAGGAAGACGTCTACAGAGACGGCAGGGAAAGGAGCAGTGCAGGAGAGTGGAGGTTCGGGTTGGTACTTTAAATGTTGGTACTATGACGGGTAAAGGGAGAGAGGTAGCTGATATGATGGAGAGGAGAAAGGTAGATATGCTGTGTGTTCAAGAGACCAAGTGGAAAGGGAGTAAGGCCAGGAACATTGGAGGTGGATTTAAACCGTTTTATTATGGTGTGGATGGAAAGAGAAATGGTGTAGGGGTGATTCTGAAGGAAGAGTACAGTAAGAGTGTAGTGGAGGTGAAGAAAGTTTCTGATAGGGTGATGATCGTGAAGGTGGAAGTTGAAGGGATGATAAATGTCATCAGTGCTTATGATCCACAAGTTGGCTGTGAGATGGAGGAGAAGAATTCTGACGTGAATTAGATGAAGTGGTAGATGGTGTACCTAGGAAAGAACGATTGGTGATTGGGGCAGACTTTAATGGGCATGTAGGTGAAGGGAACAGAGGTGATGAGGAGGTGATGGGTAGGTATGGTTTTAAGGAGAGGAATGTGGAAGGGCAGATGGTGGTAGATTTTGCTAAAAGGATAGAAATGGCAGTGGTGAACAATTATTTTAAGAAGAAGGAGGAGCATAGGGTGACGTATAAGAGTGGAGGAAGGTGCACACAGGTGGACTATGTGCTATGCAGGAGATGCAACCTGAAGGAGATTGGAGACTGTAAGGTGTTGGCAGGGGACAGTGTAGCTAGACAGCAACGGATGGTGGTCTGTAGGATGGTTTTGGAGGCAAAGAAGAAGAGGAGGAGAGTAAGAACTGAAAGAAGAATAAGATGGTGGAAACTGAAGGAGGAAGAGTGTAGTGTGAGGTTCAGGGAAGAGGTCAGACAGAGGCTCAGTGGTGTTAAGGAGGTGTTGGATGATTGGGCAACTACTGCAGGAGTGATGAGGGAGGCAGCTAGAAAAGTACTTGGTGTAACATCTGGAAATAGAAAGCAAGACAAAGAGACGTGGTGGTGGAATGAGGAAGTGCAGGAGAGCATAAGGAGAAAGAGGTAGGCAAAACAGAAATGGGATCGACAGAGTGATGAGAAAAGTAGGCAGGAGTACAAGGAGATGCGGCAGCAGGTAAAGAGGGATGTGGCGAAAGCCAAGGAAAAGGCATATGAGGAGCTGTATGAGAAGTCGGACACTAAGGAAGGAGAAAAGGATTTGTACCGATTGGCCAGGCAGAGGAACCGAGCTGGGAAGGATGTACTGCAAGTTAGAGCAGTAAAGGATGGAGAGGGAAATGTGTTGACTAGTGAGGAGAGTGTGTTGAGAAGGTGGAGGGAGTATTTTGAGCAGCTGATGAATGAGGAAAATCAGAGAGAGAGAAGGTTGGAGGATGTGGAGTTGGTGAAGCAGGAAGTGGATAGGATTAGTAAGGAGGAAGTGAGAAATATTAAGAGGATGAAGAGTGGAAAGTCGGTTGGACCAGATGACATACCGGTAGAAGCGTGGAGATGTTTAGGAGAGATGGCAGTGGAGTTTTTGACCAGATTGTTTAACAGGATTTTGGAAGGGGAGAAGATGCCTGAGGAATGGAGAAGAAGTGTGCTGGTACCGATCTTTGAGCATAAAGGAGATGTGCAGTCTTGCAGTAACTACAGGGGAATTAAGTTGATCAGTCACACCATGAAATTATTGGAAAGGGTAGTGGAAGCCAGGCTGAGAGAAGAGGTGACCATCTGTGAGCAACAGTATGGTTTCATGCCGAGGAAGAGCACCACAGATGCCTTATTTGCTTTGAGAATGTTGATGGAGAAGTATAGAGAAGGACAGAAGGAATTGCATTGTGTATTTGTGGATTTAGAGAAGGCGTACGACAGGGTGCCAAGAGAGGAGTTGTGGTATTGTATGAGGAAGTCAGGTGTGTCAGAAGTATGTGAGGGTGGTGCAGGACATGTATGAGGACAGTGTGACGGCAGTGAAGTGTGCAGTAGGCACGACAGACTGGTTCAGGGTGAAGGTTGGACTGGATCAAGGATCGGCCCTGAGCCCTTTCCTGTTTGCAGTGGTGATGGACAGGTTAACGGACGAGGTCAGACTCCATGGACTATGATGTTTGCGGATGATATTGTGATTTGTTGTGAGAGTAGGGAGCAGGTTGAGAAGAGCTTGGAGAGGTGGAGATATGCGCTGGAGAGAAGGGGAATGAAACTCAGTAGGAGTAAGACAGAATACATGTGTGTGAATGAGAGGGAGGGCAGTGGAGTTGTGCGGTTGCAGGGAGAAGAGCTGGAGAAGGTGGAGGAATTCAGGTACCTGGAGTCAACAGTGCAAAGTAATGGAGAGTGTGTTAGAGAAGTGAAGAAAAGAGTGCAGGCAGGGTGGAGTGGGTGGAGAAGAGTGACAGGAGTGATTTGTGATAGAAGAGTATCTGCAAAAATGAAAGGGAAAGTTTATAGGTCTGTGGTGAGACCTGCGATGTTGTATGGATTAGAGACAGTGGCATTGAGTAAAAGACAGGAGGTGGAGCTGAAGGTAGCAGAGCTGAAGATGTTGAGGTTTTCGTTGGGAGTGACGAGGATGGATAAGATCAGAAATGAGTTTATTAGAGGGACAGCGCATGTAGGATGTTTTGGTGACAAGGTGAGGGAAGCGAGATTGAGATGGTTTGGACATGTGCAGAGGAGGGACATGAATTATATTGGTAGAAGAATGCTGAGGATGGAGCCACCAGGTAGGAGGAAAAGAGAAAGGCCAAGGAGGAGGTTCATGGATGTGGTGAGGGAAGACATGCAGGTAGTTGGTGTAAAAGAGGCAGATGTAGAGGACAGGGTGGTATGGAGACAGATGATCCGCTGTGGCGACCCCTAATAGGAGCAGCAGAAAGAAGAAGAAGAATTGGAGTTGCCTGACCTTAACATTTTTTGTTTAGTTTTTTTTTTTAGAGCCCATGAAAAAAGGTAAGTTAATAAAAATAAACTGTGTAAAAAGATGGCTGCAATTAAATATTTTTGCTTCAACCACTCCAATCACACTTTGCTTGCTGACTTTTAAATTTACTGTTCAAATACTTGGATTTAGCTGTACATCCTCTTAAACAACTAGAGAAGAGCATAAGTGGTCATTTTGACATTTTGACCTTCCTGATCCACCCTCAAGCCCAGTTTCTGAACAGTTCACAGTCAGGTCCCAATAACTGAACAGTTCATAACTTCAGCAGGTTTATTTTAACATACATAGCACTTGTTGACTTTAGTTTATACAGAGTATAGTTATAGAACATAAATTACTTATAATTACACTATCTGGTGCTACCAAAAATAGGACCAAATAATTGTATTTAGGAAAGGCTTTGCATATTTTATCTATAATTTCCTGCATTTAATTATGAATTACAAAGAGCTGGATGCTAGGGTCTCTAAAAGTAGTAGTCATTTAATAATCCTGTAAAAAAGTTATTTTTTTTTTTCAGCGCATTAGACTATTTGCAATTTTTGCAACAACAACAAAAAGCTGTAAGAAATCATTTGGAATTTCATGGACATAGATCTATGTCTCATATCTTAAATGTCTGCCAATGGTCTGAATGGCTGGAACCTAATGGTCTTTATTCACTGCATTTTATTTTTTAAGCTGCTGCAATTTTAATGTCAATACATGATAATACACTCCATATACCCTCCAATCTGGCCTCCACAACCTTGTACAAATCAAAACTATGCCAAAAGAGCAGTATTCCGTCTTTTCTCCCCAAAAATACTAATAATGCGCAAAAGATTTAAACTGTCCGAAATGACATCATACCCACTGCAAGTCATGTTCACTTCAACCTTACACGGTTTCATTTTCATTACTGTAAGATAAAATCGATCAGTGCATGTCCACATTGGAGAACATTTAGACACAAACGTATTTAACATCAGAAATCTAGAATATATTGGAGTAAACGGCTGTGAAACTAAATATCAGATCTAAACACTTAAATAATATTAACAATAATTAGGAAGTATTTAAATACTATAGTGCAGGGGTCACCAACATGGTGCCCGCGGGTAGCCCGCAAGTACCACATGAGTAGCCTGCAGGCCTTTTCTAAAAAATAGCTGTTTCCTACTTTGTTAAATCATTGTTGATAATTATGAGAAATCATCAACATGATCAGTGTCTTCACATAGATGAATATCACTAACTATTAATAACATAATAAAGGTAAATATAAATATAATATATGATAAAGGTCAATTGAGCAAATTTGTTATTTTAGATCAAACTGAAAACTGTGTATTAAACTGGAGCCCTTCACATTAATCGGTACCCAAGAAGTAGCTCTGTTTCAAAAAGTTTGGTGACCCCTGCTCTAGGGTCTGTCACTGCAAATGAGATCATGCACTGAACAAAAAGACAACATATACATACATATACGTACGTACATTTTATATATACACACATACATATACGTATGTACATATACACACACACACACACACACACAACCTTTTTGCTGTAGATTTACATAAAATCTACCATCAAGCTGATTTGTTGCAACTTTACCCAACTACTGGTCAACATTTTGAAAACAATAGAAACTCGCTTTCGCTGTCTTTTTGGCTAGTTGTTATGAGCGAAAATATGTGGGATTCACAAGTGATAATCCCACAGCTAGACTTTACTTTACAGGATTTCAATGTACAAAGTGGAGGCAAGTTATCGCCTGATATGAAGCAGTAAAATAGTATAATGCACACTAATGCTGTGGATCACCACTGATGTCTGCAGTGCAAAAGTACCTGGATAAAAATTACAGTTCATTTTCGTTAGTTAGATTTAGAATTGTGCTGCTCCAAATCTTATTCAGTGATGAAGTAGTGTGAAAAGATTACATTACTTTTAATACGGGTTTTACTAGTTATTAGGTTAAGAATGTCACATAGTAATAAGGACATGGTGTTCTCCTTGTCTTCTCATTATAGTTTTATTTCACTATTGTTCTTTATTAGTTTAATAATTTCCATTATTACTCCTCCGATTCATCAAATTCATGTGCCTTCAGCCCCTTTGTTAAAATCACGATATTCACCATATAATTACCACAATAATCCTGCATTTACCTCAGTAAGGTTATTAGAAAATGTTTACAATAGCCATCTCACTGTATGGAACTGGAACTGTTATGGGGCAAATGGGTACAGAAGAACCTCATTGATTATAAACCCTGTTGAAACTGACTGCAAGTACCTGTGTTTCTTGCAGTCAGTTTCTTGCAGTCAGTTTCTTGCATGTGCTGCTTCCAGCCAATAAGAATCCAGTATTAAGACTTAGCTATATCTCTTGAGATTTGTAGGTAAAATAGAAAGTATAGTGAGTATGAAGTGTAGACGCTAGAACGTGTGCTGAATTGTTGAATCAGAGCCTGATTTGAATCTTTAAGGCAGAAAAATGTTAGTAAAATATGAACTCCTTACTACGCAAAACGATCATGGATAAATTTAGTTGAACTTTAGCTGTACCTAGTGCTGGCGTGAAAGCGGGCGGCGTGTCCCCTCAGCACTTTGCTCGGCCGTGATGGTGGAGAGGCCAGCTGATAGTTTTCACCTCCTACGAGCAGTGAAGAACATAATGGAGTGCTGTTTGCTCTTCTCCTGCCACGAGGCGCTGAAGAGCAGCGCTTCTGCTGACGGCATCCCATCAGACTGACACTTTTGCTGTGGGCTGTATTCTCATTGTCACGCTTCAGGATAAGGGTAAATGACGGATGACCATGTTTCCCGTTGTTCAGCTGATTAAAAACCACAGTGTTTTGCTTGGACATGACCGGCCTGGTATCAAGTTGCGGCCTTATACTTGACTCCATATTGGACAGTGGAGACTGGAATATATCTGACTCTGACTTGTACAGGCGTCTTCTTTTGCCAGCTTTGGCTTTCCATGCTTCCTCCACCCCGGTTTTGCAGACATCTTGGTCTTCCACACTGTCGTCTTCCAAAAGCACTGTGTGCGCTGATTTGCGGCGACTTTTGGATGATGGCGGGATGGACTTTGCGGTCTCTCGACTGTCCGAAAGAGAAGGAGGAGTTGAAGGAGGGACCAGACTTTGAAATGAAGGAGTGTCAGCAGAGTTTAGATTCAAGCCAGCAGTTTTGTCACTCTTTTTGAAGGTCCAGCAGCTCCCGTTGATCTTACTAAGGCTGCCAATGGAGTTGAGAATGACTGTGGCTTTGTTGATGGACAACTTAGAAATGTCAAGGCCGGGCTCTTGTTTGCAATCCAAGCTCGTTCTGATCCGGTTATTGATATTGGACGAGAAGGAGTTCGCCTTCGGGACAGTTATGGCGTCAAACTCCTGTGGACTCACCCTGACCTTCTGAAATAGGAAGTAGAATTCTGGCCTTCCTTGCACTGTTTGGCCACCAAAGGTTAGTGTGTCGCCATCAAATATCTCCAACAGGACACCTGACTCAATCCGGACATCATTTACCCATGTACCTGATATCAACGACAATAAGTTGATCAGTTAATGACACTTTGACAGCATATCAAATATATAAAAGCACGAATCCAAAACACCAACCATAGCTGCTTCGGTCCCTCACTTGGACCTTCCATCCATCCTCTCCTGCAGCATCGCTTTGTTTTTCAGCATGCAGCTCGGCATGTACACGCGAAACACTTGTTGACTCCAGGGTGACGTCGCACAACTCCGCCAGCCTGCCCAACCTGAACACAGAGTGCGCGAGTGCTGGCCGGAACGTGTACAAATCATGGGATGAGTCCAAAACGGCACCGGACTGGTGGCTGTTCGCATGACTTGACGAGCCTATTCTTAACAACTGGAAGCAGGGTTGGATTCCAGGGAACATGTCTGCACAGTTTTGGACAGCACACACAGAACTGCGTACAGAATTACGACCCTTACGACATCGTAGACTTTCTGTTTTAGTAAAATGTCAAATTTGGGAGTCGTGCAACATTGTGCACAAGCGATAATCTGCGTAGCAATGTATTAAGGTACGCCAGGAAAGGGGGAGGTCATTCAAAATCACGACCCTTACGACATTGTAGAGTTTCTTTTCCTGTTAAATATAAAATTTATACGAAGTTTTACAACATTGCATAAACGTTTTTATCTGCATAATCAAGGTATGAAATAAATGAGCCTGCTGTGTCATTCAGATGATCTTCATCCTGGGAAGGAAACAAAACAAATAACTTAAAAACAGTAAAAGATATGAAATATGAAAACAATTAATGCACATGTATGTATAAGGGCATTAAGTTAAAATACATAACTTAGTAGTTTTATGTATACCATAAATAACACAATTCATTATTTATATTGTTCAATACTACTTCTGATGCAAAGCTGGTGTACTGGTGATGTTCAGCTGAGACTTAGCTTAGCTTCTGTTCCTATTCTAGTCTTATTGTTTAGCACCATGGGCTAGAGCTTTAGCTAGAACGCTAGAAGAACTATTCAAACCTCGGTATTCCATGAACCTGATGTCCCATTACAAGTAAAAACCACACTACTGTTTTAGTTTCTTTTTAATATCTACATAATCTGGTTTTATGAATATGAGGAGCGGCCGCGCGTGCAGCTTGAACGCCGCCGAACAAACAGGAAACTCCGAAGGGAACGCGCTAAACACTGCAAGCCCGCATTAACTCCGGAAAAACATTTATATTCGAGTTTCCTTCGAGCAAAACAGCTTAAAGGACCATGACATACCAGAAATATGTCCCCGGATTACTGCAAACGTGAACATTATGCATCTAGTCGCGTCCTTTCACTTTTTTCGGGGGCGATTTCTTCGCAGGAAGTGCTTTGAAATTTGGCGCGCCGGGCTCCTTGCGCGAGATTGAACGTCACTTCCGGCTTGGCTGGCGCGAACGTTATTCATTTCTATATAGAGTGTGTTTTCATTTTGTCATCAGTGAGATATTCTATAGTGTTTTACATCCGAAACAATCAAGATATCCTGTATCAGAATGTTGCTGAGTTTTTCTTCTCAATACAGAACCAAATGTATAAGGGGTGGGGTTTTGATCAAGCTCCACCTACATGGGCGGAGTCTATTCATTCGGCTGATCCCTCGGACGCGGGAAATTACAGCTCAAGTCAAGTCAAGCCACGTCAAGTCAAGCAGGCTGTCATTGTCAATCCAACCATATACCGCAGTGATCCCCATTTTGAGTCACAAACCAGTTTCAGGCAAGACCATACCTAATAACGTGCACATCACTTATCACTCTTATACATTGGGGATGGATTTGGAATAATTAATATTAATATTAACGTTAACATTAACGTTAATATTAATATAAATATTAATATTATTATAAAGCAAGTCTGCTACAATAGCTTAGGACTGCAGTTTTCATGAGCATTTATGCCCCATCACTAAACAATTCACCTCAGCAATGACAAAACTATAATGAATTGACACCAAAGTGCCACCCAGATGAGGTTGGGTTCCCCTTTTGAGGCGGGTTCTTCTCAATCCTGAATGTTTTTCCTTGCCACTGCCACCACTGGCTCACCTTTTAGAGATAAACTTATAGGGGCTTAAAGGCACTAAACTAATAAATTCACATTTGATTAACTCTGTAAAGCTGCTTTGGGACAATGTCCAATGTCCAATAAAACTCAACTGTAATAGATAGATAGATAGATAGATAGATAGATAGATAGATAGATAGATAGATAGATAGATAGATAGATAGATAGATAGATAGATAGATAGATAGATAGATAGATAGATAGATAGATAGATAGATAGATAGATAGAACGAACGAACTTTATTGTCATTGCATAGTACAGGTACACAGCAACGAAATGCAGTTTGGCATCTACCAGAAGTGCAAAATGTAGCAGTCGTGCAAAAGTGCAGATAAATATCTAGCATATTTACAGCAAGTGGTATATATGAAAGTATATACAGTGAATAAATATAGAGGCTATTTCAGTGCAGAGATGTGTGGACAATCAGGAGTACAGTGAATAAATATGAAGGCGTACAGTAATTAAGAAAAATGTGCAGAACTGAAAGGTTACAGGTCACAAGATTATGGCATTTAAGGATCAGCAAGCTGAATAAACAGTCTACTATATATAAAATATATATATATACACATACATTATATACACAAATGAATGTGAAATGTTGGACAGAATGTACAGTAATGATAATGATACATACAGATATAAAAAGTGCAGATGTACTGTGGAGTGAAAAAGATATCATATGTAGTGATTAGCGGTGTAGTGTAGAGTTCAGTAATGTGATGGTGGATGGAATGGTGGAGTGATCAGTACAGTGGGGAGGACTGTATTGAATGCAGAGCTAAAGTCAATGAACAGCATTCTGATGTATGTGTTGCTTTTATCCAGGTGGGTGAGAGCTGAATAAAGCTGTTTGGGCAAACTGGTATGGGTCCAGTGTAGGTGGTAGGCCCGCAGTGAGGTGATTCATTACCGTAAGCAGTAGCAGAGTCCGTGGTTGGTGTAAAATGTCCTGTGCTTTGGTCAAAACGAGCAAAAAAGTGATTAAGTTCGGTTGGAAGGCACTACTGGTTGGTTGAGCTGTAGGTTTGTAGTCTGCGATTGACTGGATGCCTTTCCACATGCGTCTGGGGTCAGAGTTGTGGAAGTGCTCTTCTATGTGGAAAGGATATCACATTACTAATATACCAATGGCAGGCTATCAAGGCCAACAAAGCCTTCTCTCCCGACTCTATCAGAATCACTGATTTACGTTTTAATATATTTTTGTATATAAATGTTTATTACATTATTCTCAATAGACTATTCTATTCATTTCATAGTTTTTCTCTGTGTAAGTTAAGATTGGAGTTTCTATCCAATCAGATTTCAGCCATCACATCATGTGTTGCCAGGGTCAAAGGTATCTATCTGCCGTAAGCCCTTCACAGTCAGCACCTGCGGGCTCAATGAGCGTAAACCACATGTTGCTTAAAGCTGTTGCTTTAACCAAACAATTTGACGACTTCAAAGCGCTATAGCAGGTGTCCAATCATGTCAGCATTTTTACATCTTTCTGATTGGATGGTCAAATATAGTTATATGAATTTATGGGGTCATAATGATGGTATTAAGATGGTATTGACTAAGGCCAGGTGGATTGACCTCAGTGGTGACGACACCACTGAATGCCTAGGAGTAAATAACACAGCATCCCACTGTAATATACATATATGTTGTAATCATACATTTTATTATTGTATATATAATGAAAATGAGACTCAACTCACTATTATGCAAAATCAGTGGGAGCTTCATTTGTCGTAACTGCAAATAAAACAAGTGTGAGAAATTGGCATCGCCAAAAGTATTTATTTACTTTAGTTTTAGTTTAGTTTTTTAAATACAAAATGCTGCAGACTGCAAAAATCAATAAAAAGAAAATAACATTAACATTTGATTCTTTCTGTGCGGCTCGGTACCAAATGATCCACAGCCCGGTGCCGGTATGCGGCCCGGTTGTTGGGGGCCCCTGATATATAGTACAATACAATACACAGTGAAACAAAACAACTTTCCCTAGGACCAAGGTGCTCCATCAGACAACATAAATTAACAAAAAAGTAACACAAACTACACAAATTAACTGGGACTTTACATTAAGTGCACGTGTGAGACTTTTATTGACAACACAGCATAAGACAGTGAGACAGTAGACATAGTGACTGTGCAGCACCGACCAGTACAGAAAGTTTTGTGCAACCAGGTTATAAGTTAGTTTATTGGTGTTTTGTGCCAGTCCAGTCCCTTTTTATTGAGTAGTCAAATGGAGTGGACACAGTCTGGATGTGAGAACATGAATGCTTCAGTACCTTTTTGCAGACAGCAGGACGATAAACAGAGTGTGTGAGGGGTGTGTGATCAGCCTCAATGCTGTTGGCATTGCAGATGCAGTTAGTGGTGTAAATGCCTATGAATAAGTGAAGAGAAACTGCTGTATATTCAAAATGCGGGGAAAAAGCATTAACATCTGTCCTGCATGAGTATAAACTATATAAAATATAAAATATATAAAGATATACAGTATATGAGAGAAAAAAGTGTATATACATGGAATGCTTATGACAGTAAACAGTAAAACAGTAAAAATTTAAGGTGGAAATTTTTATTAGACTATTAATTGATTAGACTAATGTTGTGCTCATAACCCTTAACCTCATACACATAAACTTCTTTAAATTATTATTATTTTTTTAAAAAGCCAATCACAAATTTCCCCCAAATCAAATACATAAAGATGGTTTCTATTGCATGTGGCTTATCTGTATACAAATAAATGAACCAGTCTATTAGGCATTTGTGACAATAAATGATGCTGATCTGATACAATAAAAGGTAAAAGTGAAAGCATTTCTAGATTGAACATTTACTAGGCTACCATCAGAGGTGGTGGTGCTTCTTGTGCTTTAGACTGTTGTCTTGCAGCATAACCCAGTTTCATCTAAAGGTCAGATCATCAACATTCTTTTCAGGATTGTGTGGTAAAGAGCAGAATTCATGATTTGATTCAATAAGAGAACCACCCCACCCTATAATTACCATGTTTTACTGTTGGTATGGTTTTCTTCTTGTGGAATGTTGTAAGCTTTACACCAGACTCGTCAATCTACAAAAAATGTATGGCTTTTATAAAAGTGTGGCTTGGAACGAGAATATGCAGCAAAAGGCTTCACAAATAGTCCGGATCGATATCCTTTTTGACCCCAAAAGTGGATATTTTTGCTCATCATGTACAGTAAAACTAAATGCAGTGTATCAGCACAAACCCTTTATTCCAGCTATGAAACATGGTGGTGGTGGAATGGTTAATGGGACATTGGGAATGGGAAACTTGTCACTGATATTATAATAAATTTTAATTTAAATCAGACTACTTAAATCAGCCTTTCTCAATACCCCTCTGACGAAATGTGAAATCTTTGCCGCTATTCAGTCTATGCCTAGTGGGAGGGCACCAGGGTTGGATGGCTTTCCTCCGGAATTGTACAAAAATTTTTGGCATGTGCTGTCCCCTATTTTCATGCCGGTAGTTGATAGCCTTTTGCAAGACAGTCTTACTCCAGATTCCTGGAGGACTGCTTCTATTAGCTTGATCCTCAAAAAAGGGAAGAACCCGTTAGACTGTGCCTCGTATCGCCCAATTAGTTTACTTAATGTAGACTTCAAAATTGTGGCTAAAGCCTTAGCTCGTCGCCTGGAGAAGATTCTACCTAGGGTTATTAAACCAGACCAGACTAGTTTCATTAAATCTCGTTATGGCTCGGACAATGTTCATCGCCTGTTAAGATAAACCTTTATTCGTCCCACAGTGGGGAAATTTCCATATGAATGTAATACAACATCTGACTGTAGATGGTGACCCGGCTGCTATAATATCTCTAGATGCAGAGAAAGCTTTCGACAGGGTTGAGTGGAGGTTTTTGTTTCAGTTGTTGGACAAGCTCAATTTGGGCTCTAACTTTATCAAATTAGTGAAGCTCCTTTACTCTAGCCCGTTAGCTGTGGTTAATACTAACGGTTTACTATCAGGTAGACTTTCGATCCAGAGGGGTTGCCGTCAGGGCTGTCCCCTGTCGCCACTCTTGTTTGCCTTATATATCGAGCCTTTGGCGGAAAGTATTCGCATGCATAGGGGCATCCAGGGGGTGATGGCGGGTGGGATAGAACACCGTCTTTCATTATATGCGGATGATGTTCTTCTTTACTTAAAGCAGCCACGATTATCCATTCCCAGTCTGTTGGAGACAATTCATCGTTTTGGTCAGTTTACTGGATATAAAATAAATTTTGGAAAATCCCAGGCCATGTTTTTAAATACCCCACAACCGGTTAAATTACACTGTCCCTTTCACATCACTGACTCTGGGTTTCTTTATTTGGGCATACACATAACTTCTGATTTAAAGGATTTATTCTCTAAGAACTACTCACCCTTAATGGCGAAACTTAAGCAAGACATAAATAGATGGGCCCCTTTACCAATTTCTTTCTTTGGAAGAATTAATACAATCAAAATGAATGTGCTCCCTCGTTTACTCTACTTATTTCAGTGTTTACCCTGTTACTTGGATCAGAACTTTTTCAAAGATCTGAATACAGCTATTGGTAGGTTTGTATGGAACAATAGAAAATCTAGGATTAAACTTGTTTCTCTTTTGAGGCCGAGGGAGTGTGGGGGTGGCTCTTTGCCCAATATGCAGCTATTTTATTGGGCTGCTCAGATTAAACAAATGCTTAGGTGGTTTTTAAATGATACAGACTCCTTGTGGGTCAGTATGGAGTCTTTTGCGTGTGCGCCGAGACTGCTAACATCCCTTCCATTTATCCATAACTTCAAGGAGTTCCGCCCAGGAGCTGGGAATTTTTTGCTTTTGAACACTCTTTTGGCTTGGGATGATGTCAGGAGATATCTCAATGTCCCCAAGAATTTGTCCATGCGATCCCCAATTGTTTTGAACCCTGACTTCCCTGACTCGTTAGCCGGTATTGGCCTTCTGGCCTGGGCGGAAAAGGGTATATCTAATTTGGCTGATTTATTTACAGGGAAGGTCTTTAAATCTTTTGAGACACTTAGGATAGATTACCAAATCCCCAAAACAGATTTTTTTCAAATTTCTCCAATTACGTCATTTTATTCAGTCTGAAGTGAGACAGGGGAAAATTCGCTGGGAACTTTCTGATGTTGAAGATTATCTTCTTCTTCCGGGGGCACTAAAGGGGCAGATTTCTTATCTGTATTCTTTGTTATCAGGGACCTCTTCTCCATTGGATCCTTTGAGAAAGGTTTGGGAAAGGGATATGGGCCAGTCATTTACTGATGATGAATGGCTCTCCATACGAGAGGAGGTTTTTCATAAATCAATCTCAAGCTCTGTGCATGAACAAAACTTCAAGTTTATATACAGGATATATCTTACCCCAGTACGCCTCCACAAAATGTACCCAAATGTATCTCGGATGTGTTTTAAATGCAAATCTGAAATAGGAACTTTGATGCATTTATTTTGGGACTGTAAGAAAATTAAACCTTTTTAGCAGGAGGTAAATGATTTGGTTCAGAAGACGCTGGATAGACAATTTACTTTGTCTCCAACTATTTATTTACTAAACTGCAAAACATTGTTTGATTTCTCTACTGACTCTCAGTCTTTGTTAAATATAATTACTTATCTGGCAAAGAAATGCATACTTATTCTATGGTCATCTCCAAAGGTACCAACTTTAAAGATGTGTTTAGCACAAATGGCTAATCTTCTCCCTTTGGAAAAACTTAGGTATGACTTACAGAATAAATCTGATGTATTCTGGCGGATATGGGCCCCTTTGTGGGATTTACTTACTCTGCAGGCAAGACCCTAGCCCTGATTTATGTTCTTCCTTTTTGTGTTTTGTTTTGTTTACCCATTTGTAGTTGTTTCCATCTTGTTTTGATTTGCCCTTTACCTTTCCATGGTCACTTTCCCATATTAGCATTATATTGTTGTTATTAATATGCTTGAGTGTATGCTGTGTGTGTTGACTGATCGGCTCTGTTGTTGTTTTGTTTTAGTGAAAAATAAATAAAAATATAATAAAAAAAAAAAAAAAAATCAGACTATTCTTGAGATAATTAAAGGAATGTGAACTTTTCCATGCAAAATGGGAAGAAATTAAGAAGGGGCTAATATAGTTTATTGTGAGTTTTCTCATGTACATTGTCTCAGAGCAGCTTTACTAAACTTAAAAGTTAAAGATTATTATATAACATTGATTAATTAAAAGCTGCAAAAGGTAATTCCCAAATGTAGATGTTCTTACCCTGGTCACATTAACAACAGGAACCTGAAAACAAGAAACATTCAGATCTCATACAAAATACTATATAGGCAAAAGTTTGTGGATACTTCATCAAAAGATTTGTATGTGCTTTTGAACATCCCATTCCACATTTAGTCTCCTTTTGCTGTTAAAATAACCTCCACTCTTCAGGGAAGATGTTCCAATATATTTTTTGGAATTTGGCATCCAGCCACAAGGGTGTTAGTAAAGTCAGACAATGAAATAGGTGAGGAGGACTGGATAGGATAGGAGGTCACTGAAGAGGTCATCTTGCACTCCAACCCATGTAAACCATATGTTCATGAAGCTGGCTTTGTGCACATTGGTCATTGTCACGCTGGAAAGTTTAGGTATCCTAGTTCAAGTAAATGATAAGTTTAATGCTGGCTGATTTAAAGACTTTTGCATGCCTCCAACTCTGTGATAACAGTCTGTGGAAGAACCTTGAAAAGTTAAGTGTCCCAATACTTTTGTTCATGTAATGTAATGCTAAATGTTCCAGTTAGGAGTCACATTTAGCATCTGTGCATTTCCCACTATGTATTCTGATATCATTATTCAACTGCACATTTACCATCAACAAGGTTGATTATATATTTTATAGTTTTAATCATTTGTATAAAGACTTTGTTTCTTTGCAGTGGTATGCAAAAGTAAAGCGAATGTTGGTGTGAGGTACCACCCAATGGCCCAACGGCCCTTATCTGGGACAACTCAACATCATCAAGACAGACTGTTCCCAAAACCTAAGATTTTTATTTTTGGTCTGTTCTACTGATATGGGACTGAGATCATATTTCTATTCACACGGAGACCTTTAAACTGATGCCAAAAATGAAAAGTTCATTTATAAATGAAGATAATAACTACAGTACGCAAGTATCATCATCTTTCGGCTGCTTCCATTAGAGCATAAACCTTCTCATTGGTCTTCCTCTTTTCCTTCTTCCTGGCAGCTCCATCCTCAGCATTCTCCTACCAATATACCCCATGTCCCTCCTCTGCACATGTCCAAACCATCTCAATCTCACTTCTCTCACAAAACATTCTACATGCACTGTCCCTCTAATGAACTCATTTCTAATTCTGTTCATCCTCATTACTCCCAATGGGGGGTATTCGGTGAGTATTATCAGTGAGATAGATAAATGACATGGATAAAGAACATTCTACTCTGTACAAAATGATCAGACATCATAAAACGTTACACAGGGAAATCATTTTATTGTTTTATACCAATATGAACTCTCTAGAAACTCAAACATTGGAAAGAGCAAGAGGATATGAGTGCCATAAAGACTCCAAATAAATCTGGGATGCCCAATTAAGCCCTGCAGCATACCAAGTAGCACTGCAGATCGGTCAGTTATCGGTCACATTTTGGTGGCTCTCATGAAGAGAGGATACAATAGCAACAGAACTGAAAAACTCTTCCTCCACACCCTCCTTTATACCACAATTAACAATTCTTTAAATCAATGCCATTAATATGAAATGACGAGTCAATCGATCAAGTGTCCTTCAATGTAAATGTACACAAACCCAAGAGCTTCTGTAAGACCCAACAGATTTCTACAAATGATTGGTGAAAAGTTTCTTCATACGAAGCTTGATAAACGAGGCTCATTCAGTGAACCACAAGTACAGCTGAAATTTCGGTGTTGTTTACAGAAAACAAAATATTTGCCTGTTCTCTAAAACATCTCAATGTTTAGTACTTTATTATTAGCGATAAAGCAGAACACAGAATGCCACAGTTTTTAACACACATGTCCTGTGATGTACTCGACAGCTTAGAATGAGCATCTTGTTGATAAATAACAGTTAAAGGTGCAGCTGTGAAACTTTAATAGGAGCGAATCGCAGGTGGAATGGCGGCGCAGTCTTCGGCATTCAGAGAGTCATCGATCACGGGTCTGTATTCCAGAGTGACCTAAGATGCACCGACATGCAAGAAAATGTGATGTCACAAGCAAAAAAAAAAAACCCTTTAAATTAAAATGCCTTATTATGCACAATAAACTTTCTTACCCCAACAAGACAAATAAGAAATCTATTAAACTAATATTAAATATAGAATATGTGTATATACTGATACCTTTCCTGTCTTGAGATCTGCGTATGAAAGTGTGTGTTTCCTCCAATGCTCTTCAAAAGGCTTCTTTTGCTGACCCTGCAGTGGCTTTGAGTAGTCATATTCATCCAAACGAGTCTGTATAGAATGGCATAGCATTGTTGTGTTATATGTTTTGGTCTTAAATCTGGCCATAATATGAATCAACTAGATTAAGCTCCAGAAATTGATTGAGTAGAACTTGCTTTGAAATCTTCGCGGGCATGAGCCCCCCTGCTTTCTTTGCGAGCCTCAGCTGCGTTGATCGTCTGCACAGCATTCAGCAACAGGTTCTGCAACTCCAGAGTCTCCACGAGATCGGTGTTCCAAACAATACCTTAAACACCAGAGCAACATAAGATTTACATTAGAATGTGTTAAATCGTCTAGCCATTGATAACAGGATCAATGTAAAGTTAGGAAATTAACTATTATATAAATCACACACCAAAATTAACTTCTATACCCTCTCAAACCTTTTGGATGGAAGGTATCAGTTCAAACTGCTAAACATGCATCTAAAATCTGCTTTTATTATAAACTATCTATAATATGTAACATCCAGTTCCAGTTCCATATGGAGTGCGACAGCCATTGTTAACATTTCCTAACAACTTTACTGAGTTAAACAGATGATTTCTTGCAAGTTGCAAGCTTATATGGTGATTTATTTTTTTTTAATAAAATTAGCTGCGGTACCAGATGAACATGACGGGCCACAATGGGTTCTAAAATTTGACAGAGGGGCCGGGTCATTCATTCATTCATGCATACATACATACATACATACATACATATACACACACATATATATATATATATATATATATATACACACACATATATATATACACACACACACACACACACACACACACACACACACACACACACACACACACATACAGTACAGACCAAAAGCACTTCAGCTTAATTGACGTTGTTCGCGTGCAATACTCTCTTCTTCTCTTAAGAGAGCTTAATCTGATACTCTCTAAAAACTGTGACAGTTTCTGACAAACACCTCAGGACTATCCTGAGAATTGCCACAACAAAACTTACTCCAAACTATGAATTAACACGTGTAATTATATACATAAAAAAGTGAACTGAAAATATGTCATATTGTAGGTTCTTCAAAGTAGGCATCAAGAGAATGCCAAGAGTGTGCAAAGCAGTAATCTAAGCAAAAGGTGGCTACTTTGAAGAACCTACAATATGAACCTACAGTTTTTTCACACTTACATAATTCCACATGTGTTAATTCATAGTTTTGATGCCTTCAGTGTGACTCTACAATTTTCCTAGTCATGAAAATAAAGAAAACTCTGAATGAGAAGGTGTGTCCAAACTTTTGGTCTGTACTGTAATATTATATATATATATATATATATACATACACAGTTTCATCAGGTGCCAAAAGATCAACAATTTGTTGATCTTTGTTTTGCCAGTGCATCAATAAACACAGCAGAAAAACTCAAGTTTAGTTTCAGTAGGAAGTGTTGTTTAGCTCCTTATTTTGCCAGTTCATCAAAGTCTGGAGTAAGTTTTGTTGTGGCAATTCTCAGGATAGATCCGAGGTGTTTGTCAGAAACTGTCGCAGTTTTTAGAGAGTATCAGATTAAGCTCTCTTAAGAGAAGAGAGTATTGCACGCGAACAACGTTTATTGAGCTGAAGTGCGACATCTTTAGGGGAAACCTGGGCATTACAGAGGAAAGGTAAATTAAACAAAGTTTACCCGTACCTATTTTAATAGAATTTCGTCACGTACGGCGGGCCGGATTAATAAATCCAACGGGCCGTGAGTGGCCCGCGGGCCGTAGTTTGCCATAGTCCAGCGGGCCGTATGTCTGGCATAGTGCTTTTAACAATGGACATTGTCCCACAGCAGCTTTACAGAATGAAATAGTTTACAAAAATAGCTGAATTTATAAATCAGTCCATATAAGTTTATCCCTAATGAGCAAGCCAATCACAAAAGTGGTGAGGAAAAACGTAGATAGTATGAAGAAGAATCCTTCAGACCAACCAGATTTCCTGGGAACCCATCCTCATCTGCGTGGCACACAGTGTCCATCACTGCTGAGTTTATCAACTGTTCACTGATAGACACTTGAAGGCAAAAACTGCTCGTCAATTGCAATCTTAAGCCAGTGCCAGTGCCAATTGGATCCCACTACATGTGTGGAGTTTTGACATTGGACCTCCTGGAGTGTTTAAAGGCTCTGGCATGGAGAAACTGGTGCTGGATCTGTGATGATCACAAATGTTGAGCTCAGTAGCTCCTAGTTTTATAACCATAAAGACTGTAGAAGACTGTAGAAAGAACTTTACTTATAATCTTATACTCCAGTGCTCATGTTAGTTCACACTCTCCAGTGTTCTGTATTGTTGAAAGATTTATGATCAAACTCTTGATGTCACTCAAATGAGGATGGTTTCCCCTTTTGAGTCTGGTTCCTCTCAAGGTTTCTTCCTCATAACATCTAAGGGAGTTTTTCCTTGCCACAGTCTTGCTCATCAGGGATAAATGCACACCATTCACCTTGACTGTTGATCTCTGTAAAGCTGTTTTGAGACAATGTCTGTTGTGAAAAGCGCTATAGAAATAAACTTGACTTGACTAAAACACAAATTCCAAAAACCCGCCAATTTTGGACACCCCCCCCGGAGCCCCTATGGCACCTTAGTGATTTAATCTAGACATTGTGTCACTTTATATACGTAAAGGTACAGTATTTAAACAAATACAGAGTTTAAAATGTTATTCCTAACGGTCTTGAACATTCGGTCCCGCTGCAGATTCACATGAATTTTAAGGTAATCCGCAACTTGCTGTTAGTTAAGTTCCAAATGTGAATTATCGGGGGTTGACTGTATATGCGGAACCATCTTCAGCAGCAGTGAGGGGTCTTGCCCGTAATTATTAAAACTCAATGAATTAATGCAATCTTATGCCACTGCTTTTCTCTGTGTATTATCTCAGATCAGAAGAATTCAAAATACGTATACAAAATAACTAACGAGTTCATTTTAAATCACTCATTCGGACATCAAAGACTGCTTTAACTTCTCAATGCCGGGAAGTACCTGTGGTAGAAGCAGGATAATCCACAGCTGCCTGTGTGTTACACCATTGTAATACACTTCACTTCAGACAGTGACACGGATTAATTATATACAGTGTTGTGAGATGTTACTATACAAATGACCTTAAAACACCAACCTCTGTCAAATGTCTTCACGTCGTCTAATGTCTGATACACGGCGTCCATCTTAATGCAGCCTTCCTTCAAGACGTCCCCATTACGAAACACTGCTGCATGAGACTGCATGGTCTGAGAACAAATACAGATAGATAAGAAATCTGTTACCAATTTTGAGGAATGTAATTAAATTTGGTTCACACACATACTGGCATTATAATATAATTATATAATGTAACCTGTTTCCTGATAGAAAAAGATGATAGGGTGTGCAATAAAGTGATTTTTATTTTTCTGGCACCTCATGACAATGATGTTGCATCGTTCCCGTTTTATACAGTTAAAAAAAAATTTTTAATAAATAAAATAAAAAAACAACAGATGGGGCATTTTAACCCGGGAGCATGATGATATTTCCGCTCGCCACCATAATAAAAAGCTAGTGTGGGTGCCGCGTCTTACTGAGGTTTTTAGAGTGCCATCTTGGAGACTGAGCGTGGAAATTGCGTGTTTCATTAAAAAAAGAATAAAAGAGAGAGAAAAGAGAACTTTAATTCAAACTCTATTCATCATGAAAAGCATTTAGCTTTGCTCAGAGAGTCATTTACAAAAGTGAGGGTGAGGAGTCAGAGAGTTTATTGTTTATGGCTGAAAATCCACAAATGTTGTTCTAAATGGGACCTACAATGTCCTAATGCCATCCTGTATGTAGAGAAGTTGGAGAATGACTGAGATCTGGAATTCATGCTGTTTTGGTAAAAAAAAAAAAAAAAAAACTAAAAGCTTTTGGAGCATACAAATCTCATCATGATAGTATCAGACCCAGGGGTCAGTAAATAAAATAAAAAAAACTAAATAACCTTAAAGTTTATGTTAAAAATTCATTGAACACATTCCCCTTTTTGTGCAAATATAAAACCACAGGCAAATTGATATCTTCATTTTAAACGCTTCTTGAGAATTGTGGTTTTGATCAACTTTGAACATAATACACATAAAACCCATGTATTAACACTCGAGTACATTTAAAGTCAAATACTTTTGTACCTTCTGCATGTTGAGCCTGATCTCAGAAGTTCTTGTAGAGCCATCAGCGAAGCGGATTTTATCCAGGTTAGCAACTGATTCCTCTCCTGCGTTAGGCTTCAGGGGTTCAAGCTTCTCTCCTGTTTTAGCAAAATAAGAATACATTCCCTGTACGGTTCCACTGATAGCAACCTGTTTTTCCCCAGTCAACCTGGGTGTAAAATGGTATAAACCTTTCATGCTACTGTATTGGCGTAACACGGCACAATAGTAAACGTGTAAAATGTTACTGCTGAACCTGGTGTGTTATTTTCAGCAATGGTAAGAGCACAAGCACGGCCAAACACTACGAGATCCAGCAGCGAGTTGGCACCCAGGCGGTTGGCACCGTGTACAGAGGCACAGCCAGATTCACCGCAGGCATACAACCCAGGCACTACTTTATCCTCACCATCCTTATGAGTGATGACCTATGCAGAAAACAAAATATTTACATATTACTCCTGTCTTAGCATTACAATATTTTGTAAAATTTTATTGATTGGTTTGTACTGATTTGTTCAAAAATAAAGGCAAACGAGATATTTGCTGGCTGTCTTGCCATGCTGTTTGCTAAATTAACAAATCATAAGTATCATCTGTGCATGGAATCAACTTAACATTGTGAAATGTGACAAAGCAACTTTACAAAAATCTGTATAATAAATTAAAAAAAATGTATGCATTATGAACAATGAAACACAAGCAGGAAACCAAGAGAAAACCAATTCTTACAGTTCAGTACCTGGATTCAGTGAATCACCTAATTGTAGAATTGTTTTCAATGTGAAACGAGAGCAGGATTGAAACTTGGCACAATGTTAAGTTATTAACAGCCTAAATTTTAAAAACTTTAAGGATGCTTAAGACTGCAGTTTAAATGAACAGTTCTAGGTGACACCAGATGAGGATCAGTTCCATTCCAGTTCCTCTCAACGTATCTTCCTCATACCTTCGCCACTGGTTCGCTCACTAGGAATACATTTAAAAGGAACAAACATGTAGATACTAAACTTGTACAATCCAACTGTATAATTTATCCTTGTAAAGAGGTAAGTTTACTTCAAGACTTCTCTGTTCTGGCACAGAGGTGGTGGAATGAACTTCCCCTAGATGTCCAATTAGCATGGTCACTGGCTATCTTTAAGCGACGGGTAAAGCCCTACCTCATCCTGAAACACCTAAACTAGCACTTGCTTTGTCTTTGAAAATAAATCCTGATACATAGGCTGATAGTAACTTAAGTTTGTAATCTAGCGAACCAGTGTTGATTTATTCATTGATAGAGACTTAAAGCACTTTTGTTCGTCGCTCTGGACCAGGGGGTCTGCTAAATGCCGTAAATGTAAAATGTAGTCAATTTAATTTACAAGCCGTGTTTTGAATACAAACTTTCGTCTCATTAACTAATCATTAATTTGTTCATTCATGTTCAGTCAAAAGATAAATGATTTCAATCGATAAATTGGATCATAAAAGTGCATAGAATTATTTTAAATAAAACATTGGTTAAGTTAGGACTCGAAAAGAATACACAAGCTCAATATAACATAAGAAATACAGGCACCTGTCCCTTGTAGTTGGTGGGGATGCCTCCCATGTTGTAGTGAACCGTGGGTAAGACAGGAATTGGATCTTTGGTGACGTCCACTCCGGCGAATATCATGGCAGTTTCAGAGATTCCTGGTAGACGGGAAGCCAGCTGCAGAGGTGGGAGATGGTGGAGCTGGAGGTGCACGTGGTCTTTCTCTGGGCCAACACCTCTTAATCATGGAGAGCACAGTGTCAATTTATTACTAAATCCACACACCATCCAGTTTACAAAAAATACCTGCACATTCATAGCTGGGTGATATTTATTTTTAAACAATATTTTTCGAAATAATATTTCACAGTTTAACTTCGTTTTCCTATTTTACTGCCGTTTTGTGGACAGTTTTTTACCTAAACGTATGCAGTGCATTATAGAACCATCCTCAAGTGGTAGAAGATAATGACTCCTTGACCTTATCCATCTTTATCCCTTTTGCTTTATTACCCCTGCCAAAATCTGTGTGTGTGTGTGTGTGTGTGTGTGTGTGTGTGTGTGTGTGTGTGTTTGTGTTTGTGTTTGTGTTTGTGTTTAGGAAAACCCATACCTTCCTTCACGGATTTCGATAGTCATGGAGCGTGAAACCACATCCCTGGAAGCCAGATCTTTAGCGTTGGGAGCATAGCGCTCCATAAACCTCTCACCCTCGCTGTTAATCAGGATTCCACCTTCACCACGACATCCCTCTGTGATCAGACAACCAGCTCCGTAGATGCCTGAACAGAATAACAGACATTTTTCATGGCACAATAAAAGAAAAAACTACACCATATACATATATTTATGCATGTGTAATTATTTATGGAAAAACAAACAAATACATCTCAGATGTGTTCAGTGCAAAAGTATACCGATGGATTTTCTGCATCCTGTTATTTTGTGACAGTTTAAATGTCTAATAATGAATGCAATATTCTAGTCAGGGAGCTCAAAAGAAAAAAAAATCTAAAGAAATGAAAATGAGATTTTGTACGTGGCATCTCTTTAAATATTAATCAGAGATTAAACTCAATTATATGAAAATGTAGTTACTCTCCGTTTATGTTTCTGCATTTCAGCCATATAGTAATGCATGAGAATGAGCTATTGAATTAGATTAGACAAGGACTAAGCCTATACAATGTTAAACCATTTCATTAACAAATATGTATTTTACAATGTTAACATTTTGATTTATAAATATGTTACACCATTGAAGATTTTTTGTAAAATTCAGTCTCTCTTTATTGGTAATTTAATGAAAAATATATAATACTGACCTGTGGGGTGAAACTGAACGAACTCCAGGTCCTGGCACGGCAGGCCAGCACGCGTCACCATGGCAGTACCATCTCCTGTACTAGTGTGAGCTGATGTGCAGCTGAAATAGGTGCGTCCGTACCCACTGTGGAGAAATGCGCCTTCAGTGTATATAACAACATGCGGGTGGAAAACTTAAAACAAGTAGAATGCCAGTGATGTATCAAGAGATGCCTCCACTGCAAAGATGTTTGACCATCACCGTTTTTGGATTGACTTAAAAAAAAAAAATTTTATATAATAATTGCACATAACTTTAACAAACATTTAACCGCTACACATGCCTGCAACACTGCTGGTAGTTTGGATGACTGGATATGTGAGGAGATGATGCAATAGGAAAATCCAGACATGGGCATGTTGGGGTTGGAGAGAAAAACTGATTCCTGTCCGTCCTTAATTGCAAATTAGCCTATCATATTCTAAAATTGTATTTCTTGTTGAATTTGATCAACACAATATGTACATTACAAAATGATGAGCACCAACCCTAACAAGAGGAAGAAGAGCACTGAGGAGCTTTTCTCATACAAAAATGTTTTTAGCTGTGCAAACTATAAAGGTGAGATAATTGCAACACTCAATGACAATAACAAAATTTTTTTAACAAAAACACTTTCCCCAAGCAGAAATGGCATAGTTCACATCCACCTGATGTGGACTGCACTATGTACAGTTATAAAACACTCCAGACTTATTTAATCTTTATTTAAAGAAGATTAGGGATTGAGTATCTGAAACGCACCACAGCTCAAATGTAGCATCTTCCTTGAGATTCAGGCTCTCCAAAAAAGTGTCTACAGTCAAAAAGTTAATTTTTTTTCTTACCCTGTGGCAATTACTGTGTTTTTGGCCCTGAAGCGGTGAATAGAACCGTCTTCCATGCACAAGGCGATGACTCCTACACATTTCCCTTCGTCCATCAGTAGGTCCAGGGCAAAATACTCCACAAAATAGCTTGTGTCATACCTCAGAGACTGGCAGAGTGAGAATACAGAGTTAATAAAAACTTAACTTCCTGAAAGTAGTAGTGATTTGAGTAGGTACTGTGACACACCCGTCCGTAGAGCGTGTGCAGGAGAGAGTGACCCGTCCTGTCAGCCACGCAGCAGCACCTGTGGGCTTGGCCGCCTTTACCATACTTCAAACTCTGACCTCCAAACGCACGCTGGTAGACTTTTCCATCATCTGTACGGCTGAATGGCATACCAAAGTTCTCCAACTAGAGAGAGAGAGAGAGAGAGAAAAAGAAAGAGAGAGAGAAAGAGAGAGAGAGAAAGAGATGAATGTGAACAAGCACAAAAAGGACTGTACTGAAAACCAATACTAAATAAAAAAAATACACTGTGTGCACAATTATTAGGCAAGTTGTATTTTTGAGGATTAATTTCGTTATTGTACAACTACAGTGCTCTTGGTCAATCCGAAATGTTAACAAACCCTCAAACCTGAACATTTAAGTAGTAAAAGTGAAGCTTTCTTAAGAGAATATCTACATGTACACCATTATTAGGCAACTATTAGTGTGCAGAATTATTATACCACTAAATAACAAACAAAGATTTTCCCATCTCACTTGTTCATTTTCGTTCACCTGTTAAAGTGAGAATAATAAACAAACTCAAAATTTACAAATAAACATTTCTAAAATTTCAAAAAGAAAACCTCAGTGACCAATAAAGCCACCCTTCTTTTTGATAACAGTCACAAGCCTTCCATTCACAGAGTCATTTTCTGGTCAGAATCAACTTTTTGTGCCACCGCAACCACGGCCTCCCAGACACTGTTCAGAGAGGTGTACTGTTTACCTTCACTGTAAATATCCTGCTTAAGAAGGGCCCAAAAGTTCTCAATAGTGTTGAAGTCAGGTGAAGAAGGTGGCCATGTCATTAGTTTTTCATCTTCAAGGTCTTTGCTGCCAGCCATGCAGTGAAATATTTTGATGCATGTGATGGAGCGTTGTCTTGCACAAAAATCAAAGTCTTCTTGAAAGATGCAGACTTTTTCCTGTACCACTGTTTGAAGGAAGTGTCTTCTAAAAATTGGCAGTAGGTCTGAGAGTTGATTTTGAGTCCATTTTTAACCCAAAAAGGTCCAACTAGCTCATCTTTAATGATACCTGCCCATACCAGTATCCCACCTCCACCTTGCTGGCGTCTGAGTCAAAGTGGAGCTCTGTGTCTGTTACTGATCCAACCAAGGGCCCATCCATCTGGTCCATCAAAGAGTCACTCTCATCTCATCAGTCCACAAAAGCTTTAAAAAAATCTGTCTTCAGATATTTCTTGGCCCATTCTTGATGTTTCAACTTATGTGTCTTGTTCAGAGGTGGTCAGGTTTAAGACTTTCTTACCTTGGCCATGTCTCTGAGAACTGAACACCTCGTACTTGTTGACACTCCAAGTAGGTTGCAGTTTTGGAATATGGCAGCACTGGAGGATAATGGGTTCCTGGTAGCTCCATGTTTGATTCTTCTCAAATCTTTGGCGGTTAATTTGCGTCTTTTCTTCTCGACACGTTTCTTGCGACCATGTTGTCTATTTGCTACAAAACGTTTGATGGTTTACACCCGAATATCTTAGATATTTCAAGTGTGCTGCATCCCTGTGAAAGACTTTTTACAATTTTGTACTTTTCAGTGTCAGTTAAATCTCTTTTTTGGCCCATTTTTCCTGAGGAGACAAATCTGCCTAATAATTATGCACACCTTAATATAGGGTGTTGATCTTCTTAGGCCACACCCTTCCTCGTTACACAAATACACATCCCCTGATATGCATTAAATCAAATCAGCATTTAAGTTCATACAGCTTGGACTTGGAAATTATGGATAGAATTATATGGTCAAAATAATCACTTGCCTAATAGCGTGATGAAAAGAAGTGAGAAAGGTAACGAGGCAGGATGATTTAAGAAATAAATGATTTTTCGAATACATGCGCTTTTCTCTCTTCCTCACCTCCACTACAGCAGCAGGAGCCTGTTCAGTCATGTAGTGAATGGCATCCTGGTCCCCCAACCAATCGGAACCTTTTACCGTGTCGTAAAAGTGCCAGCGCCAATCATCTTCCTCCATGTTACCAAGCGCTGCGTTGATCCCGCCCTAAAGAAAAAAGTGCCATTCTATTTTACTGAAACGAACAAAACATTAAATACATAAAAAATCTGAATAATGAGTCTGTTCCAGAATCAGCCTTGCAAGCAAAAGTCAAATGTTCAGCCTTCTTACAACCTTTGTAGCTCATCTCTGTATTTCATTGTGAATTGCAAGCTGGCCTTCTGATACTTAGTTCTGAGAAGAGGTTTACAGTGAGGAAAGTAAGTATTTGAACACCCTGTTATTTTGCAAGTTTTCCCACTGAGAAATCATGGAGGGGTCTGAAATTGTCATCGTAGGTGCATGTCCACTGTGAGAGACATAATCTAAAAAAAAATATCCAGAAATCACAATGTATGATTTTTTAACTATTTATTTGTATGATACAGCTGCAAATAAGTATTTGAACACCTGTCTATCAGCTAGAATTCTGACCCTCAAAGACCTGTTAGTCTGCCTTTAAAATGTCCACCTCCACTACATTTATTATCCTAAATTAGATGCACCTGTTTGAGGTTGTTAGCTGCATAAAGACACCTGTCCACCCCATACAATCAGTAGGAATCCAACTACTAACATGGCCAAGACCAAAAAGCTGTCCAAAGACACTAGAGACAAAATTGTACACCTCCACAAGGCTGGAAAGGGCTACGGGGAAATTGCCAAGCAGCTTGGTGAAAAAAGGTCCACTGTTGGAGCAATCATTAGAAAATGGAAGAAGCTAAACATGACTGTAAATCTTCCTCGGACTGGGGCTCCATGTAAGATCTCACCTCGTGGGGTCTCAATGATCCTAAGGAAGGTGAGAAATCAGCCCAGAACTACATGGGAGGAGCTGGTCAATGACCTGAAAAGAGCTGGGACCACCGTTTCCAAGGTTACTGTTAGTGTATTACCAAGACGACATGGTTTGAAATCATGCATGGCACGGAAGGTTCCCCTGCTTAAACCAGCACATGTCCAGGCACATCTTAAGTTTGCCAATAACCATTTCGATGATACAGAGGAGTCATGGGAGAAAGTCATGTGGTCAGATGAGACCAAAATAGAACTTTTGGGTCATAATTCCACTAAACGTGTTTGGAGGAAGAAGAATGATGAGTACCATCCCAAGAACACCATCCCTACTGTGAAGCATGGGGGTGGTAGCATCATGCTTTGGGGGTGTTTTTCTGCACATGGGACAGGGCGACTGCACTGTATTAAGGAGAGGATGACCGGGGCCATGTATTGCAAGATTTTGGGGAACAACCTCCTTCCCTCAGTTAGAGCATTGAAGATGGGTCAAGGCTGGGTCTTCCAACATGACAATGACCTGAAGCACACAGCCAGGATAACCAAGGAGTGGCTCTGTAAGAAGTATATAAAGGTTCTGGCATGGCCTAGCCAGTCTCCAGACCTAAACGCAATAGAGAATCTTTGGAGGGAGCTCAAACTCCGTGTTTCTCAGTGACAGGCCAGAAACCTGACTGATCTAGAGAAGATCTGTGTGGAGGAGTGGGCCAAAATCCCTCCTGCAGTGTGTGCAAACCTGGTGAAAAACTACAAGAAACGTTTGACCTCTGTAATTGCAAACAAAGGCTACTGTACCAAATATTAACATTGACTTTCTCAGGTGTTCAAATACTTATTTGCAGCTGTATCATACAAATAAATAGTTAAAAAATCATACATTGTGATTTTTGGATTTTTTTTTTAGATTCTGTCTCTTACACTGGACATGCACCTACGATGACAATTTCAGACCCCTCCATGATTTCTAAGTGGGAGAACTTGCAAAATAGCAGGGTGTTTAAATACTTATTTTCCTCACTGTATATGTTATGGCTTTATATATATATATACATCTCTTCATGCCCTGTGAATGCTATATCAATATATCAATATCAATGCCTTGTTTTGGGGGTTTTCTTCACAATATATTTGTCATCGGCTGCTGTTGTTTTTCTTGGCTGACTTTGTAGTTGTCTGGTTGTTATGACACTTGTTATGATATTTCTTTCTTTTTAGGACGTTCCAAAGTGTTGTACTGGCTACACCAACGCTTGTGCAATTGCTCCATTTGACTTTTCTATTTGCTCTGCTCTTCTGCTATAGACAGCGCTCTGGTCTTCAAGGTGGTTTGTCGTTTTTGAGAACAAAAGCTTCAGAAGTCAAACTCAGGGCTTCACCTGGGCAAGGTGAAAGTATGACCGATCATCTCGCCCATCTTTTCTTCTCAAAAGTGAATGTCTTCAGTGTGGTAAAAAAAAAAAAAAACAGAAAACTGATATTGCTACTCAAACTTTTAGAAGGACATTGTAGATTCCACATATATTCATTCACTGGGTACAAACATTTCAGAGATTTCCAAAGAACGCAAGTTGCTGATATTAAACCAAACACTGCAGGTGTAAATGGGTTTCTTTGTACCTGTGCAGCCACCGTGTGAGAGCGCGTAGGGAACAGTTTGGTAATGCATGCTGTATTGAAACCGGCTTCGGACAACCCAAAAGCAGCCCGAAGTCCAGCGCCACCTGCTCCCACCACAACAGCATCAAACTCATGATCTACCACCGGATAATGTGTAGATATCTGGAAATAAACACATGTACACAACAATCACTTCTACTTTTAGATGTGGCTTAAAATACATGTTCACATTAATGCGGATCGATCTTAAGCTTTTGTTTCAAAACGTTTCAATTTTTTTCTTTTTTGATGTCAAGAAAAAGCAGCAAGCTTTTTAAACAGACACACAGAGTTAGAATTGTTGTTGCCTGTTGCTAAGCCTGAGACCATAAAGTCACTGAGTGTAACAAATGTGACAAATGTGATTAAAACATGTCAATGTTTTTAAATATCTGTTCAGTCCACACTACAAAAGCAAAACGTAAAGACGTTTTCAAACCTGTCCACTCGAGACAGCATTTTGGAATAGAGCTTAGTTTTTGCTGCACAATAAAAAAACACTATCTCAGTATGGAGGGATGTAGAGAAAAGAGAAGCATTGGCAAATTAACTTGGACATAGCTTTAACACAAACAAGGAACACACGCTATTTATTTTGCAAAAATTCTGTACTCTGTGGTACTTTACTTATTTTACAACCCAGTACATGGGTTGCAAATGACCAAACATTATTTGTTTGAAGATGAATAATCTGTGATTAATATTCACAAATTGTGAAACCGAATGCAGTGTTTAGCAGCAAGTTGTAAAGATTTTTCCATCACTTAGCAAAATCAGGTTGTACAAAGAACATCCCCGTATCTTTCGGTGTCTTCTTTACACAGAAAAAACACTCAATATTAATAATAATATTAATAATAACAATAATAATAATAAAAATAATAATAATAATAATAAAAAAACTCATCAACTAACAAACAAGCCCAGAAAGATAGGTAGTGACCTGACAAGTCATTGTAATATGACTAGTTAAGAGCTTGTTAGTTACTAATTTTTATTGATCCAATAATAAATTCTCAAAAAAAAAAATCTGTACTTGGCATGTAGTTCTTAATAAATTAGTTACAGTGTAATAATAAGATCATAACTGGATCATTGTCAAAGTTGAACAAAGATCAGCAAAAAACTTACAGCGTCTGAGAGCTTCGCTCCACCTCTTTTGCCATAAATGGAGAAATGAAGCTTCCGGAGGCTAGCTGGGCAACCGGCGGGCAACTGGGTGAAAAGATAACAAAAGCATTTGAGTAGGTAAAAAAAAATAATTAAGATTTTGGAAAGACTTTATAACACAAAACGTGAGAAAAAGGTGGTTGAGCAGAAAAAAAAAATTAATATACACTATAATACACATTGATATCTAATTATATCAATTATATCAAAAGAGAGAGAGAGAGAGAGAGAGAGAGCGAGAGAGATAGAGAGAGAGAGAGGGAGGAACGGGGGGGGGGGGGGTTTGGGCAAAGGGGCAAAGTTTGTCTCAAGATATGAGTCTCTGTAAACGCAGTTTGCCGTGTCATCCACAAATGCAGGTTAAAGCTCTATCATCAAAAAAGAAGCAATATGTGAACAAGATCCAATGCCATCTTCAATTTGCAAATTTTCAATGAGCCAAAGCCAATTAAAAACTTTCTTTCACTTAATTTTAAATTGACTGAAAGAAAGTGGAAAATTGTTGTGTGTTCACATCTGGAAAGGCACCATCAATGCTGAAAGCTATATTTAGGCTTAGGGTTAAGCAACAATTGCTTCTATCCGAATGACATTTCTTTTCAGGGAAGGCCTTGCATATTTCAGCAAGACAATCCTAACTGAATACTGCATCTATTACAACAGCATGGCTTCCTAGCAGAAGTGTCTGGGTGCTGAAATAGCCTGCCTGCAAGCCACAAAGTTACCATTTTGAAAATTTAAAAATGAGTATTAAAAAGAAAAATACACAAAGGAAGACCCAGGACTGTTGAGCAACTAAAATTCTGTATCAGACATAAAATCAACTAAAATTTCAGCAAATGGTCTCCTCGGTTTTCAGATGTATACGTACTGTTATTAAAAGAAGAGGGGATGCAGCACTGTATGAAACATGGCCCTGTCCCAACTTTTTTTTACGTGTTCCAGCCATCAAATTGAGTCGTCAAATGTAAGTCACCTTATCTTTTCCTTAAAATGGGAGATTTCCTCAGTTTAAACCTTTATGTTCTACTGTAAATATGAAACCTAAGAAAGGTTTTACAGAACCATACATTTACAAATTCAAAGATTTTATTATAGTTTTTGAAATAATATGCAACATGCTTACTTAAGACTGACCAATGGTGTCTAATCTTTCAGGCATGGACAAAATGAGAAAGAGGGGAAAAAAAGCCTCTTTGTATCTGGAGGGAAACGACCAGCCTGTCCTGAATTAATACCATTAACTGTGTTTATTTCAAACTGTCATAAAATGTAAATTAATTGCTAGTGAATTCAGTTTCAATGACAAAGCAGAACCCGGGTCCAAGTGTATATATTGAAAATACATAATGTGGAAAATGATCCGAAGAGATCAGCAAGCTTGTCTTGCTCCACACACACACACACACACACACACACACACACACACACACACAGTGATCACATCCTCCTTTATTTCTGAAAGGAAGTTTGGTGTGCAGCTCTTGGCCTGCTTCTGTACGAGTTTATACACTGCACTGACACGTGATGCCAAGCTGCATGATAACTGCATCAACAACCACAGGTGTTCCTATTAGAGCTGCTAAAAAAGTGAATGTGGTGTTAAGAAAATAAATGTAAAAAAAAAAAAATATATATATATATATATATATACAAATAAAGACAGAAACAGACTAATGTAAAAATGAACGATCATATCTATATAAAGAGAGGTCTGTAATCTGAATATGGAAAAAGCATATACTTTACATCACTCACACACTCTCTTTCTCTCTCTCTCTCTCTCTCTCTCACACACACACACACACACACACACACACACACACACACTCACTCACTCACACTCACTCACTCACACACACACACACACACACATCTGAATGAAGAAATGAAACACAGTCAAGAAACTTTCTTACAAAATATATACAGTAAATGATCATGAAGACTCTGTGCTCGCCTGGATTGACCTACACAGTTCTGTAGTTATCTAACACTGCACAAGCACTGACCCTGAGACAGAAAAGGACAAACTCACTGATTACTGGACTGAAGATTAATTAAGCATCCGCGTGTAATAAAGACTTCCACGCCATTATACAAGCCATCACACTGACATTATTCCATCGCTTACCGATTTTGATAATAAAACCTTTTTTCCGAGGACACGGGAAGTTGCCAAGAGCGCCGCCATGTTTGTTCTGATATCGCCGTCTACGTCGTCTTCTTCCTCATAACATGCGTCTTCTTCTGCCTTTAGCACACATATTATCGCCACCTACAGGACAGATGGGTTTATTAAAAGCAGTACTGTTGGGAATTAGAGCAATTTCGCATGTCTATATACAGCACTTACACTATATGGACGAAAATATTGGGAAAACTTACTTTCCCAGCTACATGTGGTTATCGCAAAGGTGAAGGTACACAATTGTATAGGGTAGCATGAAATTTCCCCTTCACATGAACTAGATGACCTAAAGCTGTTCCAGCATGACTATGGCCATGTGCACACAGCAAACTCCATGAAGATATGTTTTGCATGGTTTAAAGTGAAAGATCTCCTGCAATAGAGCTCTGAGCTCAAACACTCTGAGATGAACTGGAACACTGACTGCACATCAGACCTCCTCACCTCACCTACATCAGTACCTGACTTTACTAACACCCCTGTGTCTGGATGAGCACAAATCTTCACAAGCACGCTCATAAATCTAGTGGAACATCTTCCTATAAGAGTAGATAGAATTATTAAAATAATAAATTGGGAATAAATGTTGAAATGTTGTCCACAAACATTTGGAAATAAGCAAATACTATCAGAATTACTAACTTATGTTTTAATATATTTTTGTCTGTGAAAAAGTATTTCATTATTCCCAATAGTCCCTTCTCCTTATTTGATAGCTTCTCTCTTCGAGTTCAGGTTGGAGTTTCTGTCCAATCAGATTTTAGCCGTCGCATCACATTTTGCCAAAAGGCTGCCACATATTGCCGAAAGGCTGGCAGTGCGGGCTCTTGTTAGATTTTAATCTATGCTGCATAAAGCTGCCTGACTTGGAAAAAGTAAGAAAGAGAGAATCAAAATGGAAACCATCCTCATATGGGTATGTAGATCCCCTACAGACCAGCAAAAAATCTGACTCCCACACACCCAAATTAGTCCTGTTCCTTTAAGAATGAACCCCTAGCCTTTGGCGGAAAGTATTCGCATGCATAGGGGCATCCAGGGGGTGATGGCGGGTGGGATGGAACACCGTCTTTCATTATATGTGGATGATGTTCTTCTTTACTTAAAGCAGCCACGATTATCCATTCCCAGTCTGTTGGAGACAATTCATCGTTTTGGTCAGTTTACTGGATATAAAATAAATTTTGGAAAATCCCAGGCCATGTTTTTAAATACCCCACAACCGGTTAAATTACACTGTCCCTTTCACATCACTGACTCTGGGTTTCTTTATTTGGGCATACACATAACTTCTGATTTAAAGGATTTATTCTCTAAGAACTACTCACCCTTAATGGCGAAACTTAAGCAAGACATAAATAGATGGGCCCCTTTACCAATTTCTTTCTTTGGAAGAATTAATACAATCAAAATGAATGTTTACTCTACTTATTTCAGTGTTTACCCTGTTACTTGGATCAGAACTTTTTCAAAGATCTGAATACAGCTATTGGTAGGTTTGTATGGAACAATAGAAAATCTAGGATTAAACTTGTTTCTCTTTTGAGGCCGAGGGAGTGTGGGGGTGGCTCTTTGCCCAATATGCAGCTATTTTATTGGGCTGCTCAGATTAAACAAATGCTTAGGTGGTTTTTAAATGATACAGACTCCTTGTGGGTCAGTATGGAGTCTTTTGCGTGTGCGCCGAGACTGCTAACATCCCTTCCATTTATCCATAACTTCAAGGAGTTCCGCCCAGGAGCTGGGAATTTTTTGCTTTTAATCACTCTTTTGGCTTGGGATGATGTCAGGAGATATCTCAATGTCCCCAAGAATTTGTCCATGCGATCCCCAATTGTTTTGAACCCTGACTTCCCTGACTCGTTAGCCGGTATTGGCCTTCTGGCCTGGGCGGAAAAGGGTATATCTAATTTGGCTGATTTATTTACAGGGAAGGTCTTTACATCTTTTGAGACACTTAGGATAGATTACCAAATCCCCAAAACAGATTTTTTTCAAATTTCTCCAATTACGTCACTTTATTCAGTCTGAAGTGAGACAGGGGAAAATTCGCTGGGAACTTTCTGATGTTGAAGATTATCTTCTTCTTCCGGGGGCACTAAAGGGGCAGATTTCTTATCTGTATTCTTTGTTATCAGGGACCTCTTCTCCATTGGATCCTTTGAGAAAGGTTTGGGAAAGGGATATGGGCCAGTCATTTACTGATGACGAATGGCTCTCCATACGAGAGGAGGTTTATCATAAATCAATCTCAAGCTCTGTGCATGAACAAAACTTCAAGTTTATATACAGGATATATCTTACCCCAGTACGCCTCCACAAAATGTACCCAAATGTATCTCGGATGTGTTTTAAATGCAAATCTGAAATAGGAACTTTGATGCATTTATTTTGGGACTGTAAGAAAATTAAACCTTTTTAGCAGGAGGTAAATGATTTGGTTCAGAAGACGCTGGATAGACAATTTACTTTGTCTCCAACTATTTATTTACTAAACTGCAAAACATCATTGGATTTCTCTACTGACTCTCAGTCTTTGTTAAATATAATTACTTATCTGGCAAAGAAATGCATACTTATTCTATGGTCATCTCCAAAGGTACCAACTTTAAAGATGTGTTTAGCACAAATGGCTAATCTTCTCCCTTTGGAAAAACTTAGGTATGACTTACAGAATAAATCTGATGTATTCTGGCGGATATGGGCCCCTTTGTGGGATTTACTTACTCTGCAGGCAAGACCCTAGCCCTGATTTATGTTCTTCCTTTTTGTGTTTTGTTTTGTTTACCCATTTATAGTTGTTTCCATCCTTTTTTGATTTGCCCTTTACCTTTCCATGGTCACTTTCCCATATTAGCATTATATTGTTGTTATTAATATGCTTGAGTGTATGCTGTGTGTGTTGACTGATCGGCTCTGTTGTTATTTTGTTTCAGTGAAAAATAAATAAAAATATAATAAAAAAATAAAAAAAAAGAATGAACCCCTAATATCAACTCATTGTGTGGATAAAAGACACCATCATAAAATCAACCTGTTCCATTTAAACCTCTTCACACATGGGCAAGATTAAAGAGCTGTCAAAAAAAAATGTCAGGGACAAGATTGTAAACCTGCACAAGGCTTGAATGGGCTACAAGACCATCACCAAGAAGCTTGGTGAGAAAGAGACCACTGTTGGACACTCCAGTGCTCAGTTAGCTCTCATTCTCCAGTGTTCTGTGTTGTTGAAAGATTTATTATCAAACACTTGATGTCACCCAAATAAGGATGGGTTCCCCTTTTGAGTCTGGTTCCTCTCAAGGTTTCTTCCTCATAACATCTAAGGGAGTTTTTCCTTGCCACAGTCGCCACTACTTGCTCATCAGTGATAAATGCACACCACTCACCTTGACTGTTGATTTCTGTAAAGCTGCTTTGAGACAATGTCTGTAGTGAAAAGCACATAGAAATAAACTTGACTTGACTTGACTTGACTTGACTTGACTTGACGCGATATTGCAAAATCTCATCTCATGGGGTAAGGATTATTCTGAGAAAGGTAAGAAATCAGCCCAGAATTACAAGGGAGATGCTTTTTATTAATCTCAAGGGAGCTGGGACCACAATCACCAATGAAAACCATTGGTAACAAACCAAGGTCCTTCTGGTCAAGAATGCACATGAACAGGCCCGTCTGAAGCTTGCCAATTACCTACTGAATGATTCAGAGAAGGCTTGGAAGAATGTGATGTGGTCAGATGAGACCAAAATTAAACTTTTTGGCATCAATTCGACATAAATAAACATGTACTTATATGTAAATTAAATGTTACTATATTATGAACTAATGATGAGTAAAGGAATATACTAATCAAGAACTAATCTCAACTACACCATGAGTCACATAAATTCATGTGTGAACACCGGCTACCTTAATTAGATGTTAGTACATGTTTGTTAATTAATGTATTAATTAACATTTTAGGTTAACCCAAATATAACTTGCTCTATAAAGAAGAATATGAAACAAAAGTGCACTATTTACAATACATTACAAACGCCATTGGATGGTGCCAAGTTTTCCTCCTTATACAATAATAAACACCCGTTTTCACCTGTTTATTCATACCTTTATCATCAAATCTACCCACCGTGAGGGGTTACAGTGGCCTGGGCCCCAAGGCACTGCTCCATTGTCCTCATGGTGGAAGTACCACACTAACATGTATTCATAAAGCCAGTGGCAGGCAGTCAGGGCCAGCTAAGCCTTCTCTGCTGGCCTAAACATTATCAGAAGCACTGACCTACATTTACAACCTAAATTCTAATATTTGTTCCATGAAATTGTATTAATTTATTCTCAACAGTTTATTCACGTCATTTCGTAGCATTTCTCTTGGCTGCACTTCTTCCAGTACGTGTATGTGGATGTTGGATTGTTTTGTCCAAACAGATTTTAGCCTCTATGTGCTGCCATGTCAATCTAATCTGCACAGGGCCTGCAAAGTCAATACTGCTGGCTCTTTGAACATCCAGAATATTACTAACGGGTCTGTCTCTTTAACCAATCAGATTTCATAATTACCTCACAGGGCCAGCTAGCTGGCCCAAAATAGCATCAGCATTTTCCATCCTCTGATTGGTTGGTCAGAGGGAAACTGTTACAGCCAAGTTCGACTGATAAAACATGTGTGTCGCTCTGCACACATTAATACATCTGAGTTAGACTAGAGAAATTGATTTGGTCCTGGACATAATTAAAAATCCATTTTCCTGAAAAGCTAGACATCGTGAGGAGGTCGGCCAACCCTGAAGCTAGCTAGCTTGTCTTAGCCCGGTAAAGGGTTTGTTCCCCACTTACAGACCAGTGAATATAAGCAGTACCACTGGCTTACAGCCTCTGAGGTGCAAATTATAAGTATGCATTTCTAGTGAGTAGGTTGTATTTTATTTACATTTAATGAGTACATTTAATACATACGTAACTTACATACGTTCCCTTTCAGGAACTCAAGCTGCGACAAAACGCTTTGGGAACGAGTGTCCCATCATGCCACACTAACCAGTCCCTGCCTAGTGTGTCTGAGCACCACTAGCATGCAAGACAGAGGAGCCAAGAGTGGCTCTGATGTCGAGGTTGTAAAACCTGACAAAGATCAAAGGGGTGGACCAGCCCGCAGCGTTGCATATGTCCCGCAGGAAAACTCCCACGGACCAGGCCGTAAAGGCTGCCATACTTCAGGTGGAATGAGCCTTGACTCCGAAGAAGTGGGAAGACCAGAGGACTCATAAGATGATGTAATGGCATCCACTATCCATCTGCTGAGAGTCTGCTTATTGGCAGAAAAAAACATTCCTATTTAGGCCATAGCAGACAAACAGCCATTCCAACTTTCTCCACGGACTCGTCCTGTGGAGATATGTATCTAGTGCTCACCCTGGACACAGTTGATTTTGCTTCTCCTGGTCTTGTGCTAGAAAAGAAGGAGGCAGAATGTCTGCAGTACGACAGGTCATAAGGAACCCGTAGGCACCTTAGGCACATACCCAGGTTTAGGGTATTTTTAAATCGCAGTTGAAAACTCATTTATTCAGACAAGCTTTTAACACGTAGCCCTGAATCAACTGCTATTTTATGTTCATTGTGTCTTATTTTTTATTTTTTATTTTCTTAAGTATTTATTTATTTTTTAATATATTACTTTTTAATTAAACTTGTATTTTATTTTTAATATTTATTTTTTGCTTTACTGGAAAGCGCCTTGTGCTCCTGTTGGTGGTTGTAATGCGCTTTATAAATAAAGTTTGATTGATTGATTGATTGATTGAGGGTAGAGAAAGGCACTGCCATGCCAGGGTTAAGCTCCAGGAGAGACGGGGCCACAGACAGAGTCTGTAGGTCCCCGACCCTCTTAAGGGAGGATATCACCAAAAGAAAGGCATTCTTTACCGACAGGTATCTAAGGGCCACCTTGGTCAAAGGCTAGAAGGGGGGCTCAGATAGAGCCAAAATGGCCAAATCCCACACAGGCACTCTGGGTCGTATCCCGGGTCTCAGCCTCTGGGTGCCGCGTGGGAAACGTGTCACGAGAGGGTTTCCCCAGCAACCCTTTGCCCCACAGGCGGGGTACAATAAGCAACAATAGCGGACACGTAAACCTTTAGGGTGGATGGAGCCAACCCTGTGGCAAACTGTTCCTGCAAGAAATCCAACCAGGCAGTTGACTAGGTCTAACTGGTGGTGCTCACACCACGTGGTAAACATATGCCATCTAGCGGCATACAATCTCCTTGTGGAGGGAGCTCTCCCTCAGGGGCCACAGCCATAGCTTCCATAACTCTGGGTGGGGGGGTGAACTAGGGTTTCCCCTGCCTGCTAGAGGAGATCCCACCTGGAAGGAATTTTCCAAGGAGGTCCCTCTAGGAAGGACAGCAGGTCCATGAACCATGGTCTGCTCGGTCAACAAGGTGCCACCTGGAGAAGACGTACTGCTTCCTGGCAGATTCTCTCCAGAACTCCCGGGAGCAGCGCAATGGGGGAAGGCGTACAGACATAGCCTCGGCCACTTTTGCACCATGGCGTCCAGCCCCAATAAGGCTGGGTGAGAGAGAGAGAGAACAAGAGGATACAGTGCAAAGTCTCCCATTTTGCAAACAGATCCACTTGGGCTCTGTAATATATCTGCCATATCTGCTCCACCACCTCGGGGTGGAGCCTGCATTCCCCGGGCCTCGGCCCTTGCTTTGAAAGGGTATCTGCTCTCCGATTCAATCGGACCGGGATGTAAACTGCTCTCAATGAGAGGAGTTTCTTCTGGGACCACAGGAGGATCTCCCTGTACAGGGGGCGAGATCGGAGACCCCCCTGGTGGTTGATGTATGAGACTACCGACATGTTGTCTGTATGGACCAGCATGTGGCGATCTCTTAGGTCTCAGAGGAAGTGTTTTATTGCTGAAAGCACAGCCATAATCTCCAGGCAATTTATGTGCCATGAACGATGTAGCTTGTTCCACCGATCATTACCGCTCCCCACCCAGTGAGAGATGCGTCCGTCGTTAGCATCGTTAGCGAAACCTTGATAGTACGGAGTGGGTTGCCCCCTTGGGAGAACTCTTTGTCTCTGAGCCACAACTGGAGGGGTTCATATGGAGGAGGCCAAGTGGAATTATGCTGGATGCTGCCGCCATGAGACCCAGCAGCCTCTGGAACTGTGTCACAGTGAGTGGTTAGCCTTCTCTTACAATTGCTGTGATCCGGGTGGGAGACATTTGTGCCCGCAACACAGTCGAGTCCCACACTACGCCCAAGAAGGTGGTTCTCTGCAGTGGAGTAAGCACACTCTTTCCTGCGTTCAGTCTTAACCCCAGCTCCTTCATCATTTCGCGATGCATCTCCTGGGGAGAGATAGCCAGCTAGCATCTCTTCAACCCTGAGCATCTCCTCATAGCGGCACTCTTTAAACCCAACTATGTCTGCGAACAGCAAAGTTTGCCGGGAAAAGGCACGGGCCACATATGGGGTGCAGGTCGGGAAAAAACGGTAGGCCCAGGTGTAGAGGCTGTGACACAGGACGCAGGAAATGCTCATCCAGCTTGCAGGGAATGCGTTGCTTCCGCTTCTCGCCATTACCACGTCATTACCTTCAGGAGCTCCTTGAACAGTACAGGAAAGTCTGAATGGCCTAGGTTCTGCTCAACTCAGATAAGACGGAAGTACTTTTACTAAGACCACATGCAGCTAGAAGTAAACTTCCTGATTATTTAGCATCTCTTGATGGTGTTTCTGTCTCAGTGTGTACAGCAGCCAAAGACCTTGGTGTGACTATTGACCCCTATTCGTTCTGTTGAGGCTCATGTGAATAATATTACCAGGATCGTCTTCTTTCAGCTTAGAAATATTGCTAATATTAGAAATATGATGCCGTCACAGGATGCAGAAAAACTAGTTTATGCTTTTGTTACATCTAGATTAGACTACTGTAATGCTTTACTGCCTGAGTTCGAGGTGCAGATATAAGCTTCAGTTAGTCCAGAATACAGCAGCAAGTGTCCTTACCAGATCTAGAAAATATGACCACATCCCCCCTGTTTTAATCAGCCTACACTAGCTCCCGAATAAATCTTGCATTGATTATAAAATCACCTGGGACTTAACTCCCCTCTCTGTAACTGGGTGTTGGATTTTTTTAGAGAGACCACAAAATTTATGGGTCAGGGGAAAAAACATCTATGACCATCACACTAAGCAAAGGGGCACCACAGGGGTGCACGCTCAGCCCGCTGCTTTTCACCCTGTTGACCCATGATTGTGTTCCTGGTTACAGCACCAACCACATCAAGTTCTAACCACATCGTCAAGTTTGCAGATGGCACGACTGTAGTGCGCCTCATCACCAACAACAATGAGGCCAACTACAGGAGCAAGGTGAGCCGACTGGTCCAGTGGTGTAACAACTCAACGTGAGGAAGACCAAAAAAATTTTCATCAACTTTAGAAGAGGACCTCCACAGCACCCCCCACTAACAAGCAACAGTGCCGCAGTGGAGAGGGTGAGCATCATTAAGTTCCTGGGATTGCATATGTCTGAGGACCTCATCTGGATGACAAACACCACATGCCTCTACTTCCTCCACAAAATAAGGAAAGGAAACTTCTACCAGGGCATCATTGAGAGCATCCTCACCAGCTGCATTATTCTGTGGTACAGAGGCTGCACTGCCTCCTGTCAAAAGATTTTGCAACGCATAGTGCATGCAGGCAGCAAGATCACTGGTGACTCACCTACATCATCTGGAGCAGTTCAGAATCAATATTTGTCTAATAACATGACAAAAACATAAAAAATGAAATAAAATACAGCCTACTCACCAGAGATGCATAGTAATAATTTGCACCGTTTCTCAGAGGCTATAATCCAGTGGTACGGCCCGTATTCACTGTTCTGGAAGTGGTGAACAAACCCTTTCCCGGGTTGTGACAAGCTAGCTTTCCTCTGACCAACCAATCAGAGGACGGGAAAATGCTGATGCTATTCTGGGCCAGCTAGCTGGCCCTGTGAGGCGAATATGAAATACAGTTGGTTAAAGGAATATTCCTTTGGTAATTGGTAATATTCTCAATGCTCAAAGAGCCAGCAGAATATACTTTGCAGGCCCCTGGGCAGATTAGATTGACATAGCAGCACATAGAGGCTGGAATCTGATTGGACAAAAAAATCTAACAGTGCAGTGCAGCCAAGAGAAGTGCTACAAAACGAAGAGAATAGACGTTTGGAAATAAATAAATACAATTTAATGGAACAAATATTAGAATTTAGGTTGTAAATTCAGGTCAGTGCTTCTGATAGTGTTTAGGCCAGCAGAGAAGGCTTTACTGGCCCTAACCGCCTGCCACTGATTTACTGTATATGTACTCAATAATTAGAAGGGAACCCAGCCTTTAGGGTTGCACAAGCCAGTGCACTCTTAGTGGTTGGTACAGTGACTGGTAAAGGGAGAGAGGTAGATGATATGATGGAGAGGAGAATGGTAGATATGTTGTGTGTTTAGGAGACCAAGTGGAAAGGGAGTAAGGTTAGAAACATTAGAGGTGGGGTTAAACTGTTCTTTAATAGTGTGGATAGAAAGAGAAATGCATTCAGTATTTTAGTAAGAGTGTAGTGGAGGTGAAGAGAGTTTCTGAAAGGGTTATGAATGTGAAGCTGGAAGTTGAAGGGGTGATGATAAATGTCATCAGTGCTGAACAGAGGTGATGGGTAGGTATGGCCTTAAGGAGAGGAATGTGAAAGGGGAGATGGTGGTAGATTTTGCTAAAAGGATGGAAATCGCAGTGGTAAACACGTATTTTAACAAGAAGGAGGATCATAGGGTGACGCATAAGAGTGGAGACTGTAAGGTGTGCAGGTAGCTAGACAACATCGGATGGTGGTCTGTAGGATGTTTTTGGAGGTGAAGAAGAAGAGTAGGAGAGTGAGGACTGAAAGACGGATAAGATGGTGAAAACTGGTGGAAAGACTGGAGTGTGAGATTCAGGGAAGAGGTCAGACAGGGGCACGGTGTTGCTTAAGAGGTGCTGGATGATTGGGCAACTACTGCATAAGTGATAAGGGAGACAGCAAGAAAAGTACTTGGTGTGACATCTGGAAATAGAAAGAAGACAAAGAGACATGGTGGTGGAATGAGGAAGTGCAGGAGAGCATAAGGAGAAAGAGGTTGGCAAAACAGAATTGGGATTGACAGAGTGATGAGAAAAGTAGGCAGTAGTACAAGACGATGTGGCAGCAGGTAAAGAGGGATGTGGCAAAAGCAGGGGAAAAGGCATATGAGGAGCTGTATGCGAAGTTGGACACTAAGCAAGGAGAAAAGGATTTGTACTGAATTGCCAGGCAGAGGGACTGAGCTGGGAAGGATTTGCTGCAAGTTAGAGAAATGAAGGATGGAGATGAAAATGTGTTGACTAGTGAGGAGAGTGTGTGGAGAAAACGAAAGGAGTATTTTGAGCAGCTGATGAATGAGGAAAATGAGAGAGAGAGAGAAGGTTGGATGAGGTGGATATGGTGAAGCAGGAAGTGAATAGGATTAGTAAGGAGGAAGTGAGAACAGTGATTAAGAGGTTGAAGATTGGAAAGTCGGTTGGACCAGATGACATACCGGTAGAAGCATGGAGATGTTTGGAAGAGATTGCAGTGGAGTTTTTAACAAGATTGTTTAACAAGATTTTGGAAGGTGAGAGGATGCATGGGGAAAGAAAAATGAGTGTGCTGGTACCGATCTTTAAAAATAAGGGAGATGTGCAGACCTACAGTAACTACAGGGTAATTAAGCTAATCAGTCACACCATGAAGTTATGGGAAAGAGTAGTGGAAGCCAAGCTGAGAGAAGAGGTGACCATCTGTGAGCAACAGTATGGTTTCATGCCGAGGAAGAGCACCACAGACGCATTATTTGCTTTAAGAATGTTGATAAAAATGTATAGAAAAGGTTAAAAGAAGTTGCATTGTGTGTTTGTGGATTTAGAGAAAGCATAAGACAGGGTGCAGAGAGAGGAGTTGTGGTATTGTATGAAGAAGTCAGGTGTGTCAGAGAAGTATGCGAGGGTGGTGCAGGACATGTATGAGGACAATATGACAGCAGTGAAGTGTGCAGTAGGAACAATAGACTGGTTTAAGGTGGAGGTTGGACTGCATCTAAAATCGGCTCTGAGCCCTTTCCTGTTTGCAGTGGTGATGGACTGTTTGACGGACAAGGTCAGACAAAAGTCTCCGTGGACTATGATGTTTGCGGATGATATTGTGATTTATAATGCGAGTAGGGAGCAGGTTGAGAAGAGCCTGGAGAGGTGGAGGTACGTGCTGGAGAGAAGGGGAATGAAAGTACATGTGTGACAGAGTACATGTGTGTGAATAAGAGGGAGGACAGTGGAGGGGTGCGGTTGCAGGGAGAAGAGGCAGTGAAGGTGGAGGAGTTTTGGTACTTGGTGTCAACAGTGCAAAGTAATGGAAAATGTGTTAGAGAGGTGAAGAAAACAGTGCAGGCAGGGTGGAGAAGAGTGATAGCAGGAGTGATTTGTGATAGAAGGGTATTTGCAAGAGTGAAAGGAAAAGTTTATAGGTCTGTGGTGAGACCTTTTATGTTGTATGGTTTAGAGACAGTGGCATTGACTTAAAGACAGAAGGTGAAGCTGGAGGTAGCAGAGCTGAAGTTGTTGAGATTTTCATTAGAAGTAACGAGGATGGACAGAATTAGAAACAAGTTTATTAGAGGGACAGCACATGTAGGACGTTTTGAAAACAAAGTGAGAGAGGCCCGATTAAGCTGGTTTGGACATGTGCAGAGGAGGGACATGGAGTATATTGGTAGGAGGTCATCCCATGCTGTGATGTGGATGTGGTGAGTGAAGACATGCAGGTAGTTGGTTTAAAAAAGGCAGATGTAGAGGACATGGGGGTATGGAGACGGATGATCCGCTGTGGCGCCCCCTAATAGGAGAAGCCAAAAGAAGAAGAAGAAGTACTCAATACTTAGTAGGAGCTCCTTTTTCTTTAATTACTGCCCCAATTCGCCATGGCATGGATGTGATCAGTCTGTGGCACTGCTGAGGTGGTATGGAAGCCCAGGTTTCTTTGACAGTGGTCTTCAGCTCATTTGCATTTTGGTCTCGTGTTTTACATTTTCCTCTTGACAATACCCCATAGATTCTCAGCAGCAATGCACAGAGTGACCACTCTCCACTGATCATCGATGGATCCTCCGTGGAGATCGTCAAGAGCACCAAATTCTTTGGTGTTCATCTGGCAGAGAACTTCACTCGGTCACTCAACACCAGCTCCATCACCAATAAAGCCCAGCAGTGTCTCTACTTCCTGAGAAGGCTGAGGAAAGCGGTGGCGGTGCTATTTTGTGTATTTGTCCAACACTGTCTTGTGTTGTTTTGCGCTGTCTGTCTTGCACTGTTTGCACCCGGTTGCACACGATGCACTTTATGTACCGAGAACACTTACTAGTCCTCAGCTCTGTGTTTCCTGTTATGTAGCTTTATGTTGTAAATGTAGCACCAGGGTTCTAGAGGAAGGTTGTTTTAATTTACTGTGTACTGTGTCAGCTATATATGGTTGAAATGTCAATTTTAAAAAAATTTAAAAGCTTCTTGACTTGACTTGACTATTGACCTGGCTACAATGCTGAAGTGGTCTAATTTTCCTTACTAAAGTGTTTGTTTCCTCCTGATATTTACATATGCAAAGTGAAATCAGAAAAGTCAGAAAAGTTTAGTTTAGTTTAAATATTATGGGCTTTTATGCTATACACTAGTATACTAGTATACTAGTATACAGAAGCACCAGCAACTCAACCTGCATTTAGACGGATGCTCTGTAACCACTAGTTCAACAGTAAAAGACCTGGGAGTTATTTTAGACAGCAACTTATCTTTTAAAAATCACATCAACCAAGTTACAAAAACAGCCTTCTTTCACCTTAGAAATATTTCTAAGCTAAGAAATATGTTGTCTATATCCGATGCAGAGAAGCTCGTCCATGCGTTTATGACCTCCAGAATAGACTACTGTAATGCGTTACTAGGTGGATGTCCTGCGTCATTAATAAACAAGCTTCAGTTAGTCCAGAATGCGGCAGCCAGAATTCTCACAAGGTCAAGAAAATATGATCACATAACCCCGATCTTATCGTCCCTACATTGGCTTCCGGTTAAGTTTCGAATAGACTACAAACTACTGCTACTCACTTATAAAGCACTAAATGAATTGGCTCCCATGTATCTCTCCAGTCTTCTAACACGCTACAATCCGTCACGCTCCCTGAGATCTCAAAACTCTGGGCTTCTAGTAGTTCCTAGAATAGCAAAGTCCACTAAAGGTGGTAGAGCATTTTCACATTTAGCTCCTAAACTCTGGAATAGTCTTTCTGACAGTGTTCGGGGCTCAGACACACTCTCCCAATTTAAGTGCAGATTAAAAACATATCTTTTTAGCAAAGCCTACACATAACATACATCACATCATAACCTTGTGCTCCAGAACATCTGATCACATGCACATTATCAACTTGTGCCGTTAATATCATGAACAGCAGCTACGCTAATTCCTCGCCACTGCTTCTCTTTCTCTCCCCATCCCAAGGCTTTCTGAGGTTTGGCCAGCTCCAGTCACGTCCCACCTCATGAAGATTATGGACTTTAAAGAAGTAGATGCCGAACTCGCAAACATCCTGAACCATCTAGAGACGTACCAGTGCCAATTGGATCCCACTACATGTGTGGAGTTTGACATTGGACTTCCTGAAGTGTTTAAAGGCTCTGGCATGGAGAAGCTGATGCTGGATCTGTAATGATCACAAATGTTGAGCTCAGTAGCTCCTACTTTTATACCAAAGACTGTAGAAAGAACATTTACTTATAATCTTATACTCCAGTACTCATGTTAGTTCACACTCTCCAGTGTTCTGTATTGTTGAAAGATTTATGATCAAACTCTTGATGTCACCCAAATGAGGATGGGTTCCCCATTTGAGTCTGGTTCCTCTCAAGGTTTCTTCCTCATAACATCTAAGGGAGTTTTTCCTTGCCACAGTCGCCATGGCTGCTCATCAGGGATAAAAGCACACCATTCACCTTGACTGTTGATTTCTGTAAAGCTGCTTTGAGACAATGTCTGTTGTGAAAAGCGCTATACAAATAAACTTGACTTGACTATACAGGTTTAATACTACACATTCAGGGATATTTCTGATCTGCAAAAATGTCAACAAGAATGTTCAACATTTGAGTAATTTTTGTAGCTTGTTAGGTATTAAATCTTTGTCAAATACACGCTTAAAAATGTCAAAACGTTTATACAAAAACTAAATATGGCCGAAAAGTAATGATTTCCTGACAAATGAGAATGGAATTAAACTATCAATGCAGTTAAAACTGAAATGAAACTGAAATGAACAACTGAAATGAACCTGAAAACCAAAATAAAAAAAGTTTTAACAGCGGACCGACAGAAACCTTACCTGCACTTCTATATATTTAGAACAATACTACTCACTGATATATGGTAGGTAGGTACTTGTGTGTGTGGTGTGGTTGTTGAGGTGAGACAGGCTTGCTGATCTCCTCAGATTATTTACCACATCATTTATTTTCTTTATTTACACTTGGACCAATTGAGTCTTCTGTTTAGTCCGTGAAATCAGATTCAAAACACACTTGATATACTAACATATTATTTAAAGGAAAAACTATAATAATATATTGAGAATTAATGAAAACACTGATTACATAAAATAAAAATTAAAAAAACACTGTAGTCATGGGTTTTTTATTGTGTGCAGGTGTTTGATATTTGTTTCTCGAGTGTTTTTAAATGTTCTAAATCCAAACTAAAAAATTCTGAGACACATGCTGTGAATTGTTTAGAGGAACAGGGCATTAGGGCATTAGGGTAGTGTTTAGACTGTAGAACTAGTGTTTATGGTGTAGCAAACATATTTACATCTCATTTTTTCATACACTTACATGTTCTTTTACCTGTTAATTGTGTAGATGGCACTGTGATAGCCAGTACAGAGACCCTTCAAAACCAAATATTGCAACCCTTTTGATATTGGTGCAAAAAGAACAGCCCTAAAACAGTTATAAACCTAACACACACATACAGTATCTCAGAAAAGTGAGTGCAGCCCTCACATTCCAGCAACCATTTTGTCCCCATCTTGTCAAGCCAAAATACACTAAATCAACATTTTATACAGTATATTTAAATACAATTGGAAACTCATTGATTGCACAGTATCTTTACTTAATATATAATTTATGTATATTTTATTTGAAATTTCTTAGAATGTATTTTACTTTAATTTTACTGTGAGCAACTGCAAATCAACAATTTCCCTGTGGGATCAATAAAGTATAAAGTTCTGATTTCCAAAACCTGTGAATTGATTCAGGATCCACCGCCAAGTTAAAATGTAATGAAGCAGGAAAGGAAACAAGTAATACAATTATTTTGAAGCATTTTCTAATTGTAGAGAAATAGAACTTTTATAATATTGATTTTCACTGAACATTTACAAAATCAACATAAAAGCAAATCTGTAGTGTGGAGACGCATGGTCCGCTGTGGCGACCCCTAATAGGAGCAGCCGAAAGAAGAAAAATAGAAAAGCAAATGCATCAGTCTTCTGCTTTTCGGTGTGACATGTTGGCCTTGTTTCACCCTCCAATTAATCTACAAAATAAAATGGCATTTAAAATAAGAAAACCCTCACAAGACGTTTACACAAAAATAGCATTTTTATTGAGTTTATATGGGAACTCAACAGAAAAATAAATTAGGCCTTCCCAGTTTAATTAAATGTAATTACACAGAGATAAAGACCAAACTTTTACCTGCTTAAAAAAAAAACCCAGAATAGATCATTCAATAGAATAATGAAATCTTTAATAAAAAAATACCCAGTTAAGATACCCTGAAATTGTGCTGCTGAGCCGAGCGGGCAGTGCAGCAAGGTGGGTTCGAGTGTAAAAAGGTTATCGTGTGGCAGAGACAATGAATGAGTGTATATACAGTCAAGCACCCGCCGATATGGAGCACAGATGGTTGTGGAAATAAGAGCTCGTCATTCAGGTAGGCAGCAGAAGGAATGACTCAGTCCGAATCAGAGAGAACTATCACTGCGTCTGGGTCACACTGGGTCGCAACGTCTACCTAAGAAGTATAAAAGAATGCTTTCGTTAGCAGGTAAAAAGAAACCACAGGTAATGACTTTTTACACGTCTCTGTGTATAGTCAACACCAGGGACAAGATTAGGATTAGTAAAATGTTCCCACCTGAATTACTGGCACCTACGTGAGGGGGGAGAGAAAAAAAATATATTTAAGCATACTGTATTAAATGAAAGTACATATTTTATGTCTGTGTGTGTGCGCGTGTACATATATAAAAAAAAATTCAATACTTTTTTTTTTTTTTTAATACCACTTTTTTAATTTATTTGAGCCGTCACTCACTGGAAGCTTCCCTTCCCACAATCTTACAACATTTTACCCTACCAAGTTTAAGCAGATCTACAACAAGGTGTCAAACACCTTACAAATAACCTTCATGTTGAGCAAACAGAGGTGAAACATGCTATTTTATTTAGTATTCTTCGCTCTTCATGTTTCTGTCACTGCAAATATGATGCTTGAAGGGCATACCAGTGAAATATCAGTCAGGAGTAAAGAAATATAATGAAGTGAGTAAAATAGTAGAACATAGTAAAATGGAAAAATTTGCAACAGTGTTTAAAAAAAAAAAAAAAAAAAAAAAAAAAAAAAAAAAAAAAAAAATCACAAGAAGAAGAAAAAAAAAAAACTATTATTATTTTTTTTTTAACCAGAGTTTTTTCTGGCAAATGAAAAAAGTTTGCAAGCATTTACATTTCCTGAGCATTTGGCAGATGCTCTTATCCAGAGCAACATTTCTCTCATTCATACAACTGAGCAGCTATGAGATTAAGGACCTTGCTCAGGGGCCCAGGAGTAGCAGTTTAATGTTTGGGATTTTAACTCAAGATATTTTGGATCCAAACCACTAAGCTACCACCTCTACCTCCCAGTTCTAGACTGAATAGCCAGTAATGAGCCCTTCTCCCGATACCTTTAAAAGCTTAAATGGTGAAAAATTATTTAAAAAAAAAATATATATATATATATAAAAAAAAAAAAACAAAAAAAAAACAGTACATTAAAACATTTTTATTGAAAAATCGCAAAGAGGGGAAAAAGAGTGAGTTTGTTATATTCGTAATTAACATCTGCGCCCCACACACACACACACACACACACACACACACACACACACACACACACACACACACACACACACACACACTTGCCTTGTGCTTTTTAGGGGGTGGTGAGGCGTGAGTGCTGCTGACCTTATCCTGAGTGGGTGTGTCCGCCCGGGTCGAGTCCACTTGCACGGGGCTACAGGCCACTTTAATGTTTAGCGATGCATTACTGTTGCTAAAACACATTTACAGTTAAATTTGGTGACGTTTCAGCATACAACACATATAGAAGTCATCACAGACCTGAAAACACAGATCTAAACCTGTGCTCTAAACCCTTAATTAATTAGCATAAAGCTTGGATTCTGGAGCAATGGGAAAAGGTCATGTGGTCGGATGAGTCCAGATTTACTCAGATTTACCTATACAATTTTGGCAATTATTTTAAAAATAATAGCAGTATGTCAAGTTATTTTCAGAGAACTATTTGTTTATTGTTAGTAAATGCCATGCCAGCAGTGGTGGCTATTTCCATGAAATATCCAGGCAAGATCAAGGTGGGCATAATGAGATGTTATAGCTTTTTTTTTTTTTTTTTTTTTTTTTTTTTTTACAGATTTTTATTATGGCAGAGTTCAGTGATTATATGGAGTCCTTCAGTTTAATTTTCTGTAAGTATTCTAGTATTGTCTTTGGTGATACATTTGGAAGATTCCTTTATGTGTACTTTTTGAGTAGAAGAGCTGCCTTGTGTTTTTAAGTGTATTGAAGTCCATTAATGTGTGTTTATAGACATGTTTTTATTTTTACAGCGATGACACGTTGGGAATTCCTCTCCATTTAGCAGGAATGCATTTATCTGGTGTGTCCAATATATGGACATCTGGTCATGTCCAGATTTAAATTGGAAGTTGAGAAATTGTCTTTGGTTTATAGTTTGGTTGATTTTTTCAAGAGGTACAAGTTTCTTATTGGTTTGAGAATTTCAACGTCACTGGTGTTCAAATGCTACAGCTGCAGATACGCAGATCCTTCTGGATCCATCAGTATATACAGCTTTATGTAATGGGAAGCAGCATCTTATAGCCAGCAATTATTGTTTATATTCATTTGGTTGACTCACTTTCTTCTTATACTTGGTCAGGTCCATTATGATGCTTGGTTTCTTCATAATCCAGGGTGGTATAGGACATGTATGTGTCTGAACTAGGTAGGTCTAGGTTGATATCCCTGTTTTCTAAATGGGGTTTTATGCAGATCCCAAGTGGGCTGATGTACATGGGTCTAGGTTCATACAGCTGTGGGTATTGACTGAAGTATAAGTCGGGTTATTCTGGTCCATCTTTAGTTTGGTTGCATAGTGCAAAGCCAGTTTCAAGCATCCGCTTTGAAGCGATGGTTCTCTTGTTTCGATGAATAAACTTTGAACTGGTGATGTCCTGAATGCTTCAAGAGAGTCTTATTCCTAGGTGGTATACTGTATCCAATATTCTGGTAAAGGATTTCCTAGCTGCACCATAGACTACACTTCCGTAGTCCATCTGGGAATGGACCAAAGTTCTGTACAGTCCGAGTAGTATGGTCTGCATCTTAGTTTGCATAGTACTTTAAAATTGTCCATGTTTTATAGCATTTCTTTCTTAACAAATTTATATGTGGGATCAATGACAGTTTGTCATCAAAATTTAATCCCAGAAATGTGGTTTCTTTAAGGACTAAAGGTTTCACTTTCCATAAAGAGTTCTCGATCCACGGTAAGAAACACCTGCAGCTGATGAGACTAAGCAGTGCACTCTGTTTCACTCCGGCAACGCCAATAAAGAGGAGCAAAACCCCAGCTTCAAAAAGCGAGCCATCAAGCAGGGAGACTTGCGGAAGATGAGAGAGACGAGCGAAACCGAACGGTGGCTAAGCGTGTGCGGGCACCAGGGAAAAGCATGCGGGTCCACGAGGAAACCCTGTCGGGCACTGAAAATGGAAAACAGGCCCATCCACGAGTAAGTCGAGCGGATGCCGGAGGAAGGCGGGCCGATCTGCGAGTGGACGTCAGCAGTCTTCTAGTTGGAGGTGTCCCAAACTGCGAGTGTCTGGGTGAGCCCCGGCCACGGAACCACAGGGAACCAGTGGAATTTGCTAAAGTGGTGCCAATAAAGAGGAGCACGACATCAGCCTCGGGGGTCACCGAATGGTGACTGAGCGCAGGCAGGCGCCGGAGAACGACTTTGCCCGGCCGGCGAGTGCACCTGGACGGACCCCAGGAAAAGGCATGCCGGTCTGCTAGGAAATTCAGGTGGGCGCTACAGAGAGAAAGCGTGTCGGACACCCGAGGAAGGCGGGCTGATCTGCGAGTGGCCGCCGGCGGATGTCAAGATGGAAAGGCGTCCCGAACCACGAGTGTGTGGGTTAGCTCCGGTGTGAGTACTGGAATAGGAAAGCGTCGGGGTGAAAATGGAAGTAAATAAAGAAAGCTTTGCTTGGTGAACCTTTGCCTGTGTCTCTCTCTCTTCCAGCGCAGAACCAGTGAGTATCCTACACCCATTTAGTACAAGTCTTTAAAAATGCCATATTTACATCTTGTATCGTATGCTTTTTCAAGGTCGAAGACAGCTAGTGTGCTCTTTTTTGATGAACCCATTCTGTTTGAATTTTTTCAGTGTCTAAAACCACATGATTTGGTGTTTGATCTCCAGTATTCACACAAGATTTACAATTCTGTAGTTTTACACAGACAGCTGGTCAGGGCTATAGGGCGATAGTTGTTCAGATTGGTATAATCTTTTGCCTGCTTTTGGTATGGGTATAATTATTGCATCTTTCCAGTGGGGTGGAACATCTCCTGACCTCCAGATGGTGTTCTAGTTGTTCAAGAGGATAGATGCTTTGGGGTAGGTGTTTTAAAAACTGGCAGTGGATATTGTCCAGACCAACAGCAGTGTTGTTTGAGAAATTAAAAGATTTTAAAAGTTCCATAGTAAAGAGCTGGTTATAAGGTTATACGTTGTCTGAAAGGAACTTTTTTGTAGTGTTTGTATGTTCTTTCTCATCAGTATGGCTGACCCACAAATGGACACTGTATTTCAACCCGGCACATTAAAGGTTATGTAATTGTAAAAATGTATGTAACTGTAATGAAAAAGTGACTGACTGGAGCTAGGCGGGTTTTCTGAAGGCAAAAGAGGTTAAAGGTAGCTTTTAAATGTTGTAGTTCTGCGCAATTAGCAGTTGACTATTGACAGTTACACTGGATGATATTATAGCTCATTAACAGATTTGTAAAATAAACGAGGGTCCTTTATTTCTACATTTATGGGATAGGCTGTGATCGCGAGAGGTTTTTTCCGCCATTATAGTGTCCTTTGGTTGTTTGGTTATGAGATCTCTTTTATTGAATTTTTTTTTTTATCATCGAACATTTATGTTTACACATTTTTTTAACAAAAACTCAAACAACAACATTTGTTTTACTGATGCGCCAAGTAGCAAATCAAGCCGCCAGCAATTAAAATTTCCTTGTGGAAATATGTTTGGTGTCTTGGTGATTTACGTAAATTAAAACACCATAATAACTTAAAAACATTTACAATAAATTTTTTCAAGCTGCCCTGTCATCTGAAAATGTAAACAAGCTTGTCTTTTTCAGCAACGTGCTCAGTGCAAATAAACATAAGATATGGGAACCTTTGGTTTTTCTGTGTTTTCACGTGGTTAAAAGACATGAACAAGTTCTTTGAAAAACATCTATGACCTTTAAAACATGTCTAGTCTTCATGCTCTGTGTTGACTATGGTTTCACCAATAATAAATACTATACAATATTAAAAACTTGAAAAATATTAATTTATGGTACATTTAGAAGAGAGAAAAAAACGTGCAATTAAGTTGCGATTAATCACAAGTCAACTAATGACAATCACGATTAAATGTTTTATTCGATTGACAGCCCTATTTATTATAGAATCTAATTATCACTTTGGAAAGCAATTTTTTTTTTTTGTTTGTTTACCTAGTGCCATTTTGAACGATGATGTGGTTCTTCTTTGATTCCCGCTTCCTCTTCTTGCTGTTACACGTCTTGTTAGTCACCTCGGGATGATTGGCAAACACAGTCAGTGGGGAGGAGCCGCTGTTCTCAGGAGGGGTGGAAGGAATCTCTGTCGCTTCACTGACGCCGTTCGAGTCAGCTGAGGGACAAGTGTTAGAAACGAGCACAACGTCCTCCGTAGACTGAGGGTCCGGGCCACACGTCTGACTGTGGCTGTCTGAGGAGGAGGGGACGTCTGTGGAACGTTCGTGTTTGAGCGGTTTTTCTGTTCTACTTTCGGACGGTGGAACTTCATTGCCGCTCTCAACTGTCTCTCCACAGTCGGGCGATTTAACTGACTGACACGAGCCGTTGCTGTTGGGCTGCACGAGCTCATCGCTAATGCTCAGATTTTCCTCCTCGTCTTCGTCATCTAAAATATTACACAAAGGAAATCATTTCATTCTGATACAATAGATTAAAAAAAGGACAATCTGCAATGATCTAATACAGGACACATATTTACATGCACCTTTTGTTATTGGTAAATAAACAAAAATGAAGCTTAAGTCACATAAGAAAAGATAAGAAACACCTGCAGCTGATGAGACTAATCAGTGCGCTGTTTCAGTTTTGTGATGCCAATAAAGAGGAGAGAGACGCCAACCTCCAAGAGAGAGAGAGACACACCGGGGGAAAACTGAGCTCATTGAACAATGGGGAAGTTTAATATTCAGTTCATCAGTTTTGCAGATTAATCGACACATAGTGAATTGCTGGAACTATCCGCAAAAATCCAGAGGGTTGCCATCTGCACCGAAGTGGCTGAGAAGGTCCGCTGTAATTAAAGTACAAGAGTGGGCTCTAGAGGCGGATCACTAACACCTTGTGCTGTTTATTTTGCCATGCGAGACTACCACGTTCATGGCGCTAAAAACTTTTACATAAAATAAAAATTTACAGCTAAATAAAAATGTACTTAATTTAAAAATGTACGAGTACATTTTTAAATTAACAAACAACCACCACTTCAGAAGCATTTATTTATTTCAGGTAATGTTACAAACAGAATCTTACTTTCAAGCGTTACCATTTCACATAAATCCAGTTAGTCATGGAAGCACAGAGAATTTAAATTAAAGTTCAGTACTATTTAATATGCAGTGTTTTTTTTTTCTTTTCAGTATCACTTTTAAAAACTGCTGGTTGATTAATCGATTATCAGCAAATCTGATCCAACCTAGCTATTGGTATCGGTGAAATCAATCAGTCAACCTCTAGTTCCTTAGTCATCCATCAGCAGGAAGATGACAAAACACATAAAACAAAGGAACTAACTTTATCTATTTTAGAAGGTTTCTGTGCAGCTCATCAATTCCTTAAAGTAAACAGCTGCTTTGCAACACCAGCACATTCAGTTGGGCGAACAAAAATTCTTTCATAGCTATTTCACACCTGGTCTGGCTTGTGCTTCACTGGCCTGGATCTCCTCGTCAATATCTGGATCTGAAGAATCCTCCTCTTCTTCCTCTTCTTCTTCTTCTTCCTCCTCCTCCTCTTCGTCCTCTTCCCCTGCCTCCTCCTCTTCATTTTCATCTCCGCTCTTTTTACAGTTCTCTGCTTTTATTGATTCCTGCTCCCCATTCTGTACCAAACAGTTCGGAAAAAAATTACTTTAATTATATTTAATGGTTTTGATTTGAACTTTTTCCCCTCCATAAGCTCAGGGCAGGAAAATGTGCCACAAACATAATCCAACATTTGCAAATGACAGTCTGCCAAAAGCCCTTTACAGATTTTCATAAAGAAAAGCAAATGTGGAGGAAGCAGTTTGGTACCTTTATACGTTCTTTGGGAAGGATTTATCGCTTTTCTTTATGTACATGGCACATTCCCATCCCATTTCTTTTACCCTTTTCACCTCTTTTTTCTGTTTCTCTTTCCCAAGCCGTTTTCTCCTCTCCTCCTCCTCCGTATCGTCCTGTTTGTTGGCGTACTTGTTGATGACTACCTCTAGGGAACTGAGAGCCAGCTCTCTGTTAGAGCGCAGCTTTTGGGATAACTCGGAATCACAAAGCGCAGGATCTGCAGCTGGATTTGTAACAAAGATAAAACAGATGTTATTGAAATTCAGAAACGGTATAAAAAATGCACACAAAGAAAAGTAACATGATTAGAGCAGCACAATGGTAATTCGTTAAACTGTGTGTTTCCATTTACTTTTCGAGGTGGTATCAAAAATATTCACTAATGGTACCAACTGGTGCTATTCCGACCACATCCATTACCACGTCTTATTTCATCATGGACAGCAAGTCAGAACAAAGAACAAAGAGTGAAATTCTGCATGAAACCGGGCAAGTCTGCTACAGAGAGGTTTGACGTACGGCAATGCTGCAATGAGTCGTTCACAGCGTTTTGAGTGGCACGTGCACTATAAGAATGGAAAACTTCGCTGGACGACAACGAGAGATCAGGAAAACCTTTACAGAGGTCAAAAACCATTTGGCAACGTGTGCATGGTGATCATCGGAGAACAAGCCACACGATCTCACTTCCGCACCCACCGTACTCGCCAGATTTGGCTCCGGCATACTTCACCCTCCTACCGAAGGCTTAAAGGCCACTGTTGTGATGCTACTGCAAGGATCCAGCTCTAATCACAGAAGAGGCTGACACGCTTCAAAAAAAAGACCTGCAAGACAAATTTGCGAAGTGGCAGGAACGCTGGGAGCGCTGTATTGCTGGGCAAGCACACTATTTTGAAGGTGATGGTGTGTAACCGTAGATTAAGTACTTTCTTGTAAACAGAGCTCGTCCCGATTTTTTGATACCACCTCGTTTACATATAATGCAAAAAACACCGTATTTAAACAAAGATTAATTGAAAGATGAATTACTGGGCTTGTAGAAGTCTGTAAGGTGTGAGCCGAAGTTGAAGACCATGTCAAGGTGGCGCCGCTCCTGCAGCCTGTTGCCCGTCTCGCGGAACACCTCCTGAGCAATCTGTGCCTCCTGCTTACGGCTCAGCATCAGCTGACTGCGCACGTTGGCACGCTTCACCACTTGAAGGATGTCCCTGTAATCCGGAGGGTTCTGATGGGCCTCGGGTTGGTTTATAAATCGCTCAATCTAATATATGTGCGAGGAAAAATTGGGGAAAGATACAACAACAACTCCATTTGAAAAGGCTTTAGAGCAGGGGTTCCCAAATAGATTAGCCCAACAATCTCAAATTTACTCAATATACAAGCCTAGAACACCAAACTTCTTTTGCAGGACAGTTGCAACATTAAGAAGTTTTGTTATTCAGGTTACATGCATGGGTGTGTAAATCAAGCAAACCAAAAAAAGATTTCTTAGAATGACTCAACAGTCTATTGTGGGTTTCTCTGTTGAGCTCTCTCTCTCTCTCTCTCTCTCTCTCTCTCTCTCTCTCTCTCTCTCTCTCTCTCTCTCTCTCTCTCTCTCTCTCTCTCTCTCTCTCTCTCTCTCTCTCTCTCTCTCTCTCTCTCTCTCTCTCTCTCTCTCTCTCTCTCTCTCTCTCTCTCTCTCTCTCTCTCTCTCTCTCTCTCTCTCTCTCAAAAACCTTCTACCTGTTTCATGAGCTGTGTCTGTACGGTGTTTCTACCTGAGAAGTATTTACTGAATAGCTTACCAACAAAAGGTGCAATGTTTTAAGTTGTTAAACACATCAAAATGTAAATATCAGAAAATAAATCATAAAATTCTGATATTTATCTTTTGATCTCAAACCCAAATGCCTTTAGTGTGGAGTCAAAAGAACAATCCAGTAGACTCTCATTGATCTACACTCAGTACCCCGTAATGCCAAAGTGAAAACAGAATTCTAAAAGTCTAAATTCTTAAAAAGAAAAAAGCAACAACAACAACAAAAAAAACCCTAAATATCACATGTACACAGGTATTCAGAACCTTTCCAACAACATTTGAAAATTAGCTCAGGTGCCTAACAATTCTCTTGAACTTTGCAGAGATGTTTCTGAAGAAGTAGATGCCGAACTCACAAACATCCCGAACCATCTGCCATTTGGATCCCACTACATGTGTGGAGTTTGACATTGGACCTCCTGGAGTGTTTAAAGGCTCTGGCATGGAGAAGCTGATGCTGGATCTGTGATGATCACAAATGTTGAGCTCATAAAACTCGGAGCTACTATCCATATAGACTGTATAAGACTGTAGAAAGAACATCACTTATAATCTTATACTCCAGTGCTCATGTTAGTTCTCGCTCTCCAGTGTTCTGTATTGTTGAAAGATTTATGATCAAACTCTTGATGTCACCCAAAATGAGGATGGGTTCCCCTTTTGAGTCTGGTTCCTCTCAAGGTTTCTTCCTCATAACATCTAAGGGAGTTTTTCCTTGCCACAGTCGCCACAGCTTGCTCATCAGGGACAAATTCACACCATTCACCTTCACTGTTGATTTGTGTAAAGCTGCTTTGAGACAATGTCTGTTGTGAAAAGCGCTATACAAATAAACCTGACTTGACTTAACTTGACTTGATTTGAGTCCACCTGTGGAAAAGATTATTAATGGAACATGATTTAAAAGGCACACAGCCACTTTATATAGGGCCTCACTTCAGACAATGCATTTCAGAGCAAAAACCAAGCACCAAGGTCAAAGGAACTGGCTGCAGAGTTCATAGATAGGATTGTTGCAAGCACAGATCTTGGGAAGGCTACAAAAAAATTGCTGCTGCACTGAAGATTCCCGAGCACACAGTGGCCTCCAAAATTCTCAAATAAAAAAAGTGTGGCACAAGCAGGACTCTTCCAAGAGTTGTTTGCCCAGCCAAACTGAGCAATCGAGGGAGCACGACGGTCTCTCTGACCGATCTCCAGAGGTCCTTTGTGGAGATGTGACAAAGTTCAAGAAGGACAACCATCACTGCAGCCCTCCATAGAGCTGAGCTTAATGGCAGTGGCTAGAAACCGATGGATACTCGCTAAGAGTTTGCCAACAGACACCAGAAGAACGCTCAGACTCTGGTCTGATGAAATCAAAATCGAACTGTTTGCAAACATTATATCTAGATGTAATCGTGTGCCGGTCATCACCTGCCCAAACCCTCCCAAACATAAAGCTTGATGGTGGCTGTGAGGGTGTTTTTCTGCAGCAGGAACTTGGTAAATGGTCAGGGTTCAAAGAAAGCTGAATAAAGCAAAGCACAAAAATATCCTCATCAAAATCTTGTTCCACAGGACCTCAGTCTATGCTAAAGGCTAACCTTCTTGCATAACATTCCTAAGAACACAGCCAAGACAAAACAGGAGTGGGTAAGGGACAATTCTGTGAATGTCCTGGAGTGGCCCAGCTAGAGGTCTGACTTGAACTCTATTGAACATCTTTGGAGAGACCCGAAAGTGACTTTCCACTAAAAATCCCCATCCAACCTAACCGAGGTTGAAATGATCTGCCATGAAAAGTAGCAGAAAATCCCCTAATCCAGGTGTGCAAAGCTTGTTGCATCATACCCCAAAAAGACCCGAGGATGTAATTGTTGCCAAAGGTGCTACAACTAAGTACTGAGTAAAGGGTCTAAATACTTATGTGCATGTGAGATTTTCATTTAAAAAAATAATTATAATTATAATACAAAAATTAGACATTTCTACAATTCTGTTTTCACTTTGTCACTATGGTGTACTGAATGTGGTTTAATGAGGCAAAAAAAATATTTGTGGTATCAGGCTGCAACATAAAATTGAAAAAAAGTGAAGGTGGTATGAATACTTTCGAAATGCATGGTGTATGTGTGTATATATGCACAAACTGTAGATACACTCAAATTGTACAATAAACTACTACTACTACTTCTTTCGGCTTCTCCAATTAGGGGTCGCCACAGCGGATCATCCGTCTCCATACCCCTCTGTCCTCTACATCTGCCTCTTCTTAACCCAACTACCTGCATGTCTTCTTTCACCACATCCATAAACCTCATCCTTGGTCTTCCTCTTTTCCTCCTTCCTGGTGGCTCCATCCTCAGCATTCTCCTACAATATACCCCATGTCCCTCCTCTGAACATGTCCATACCATCTCAATCTCGCCTCCCTCGCCTTGTCTCCAAAACGTCCTACATGCGCTGTCCCTCTAATAAACTTATTTCTAATCCTGTCCATCCTCGTCACTCACAACAAAAACCTCAACATCTTCAGCTCTGCTTCCTCCAGCTCCACCTCCTGTCTTTTACTCAATGCCACTGTTTCAAAACCATACATCGCAGGTCCTCTCTCGGCACCTTGTCGTACGCGTTCACAATGCAACTCCTTCTGACCTTCTCTATACTTCATCAACATTTTTAAAGCAAATAATGCATCTGTGGTGCTCTTCCTTGACATTAAACCATATTGTTGCTCACAAACTCAGCCTGGCTTTCACTACTCTTTCCCATAACTTCATGGTGAGACTGATCAACTTTATTCCCCTGCAGTTACTGCAGGTCTGCACATCTCCCTTATGCTTAAAGATCGGTACCAGCAACACTCCTTCTCAACTCCTCAGGCATCCTCTCACCTTCCAGAATCCTATTAAACAATCTTGTTAAAAACTTCACTGCCATCTCTCCTAAACATCTCCATGCTTCAACCAGTATGTCATTTGGTCCAACCAACCTTCTCTCTCTCTCTCCCATTTTCCTCGTTCATCAGCTGCTCAAAATACTCCCTCCATCTTCTCCACACACTCTCCTCACTAGTCAACACATTTCCATCTCCATCCTTTATTGCTCTAACTTGCAGCACATCCTTCCCAGCTCGGTCCCTCTGCCTTCTTCCTTAGTGTCCAACCTCTCATACAGCTCCTCGTATGCCACATCCCTCTTTACCTGCTGCCACATCTCCATGTACTCCTGCCTACTTTTCTTAACACTCTGTCGATCCCAATTCTGTTTTGTTAACCTCTTTCTCCTTATGCTCTCCTGCACTTCCTCATTCCACCACTACGTCTCTTTGTCTTCCTGTCTTTCCAGATGTCACACCAAGTACCTTTCTAGCTGTCTCCCTCATCACTCCTGCAGTAGTTTCCTAATCATCCAGCACCTAATTTACCACCACCGAGCGCCTGTCTGACCTCTTCCCTTTTCCCTTTTTCCTCCTTTAGTTTCCACCATCTTATTCTTCTTTCAGTCCTTACTCTCCTCCCCTTCTTTACCTCCAAAACCATCCTACAGACCACCATCCAATGCTGTTTAGCTACACTGTCCCCTGCCAACACCTTAGTCTCCAATCGCCTTCAGGTTGCATCTCCTACATAGAACATAGTCCACCTGTGTGCACCTTCCTCCACTCTTATACGTCACCCTATGCTCCTCCTTCTTCTTAAAATAATTGTTCACCACTGCCATTTCTATCCTTTTAGCAAAATCTACCACCATCTGCCCTTCTACATTCCATACCTACCCATCACTTCCTCATCGCCTGTTTCCTTCACCTACATGCCCATTGAAATCCACCCCAATCACAAATCTTTTATCAACACCCCCCCTTCAACTTCCAGCTTCACAATCATCACTCTATCAGAATCTCTCTTCACCTCCACTACACTCTTACCAAACTCTTCCCTCAGAATCACCACTACACCATTTCTCTTTCCATCAACACCATGATAGAACAGTTTAAACCCACCTTCAATGTTTCTGGCCTTACTCCCTTTCCACTTGGTCTCCTGAACACACAACATATCTACCAATCTCCTCTCCATCATATCAGCTACCTCTCTCCCTTTACCAGTCATAGTTTGCTAACAATACCTGTGGCGGTCGTTGGTAATCCAGGCCTCGACCGATCCAGCATGAATTTTTCTTTCGTGATCCGCATATTTGATTTGGCACGTTTTACACTGGATGCCCTTTCTAACGAAACCCTCCCCATTTACCCGGGCTTGAGACCTGCACTGGCTTGTGCCGCCCTAATGGCTGTGAAATTAGCATTTTTTTCCTGAAAGCTTTGGAGGTGGTTCTGAGTGTACAAAGCTAAATAAGTGCAAATTACAAAAGAAAAACGAGTACCTTTTTGTTGATTTCTGGGTAACGAGTGCCACTGAAGGGAATTCTCTGCTCCATTACTCTTCCAGTGAGTGTGCTGCAGTTCTTCAGCTCACAGAGCTTATCATAGATCTTCATAATCTGAAACAGTCCATTCATAGCAGGTGATAACAGAAAATCCACACAGAACACGAGTAACTATTTTAAATTTCTTAAGTCCAAGTGTGTAGAATGTTTCATACATATATTCTATATGTTTGTGGTAATAAATATATATATATATATATATATATATATATATATATATATATATATATATATATATATACACACACACACACACACACACACACACACACATATATACATATACACAGTACAGACCAAAAGTTTGGACACACCTTCTCATTCAAAGAGTTTTCTTTATTTTCATGACTATGAAAATTGTAGAGTCACACTGAAGGCATCAAAGGGCTATTTGACCAAGAAGGAGAGTGATGGGGTGCTGCGCCAGATGACCTGGCCTCCACAGTCACCGGACCTGAACCCAATCGAGATGGTTTAGGGGTGAGCTGGACCGCAGAGTGAAGGCAAAAGGGCCAACAAGTGCTAAGCACCTCTCTGGGAACTCCTTCAAGACTGTTGGAAAACCATTTCAGGTGACTACCTCTTGAAGCTCATCAAGAGAATGGCAAGAGTGTGCAAAGCAGTAATCAAAGCAAAAGGTGGCTACTTTGAAGAACCTACAATATGACATTTTTCAGTTGTTTCACATTTTTTTGTTATGTATATAATTCCATATATAATTCCACATGTGTTAATTCATAGTTTTGATGCCTTCAGTGTGAATCTACAATTTTCAAAGTCATGAAAATAAAGAAAACTCTTTGAATGTGCAGGTGTGTCCAAACTTTTGCTCTGTACTGTATATATAATATATATAAACTTTTGGTCTGTACTGTATGTATATATATATATAAAATGTTTGGTAAAATCAAATCATAAAAACAACAGTAGAACTCGGCTATATTTAATAGTGAATGTAAGAGCATTTCCACATGCACAATTTGAAGGGAACTCAAGGGATTGGGGCTAAACAGCTGTGTAGCCTTAAGAAAACAATTTATCAGTGAGGCTAATCTGGAAAGAAAAAAAGGCTTCAATTTGCTAGGGAGCATAAAGATTGGACACTGGAACATTGGAAGAAGGTCATGTGGTCTGGTGAGTCCAGATTTACCCTGCTCCAGAGTGATGGGCACATCAGGGGAAGAAGAGAGGCGGATAAACTGATGCACCCATCATGCCTAGTGCCTACAGTGCTATGCAGTTGGTCAGGTCTCGGTTCAGCAACATGTGCCCAAAGAATGAGCTCAGCTGACTACCTGAATATACTGAATGACCAGGTTATTCCATCAATTGATTTTCTCCTCCCTGATGGCATGAGCATCAAATTAGCACTTTCCAAGTTTGTAGAATTAGAGTTATGTTTATATTAAGTTTGTAATCTTGCGTACCAGTGTAGATTTATTCATTACTACAGATTTAAAACACTTTTGTACGTCACTCTGGATAAGGGCGTCTGCTAAATGCCGCAAATGTAAATGTAAAATGAGCATATTCCCAGATGACAATGCCAGGATTCATTGGGCTCAAATTGTGAAAGAGTGGTTCAGGGAGCATTAGACAATTTTCAAACATGGAATTGCCCACCACCGAGTCCAGACCTTAACCCCATTGAGAAAATGGAGGTTGGATTGCTTGTTTTTTATAACACAGTTTTTTATTATTATTAACATTTGTGATCAAGATTTAAACAGTTTACTTTTTTTTATTGAGGAAGCAATTAAATTGGCAAAAATTTAATTAATTGTTTTGCAATTGGCCAGGCAGAGCTCGGAAGAATGTGCTACAAGTTAGAGCAATAAAGAATGCAGATGGAAATGTGTTGACTAGTGAGGAGAGTGTGTTGAGAAGATAGAGGGAGTATTTTGCAGTGGAGTGGGGGGTTTCAGGTAGAAGAGGTGTAGAAGGTGGAGGAGTTCAGGTACCTGGGGTCAACAGTGCAAAGTAATGGAGAGTGTGTTAGAGAAGTGAAGAAAAGAGTACAGGCAGGGTGGAGTGGGTGGAGAAGAGTGAAAGCAGGAGTGATTTGTGATAGAAGAGTATCTGTAAGAGTGAAAGGGAAAGTTTATAGGACTGTGGTGAGACCTGAGATGTTGTATGGATTAGAGACAGTAGCATTGAGTAAAAGACAGGAGGTGGACCTGGAGATAGCAGAGCTGAAAATGTTGAGGTTTTCGCTGGGAGTGACGACGATGGACAGGATTAGAAATGAGTTTATTAGAGGGACAGCGCATGAAGGTCGTTTTAGAGACAAGGTGAGGGAGGTGAGATTGAGATGGTTTGGACATGTGCAGAGGAGGAACATGGGACTATCGGTAGAAGAATGCTGAGGATGGAGCTGCCAGGCAGAAGGAAAAGAGGAAGGCGAAGGAGGAGGTTAATGGATGTGGTGAGGGAAGACATGCAGGCAGTTAATTTGAAAGAGGTAGATGTAGAGGACAGGGGGTATAGAGACGGATGATCCGCTGTGAAGCAGCCGAAAGAAGAAGAATTATTAATTCATTGATTATTATGAATATTAATAATAATACTAAAATCTTTTAGGATCTGCCCAAGTCTACTTCAATGAAAAGGTACAGGGTCTTTATATGTACCTCTACCAGTGAAGGTTACAGCAGGGGCAGAACTTTCACCATAGTTCCAATTAGCATTCATGTACAATTTATATATTAATACAAGGCTGCTCTGAGAACTTACTTTGCGCTTGAGTTTATGCTCCTGGATATAGTTCGAGTCCTCCTTCTCCAGATCCTCCAAACTTATATCTGCCTCCTGCAGCCGTCTGATCTCATCATTATAAACCTTCAGCAAGTTCTCCAGATATGCTATCTGAAAGAGAACGGGAGAGAGAGAGAGACTTTATCATCTTACAACATGAGTTAGCTTCTAACTGCAGCTAACACACACGTTACATCTCTTCTACCCACACAGAGAACCTGGGATAAATAAGTGTATCCAGTCCACCCCCCCGGCATGTTGTTTAGCTACATATATCTTTATGCTGAAAATACTTTTACACACACAGAATGTTTACTGCTGTAACAGCTTTGTGTTTAGTCGATGTACAGCTACATGGATATATATATATTAGTAAAGCAAACCCTGTAGTATTAAAATTCCAATGAAAATTAAAAACTTTTAATACACTCGAAATACTAAGTTTTAATAACTTGCTGTATAAGTGTTAACTGGAACACAGGGAATCAGGGAAATTGTGATCTACCTGTCTCCTGGAAGCTCGTTTGGTTTTCCTTTCCTCTTCCCCAGTATCTGTCTGCCTTGAAGAAGATTCCTCTATCATGTCGGTCTTCCCTTTTTCTTTGTCCTCTCTGCTGTCAGTTTTCTCCTGCTTTTTGACATTAGAGTGCTGTATGACGACCCTCCTTTTGCTCGAGTGCTGTTTAAGCAAGGTACAAAGTTCGTTTATGTAAACAAATGTTTTGCTGGTTTGCGATTGGGCTCGTGTCAGGCAGCGACCCACAGCGTTCCGAAACTCCACGGACATCAGGAAGTCGGGCAAGGCCTTGGAGTATTTCGTCTTCAGGAAAGTCACGACCTCAGGGTGTGCTCGAGTGTGTTCCTCGCAATGATTTACAAACTGGGCGGGGTCAAGAACAAAAACAAAACATTTAAATTGTGGTTTCTAAGCAGAAACGGCTTAAGTTTCTAATCAAAAGGGCAACAAAAAAAACTAGCTTTAAAAAAATTATTTTTAAACAAGTTAGAGCTTTGAACCCCGCGGCTTAAACAACGAAGCGGCTAATTTATGGATTTTTCCTGGATTTTTCCCGGCTTCACAAGCTTCAAGCCAAAAAACTGAGCCCCATAACATTAGACCAATCAAATTGCCGAACGGGTTCAGGTGAACTAATGAAACTCTTTATATCAAATCGAGCACTGAATCGGGCCGCACCACATCATAAATATGGATGATGTTCCTCTAACGTTTGACCTGCGGCTCACTCGGACTACAGGAAATGCGGATCATTCCTCACACTGAAAAAAAACGGGCATGAAAACACGCACTTCACCTGTGTTCTGAGCTGCACGGCATCGGGAGAAAAGCTTCACCAATGGTGATTTTTAAACGCACGACAATGCCAAAAGATAAACTCCCGAGAGAAATTGTAGTGAAAGGAAGGAGGAAGACGGTGAACAATGACTTTCTTGGTAGGCTACTGTTTAGATACAAGCCGTGTAACAGGCACTGTGTTTCATTAAAGCCTGTGTAAAGTTCATTAGTTTCAGTGTAGACACCTGCGGCTTATTCATGTTCAAAATAAAAATCTTTGTAAAATTCAGTGGGTGCGGCTTATATATGGGTGCGTTTAATAGTCTGGAAATTACGGTACATATAAATTAAATTACAACCTTGCAAACCTGATCTAACCTGGAAATTAAAATAAATTTTATTTGTCCTTTAAAAATATTACATTAAAAATACATTTTAAACTTTACAAATTACATCTTTTTAAATAAATAAAAAATTTTTGTTGAAATTAATCTATAATAAAATAACATTTTAGAATTTTACAAAGTGATGTGTGGATATTTATTTTGTAATAAGTGCTATTTTAAATGATTCTGTAAAAGTAACACTGACGATCACAAAAACGAATAACAAAATGATAGTCGATGAAGAATATATTACATAAATATTTAAGCAGTGTTGAATATTTACAAATTAATTTTAAAATCCTGTTTATTCTTAATAAGGAAATGTATTCTTATGCACTGGATGAATTTTCAAACATAAACAACTTCCTCGAAAACGTTATTCGCTGTTCTGATTGTTCACAAGGACGCAGTGTATTGCACAGGTTTTAAAAATTATTGTTGTAGGAAGAGAAGTGATGCTTAGTGGCATTTTTTTCAGGTTCCTGGCTCCTGAACACCTTCACCTTAAGAGTATATCAATCGTTAAAACTTAACTGTCTTAACTTAGTCTTGTGTTTAACCGCCACAACAAACCTCTGCTTTTTCTCGCCATTTCGATTATTTAAAATAAAAAATAAAATAAAAAACATTAATGTATTTACTTATATGTAGGCAGTATGGATATAGAAACATTATTAGGCAGATGTATGTAGATTTATATATGTATACATTTCAGCATTTACAAACCTCATTAAAGAGCTTTTCATTCTCCACTTTTAGGACATGACTCTCCTTTTTGGAAGAAGCAAACGGAGACTTTGAGATGTGTGTTGATGGCTGCTGAGAGACGAGAGGTGTGTTGGACGTGCTGGACACGCAAGAAGTCGGAGGATGCGACAAAGACGACGAAGGCTCCTCGGCATCGTCATCATCAAGGATTACGATGTTTTCCATCGCTTTTGGAACGGCTGCAATCAAGGACAGGAGCTGATGTAACTCTGAAGTGGAAAGGTGTCAGAACAGTTTCAGGGTTTGATATTTACATATACACAACTGAAATCTCTCAAACGTGTATAGCGTCGAGTCAGCGCAAAAAATAAATAAATAAATAAATAAATAAATAAAAAGCTGTAATTTTTTAAGTTTCAATATTGTGGATTTTGATTCTATACGGGTTTGATACTACGGGTTCAGGGATATTTCTGATCTGCATTAATGTCAAAACAGTTCAACATTCAGCGATTTATGTAGCATGTTAGAATCATCTTGTCTTTTGTGGAATACATAGTCAAATATTTCACGACTTCTCATATAGTATAAATTCAAACTATACTAAAAGTAAATATGCTCTAAAAGTGAAAATTATGAGACAGAAAAACACATTTATAACCATGTATGTTTAACCATATAACCATGTATTCGTCTATATTTAATTTTATGTACATTTACAAAATTATAGCAAATATACCGATGGTATACAAATATATTCTGGAAATATACAATGCCAAGAACTTTAGAAACTTTGAATTTGAACTATGAATTTATATTTCTTCGTCTGTAAAGCTTTTTTGAAATAATGTCCACTGTTAAAATGCTATACAAAGAAACCTGAACGCGGGATTAGTTTTTATTCGGGTGTATAACAGTGTAGTGTGATTGCCTTGGAAGGAGGCAGCGGTTGGCGTTCTGTCATTCAGCGGAGGCTTTAAGAAATTCAAGGAACATCAGGACAACCGAGTTGATGGTGCGAGTTGACGGCTTTATTTACACCCTGCTCCTTGCTTCGTATCTGCACAGACGAACAAAAAAAAACAAACAAATCATCCTTATCAGTCACGTAACACGGCACAACCATTTGCCCGGACATGACCTTATACAGTTTATTATAATGTTAAAAATAAAAATAAATCAAGCACATTCAAGCTGAAAACAAAGCAGCGATCTTGTTGTTAAGTATTAATACTCCTAACTAACATCATTGCTTTGTGTAAAAAAAATAAAAAAAATAAAAAAAATTTCAAAAAATCATCTAAGAGTCGCATCACGTCTTCAAAAAAGGTTCCAGGTCGATCGTGGAGACTTTGTGCACACGTCATTGTCTTTCTTCACGTCAAGATGTTTTTCAATTCAATTCAATTCATTTTTATTTGTATAGCGCTTTTAACAATGAACATTGTCTCAAAGCAGCTTTACACAGATAATGTAGTGATTAAAAGTGAATATGTTCTTCATAAGTAAGTTTGTCCCTGATGAGCGAGCCGGTGGCGACTGTGGCAAGGAAAAACTCCCCGAGATGGCGATAGGAAGAAACCTTGAGAGGAACCAGACTCAAGAGGAAACCCATCCTCTTCTGGGTTGCACCGAATGTCCATTTGTAAATATGTCCATTTGTTTTTGACTGTCGCCTTTTGAAAAATGTAGCTCATCAGATTTCGAAGGCGTTCCTTGGTCGACTTTCGTCTTTAACCCCTGAAAGATGACGTTATTCTGCGTCTTGTTGTTTAGGACGATCCATGATTGCGTCCATATTTTAGAATCCACACAACACAAGCAGCTTTTCCAGGGTGATGCTTCCACCACCGTGCTTCACTGTTATCGTGTCTCGACAAGTAACAGTCACGTGACCTTTTCTTCTCGTCGTAAATAAGTGTGTACACTTAGAGCATTAAATCATTGTGCTTTTTTCCGCATTATGATAATGAAAATAAATCAATCAATCGAATTGGTCGCTGTTTAATATTTAATGAATGGGTGGAAAAATGTGAAATGCTGTACACTATATTTTACTCCCTTTACTCGTCTAAAACTGAGTACCAGAAAGGAAACAATGGACTTTGTTACCTTTTTTTACACTTTAATAAAAGTGTTCTCCGGGTTGGGTTCAGGAATTGTTCGGTAAATTTGGTTTTTTTGCCCCAAATATGTGAAGTATTTCAGAAGCTGGCGTTGGGGGTTTTCCTGTTTTGCAACAAGCCTGTTAGCCTGTTTTGACGGATACCGTTAGCATCGCTTTCAGCGCTCATATTCCCACTCGGAAACAATACAGCAGGGTGTTTACTGTCAATTTATGAACTCCAACCCACCATAAAGCCATTTAATACCGAATCTCCACTCAACATCTCCACACAAAGCACCGTCGAACAATAAACTTACACGCGCCACTCCGGAACACAAAACCGTTTGCTCGAGTACGTCCAGGTTGCCAAGTCTTTGTGTGCAAACTCCACGCGTGTTGCACAGAAATCCCTCCTCTTAAGATGCCATCGAATAAAATATTACAAAAAACTCAAACGAAGCAGAACTTCACGCGGCAAAACTTTTTTTTCTTTTTATATTTACATTTAAAAACCCAACAGGGAGGAAAAAAATTGCGTCCAAAAACAATCTAGGTGGATTCCCCCGCTAAGGTACTCGAGATCATGGCAACAAGCCGACGCCGCAACACGGAGCGCTCTGATTGGACGCGCGAAGAAGCGACAAAATCATTGAACAACACTATTTTCTGCTTTTTTCACATCCTTTTCTTTTTCTTCTGCTTCGGTTCATGCGAGTCTTCGCTCGCTGCTGCCACCTGGCTTCCAAGACAAACACAACACAACACAAAGCCTTTTTCGGGTGGGATTAGTTTCTAAACCAGACTTATGAAATGCATTTTTTTTTACATTTCACAGTTGAGCATTCATAATCAATTCAAATCATAATAAATACAAATTTGAATATTAATTGGCAGAAAAATAATAACCTGAAGAATGAACTCAGAATTTACAATAACTCTGCTTTGAGTCAGGAGAGGGCTTTGTCCCAAAACAGCTTTACAGAGATAAGTAGGTTATAAAATATGATTTTATATGTTAGAGTTTATCCCTAATGAGCAAGCCAGTAGTGACAGTGGCAAGGAAAAACTTCCTAAAATAGTATAATAGTTGAAACATCCTCAGCTCGACTGAGGGATAAATCAGTTGGATCCAAAAGCAAGGAATGGACAGGATCACTTGTCACCGGTACTTCAGGAACATTATTCATTCGTGGTTTTACAGTTTTACTTGGAATGCAGGAAAAGCTCTGTCAGAAGTGACAGCTGAAGATCTTAATAATTTCAAATATATAATTTCATCAGCCATGGATTGGTCCACCAAGGCCTCTGACTTTGACTGCCACCTGAACCTCAGTGCACCAGAACCTTACTACTCCTCCTGCAGGGAGACAGTCCCATGCATATTATTTGAGTAGGGTGCTGACCAGCAGGGTGCTTGCCAATGGATTTCCCATAGGCCTGGCTCCAGGGTGGGTCCCCAGGGTGGGCTGGCCCCTCACCTAATACCAGTTTGTTCTAAGTCCCTACCAGGAGCTATCCACATCCCCCCATTTATAACTCCTAGGATCAGTGGGGCAAACAAAACCCCTATACATGAAATCACTTAAATCAATTCAACTTGTAACTAAATTTGTAAATGATTAATTTATATCTTGTGTCTTTTTTTCTATTTGTTTTGATTATGTATTTCATAGGCTGCTTGGAGAATTTGCTAGTAGGAATTTCACTGAATGGTCTAACAGACTGATTCCTGTACATATAAAGAAAAACTCTTGAACTCAGATTACACAAAAATAATACGTTTGTTTTCTTATAGATCCAAATGATTCAAAATTACCCATATTTTCTTATACTCTGCTAATAAAATAAGTGTTTGTACATGATCAATCCCAGTTTAGGATTATTATAAATGTAATTTATTCCACTGATCATTTTAAGGCTTTAATTTGCTGATCAGACGGTCAAGCCCCAGCACTGCCAAACTGCCACTGTTGGGCCCTTGAACAAGGTCTTTATCTCTTTCTGCTATGTATAATGGCTGACCCTGCACTCTGACCCCATCTTCCTAACAAGCTGGGATATGCAAAGAAAAAAAGGTCATTGTGCTGTAGTGTATACGTGACATGCAAATGCATTTATCTTTTTATCTAAATGTAAAATAAAACATTTATAGACTTTCCTTTAGCTCTTCTACTCAACCGTCCTCTTCTTCACTGTTATGGGCTTTTAGAAATCAAAGTAGTGTCAGGATTGTTTCTGGGGAAAATATTTTTTATCGGATTGGTTTGGATAAACATAATGATTGAGACGGTGGCAGGCCATGCATTTCATACCCAGGCCTTCCTGATATACCGTGTCCTACCTGAATCAATTGACCTCTTAATATCATCAATATGACACATTACAGCTATAGAAAGCATCAATGTTATATAGAACTGCTGTATAATGGCATGCTGCATCACAGACGGGTGATCTCATACAGAGAGAATGAATGTTATTACTAAAGAAAGAGACCAAATGAACACAATACAACAAGTCTCCTTTCACTACAGCCACACCTATCAAGCATAGGTATTAATATTAACCTCATAAAACGACCGTGGGCATTTTTTTTATGTGCATTACAGTTTTGTGTGGATTTGAAATGAAGGCAAATTGTATGTTTTTTTGTGCAAATTTTACAGGAAAGAAAACGCAAAAGTATAAATGGGTCATGGAAAATGGTTTTGAACTGTTTCGGCTGACCTTTACTCGTGTTGTCCAGCTGCTCTTGAAAAGTCCATGTTGTAAATGTTCTTGTAAGTACATCTGCATCCAAATCAATTTCTTCTCTGCTCTCAGCCATTGTGGAATGAAGAAAAAAAAAACAGCTATTAAATGCAAACGAATATATTTGAGCTTGTACACACTGCTACAAATGAGTAGTCTGCTCTTTGACTGTCCATTCAAAGGACGTGAAAATGGAGACTTTTTTGGATGCCTGCTAGATGGCTTCAGTGACACCAGAGCGCAATCTGATTGGTTGAAGCAATAGCTTCAAACTATGACATTCTTGACATTCACGTGACATGACTGCTGAAACACATACACTCAAAAGAAAAGCTATTAAATGAAGAGAACAGACTATGTGGAGGTTTAATACATATTTATGAAAAAAAACATATATATAAACATGTCACTGATTCGTATAGAGATTAGGGCAGCAGAGAAGGTCTTGCTGGTCCTGACGGCCTGTTACTGGATTAGATGAGGATAAAGTTTGAGATGTGGTTAATTTAGGACAGAAATTTAAAGACTACACATAGAACAGGATGCAGGTATCAACATGAATCTATATTTCATACAAATCAGAGTAGTTTTAGTATTTTTTATTGATGTAAATAAGTTGTATGGGGTTGCTTTGGATGAGATGGAGATCAACCTCAGGACAATAATGTGAAAGTCTACACAAAGGACAGGATGCAGGAATCAGTGACAGGGTTATGGTTTTGTTCTCATGGACGAAATCATGGAAAGTGTGTGTGTACTAGTGTGAGTGTGTGGGAGGGAGGAGGGGGGTTTGGTCAGTTGAATGTAATTAAAACTCGACCCCAGTTTACAGTTTACAAGCCATCTGATTTGGAGTAAAGTTGGACTGAGTTCTCAGTGCGATTTAACGCCTGACACTCACCTGCAGATGAAACCCATGTAGAGCATTTGTAATCTATAAGTGATTTCGTTTCCTGTTTGGAAAGGAAGGAGTGTGCAGCAGATACAGTGTGGTAGCTGAGAGAGTGATAGAGGTGGTAGGAAAGGAAGAAAAGGAAAAGAAAGGAAGAACGAACGCAGGGTTAACAGATGATATATTAGTAGCAGGCTTGTGTTTTCAACCAGGAGAATATTCATGCTGTCTGATCCCTGCTTATAGATTTTTATGTATATTTATATATTTATATATATATATATATATATATATATATATATACAGTATATTATAGATTCAGGTTGGGGTATGGTTGCTCGCTAGCTCCATGAAATGATTCGCCTTCATGTCATCTAAAACGTAAGTTAAAATGCACTGCTGCCTTTATATTAGTTTTTTTGCACAGTTTGATTTGGACCTAATGTCTGGATTTGAGTATGGGTTCTAGCTAAGTTAGCTAACTTGCTAGCGAGCTAGCATTTAAATGCTAGAATTTTAGGTCAAGTCTAGACAGATAAATAATTTAGAATTTGTTACTGAAATTGATATGGGGTGTATTATATGGTTAATAAGTGGTTTTGTTTTACTCTTGTTTGTAAACTGTAGGTAGGTACGCGTACTTTTTGTTTGAAAAAGAAGCAGCGGGGCAGGGCCTCAGACCGCGCTGTAGAGTTCAACCCGGATCCGTGATTCGAACTCCTGTGTGTCCCTGACCATGGGCGACAACAGAGGTGAGCTTAGTTTTACTGTTTTACACAATTTATCTGCTTAAATGTGGAATGCTTTTGCGTTAATCATGTATGTGTGTGTGTGTGTGTGTGTGTGTGTGTGTGTGTGTATATACACAGAAATTATATACATACATACATACATACATACATACATGTGTAGGTATATATATCTTTTGCGATATATATATATATAATATATATATATATATATATATATATATATATATATATATATATATATATATAATATTATTAAATAAATATAATATAATAAATAAATATAATATAAATAAATAAATAAACAAACAAATAAATGAGAATTTTAGGACCTTCAACATAACACACATTAATCCATGAAGTCCTTTATTTCTTTATTTCATCATATGCTATATAGATTTCGAAACATTAAAAAATTATTTTGAATCACTAAACCGATGTTTTACTAATACACTGTTTTACCGATGTGCCAAGTCTCAAATCAAGCACCAAAATTTGCCATGTTGCAAACATCCGGCAATTAAAACCTTCCGTGTGGAAACATAGAAAAAGTTTCATTTGGTGTCCTGAAATTTAAAACACTACATTCCTCTTCTTTTGGCTGCTACCGTTCGGGGTCGCCACAGTGGATCATCTGTCTCCATACCCCTCTGTCCTCTACATCTGCCTCTTTCAAACCAACTACCTGCATGTCTTCCCTCACCACATCCATAAACCTCCTTTTTGGCCTTTCTCTTTTCCTCCTTCCTGGAGGCGCCATCCTCAGCATTCTTCTACTGATATACCCCATGTCCCTCCTCTGCCCATCTCAATCTCGCCTCCCTCACCTTGTTTTCAAAACGACCTACATGCGCTGTCCCTCTAATAAACTAATTTCTAATCCTGTCTATCCTCATCACACACAACAAAAACCTCAACATCTTCAGCTCTGCTTCCTCCAGCTCCACCTCCTGTTTTTTACTCAATGCCACTGTCTCTAATCCATACAACATCACAGGTCTCACCACAGTCCTATAAACTTTCCCTTTCACTCTTACAGATACTCTACTATCACAAATCATTCCTGCTATCACTCTTCTCCACCCACTCCACTCTGCCTGCACTCTTTCTTCACTTCTTTAACATACCTTCGATTACTTTGCATTGTTGACCGCCAGGTACATAAACTCATCCTTCTTCTCCACCTCTTCTCCCTGCTACCGCACCACTCTACTGCCCTCCCTCTCATTCACACACATTTACTCTGTCTTACTCTTACTGACTTGCCTTCCCCTTCTCTCCAGCATGTACCTCCACCTCTCCATGCTATTCTCAACCTGCTTCATACCCTAGATCTCTGGGACATAAAGAAAAGACATAGTGAGATTGGGCTAGGCGGAGGCATCTAAATGTCCTAGTTCACAAAACAATCTATTCTTCTATACCTATACCTCTATATCTGCTCCTTTACCTAAGACTATTTATAAAACGCTTGACAAACAAACAAGCTTTCAACCTTAAACCCTTAGACTGTTTGAGTTCTAAACAATAATAATAATAATAATTAAAAAAAAGCTACTCCCTGTTGTGGACTTGATTTATTTTACGAGTAGTCTGCACCTTTTGAATGGAGTAAGAATGGTGGATCATAATTGACCAAAAGTTTCAGCTTTTATTTCAGTTGTACAGTGGAACCCGGTTATCTCGCCCTCGGTTACCTCGACAACCCTATTAAGTCGACGTTTTTGAAGTGGAACCGCCAAATTCTCGCTTTTTCTAAGCATTTTTTATCGGTTATGTCGACTTTTTTTATGTCGCCGAACCCTAATATCTCGAGCACAAGGGGGGAAAAATTTGCCATTTAACGTCGGTTATCTCGGTGCAGCCGCAGAAGAACTCGCGGAAGTGGCGGAAAAATCAAACCTTACAGCTGCTACAGGTGTTGTATTGTATACTGGTGAATCTCTGCTGTTAGTTAGTGCACATATGCCTTTTGTTGTTAAATGTTATGCGATGAACGGGAGGCGAAAGTAGAAGCGCGGCGCTGAACAGCACACGGGAGAACGTGGAATGACCAGCAAAATCATAGAATGAACACCGGCAGGATCGGGGGGGAATCCGCGGTGCGCTTTGGGAAGAAAAGCGCAGCCGTTGAGAGAGTGTCGGTGGGAAGACACGTACCGGGATACGCATGCGCGATAACAACGACCGCCGTGAACCAACATATACCAACAATAACGGACAGTGAGAGTGTGGAAGTTTAAATAGGAGCTGGTGATGATGATAAACGACCACCATATGTGCGCGATTGAAGACGCGGGAGCTTCAGAGAAAGCGGCCGAGAAAACACCTGACACGCTGAAGGGGGCCAAAGGGGGCGTGGCAGGTGAAATCCTGACAGATAAACATGTACTGTATGTATTTTTATAGCATGCCTTCATCAAACAAATCGCGGCAACGCTGTTGTGTAAAAAAACCCTCCAAAAACACGTGCATGCACATTCTCATTTATTAACGCACATCATGTACATAAAGAAATTTCAAGCACGTTAATATATTGCCGCCATTTTGATTTTCGTTTATCTCGATCATCGGTTACCTCAATGCTTTTTGGCGACCCCCTAGGACATCGATATAACCGGGTTCCACTGTATATTGCAGTTGGTTTGAAATTTGAATGGTTTTGTGAGGACCCATGCTGCTGCATTCTGGACTAGTACTTACTGAAACATCCAGACAGTAAAGCATTCCAATAATCCAACATAAAGGTAACAAAACTGCAAACTAGTTTTTCTGCATTGTGTAGTGACATCATGCAACTAATTTAGCAATATTCCTGAGATGAGTGCTATTGTAGTAATATTATGTACACGAACTTCAATGGAAAGACTTCAGTCAATAATCACACCCTTTACTGCTATTTATACAAAAAAACTAAACAAAACAAACAGAAGAAGCATCCAGAGACACTCAAAAAATTAAAAAGCTTACTTCTGGTTGTGTCTAGTCCTAGTTTAAGTACTTATGTCTGGTCAGAGTTCTGTAAAAAGATGTTAATAAGCACTCATAACTTTCTTTTTGAGTCCTCAACATGTACAACATCAACAATGTTAATAAAGTCAGTGTCTCTAAAGTGGCATTGTCACATAAGAATGGACTCTAGTACCAGGTTTCTATTTTTTATTTTATTTATTTATTTATTTTTTATAGATAGCATTTATAAGAAGGAAAAGCAGTGAGCCTTAAACCAACAAACAAAAAAGCGTAGAAAGAAGTCTTCAAACTGATAGTGTTCAATAATACCAAATAATACCTGAGCCAGGAGTGTCTGTTCTCTTATTTTCTGCATTTTCTACTCGAATAAGCAGAAAACTATGATCAGTGGTGTTAAAAGCTTCATTAAGGTCAAGCAACACAAGAAAAAAGCATCAACCCTGATCAGTGGTCATTTACTACTTTAACCAGCACTGGTCAGGTTTTTTCATCTGTTAGTTAAACAGATTTTGGCAGCCAGTAATAAAACCTCTTCTAAATAACCAATTCATCGCCTCTGGTTTCTGTTTGAAGAAAAGTGTAGCTTTGCTATCTAGTAAACCAGTCGATTTTTATGAGGAAATAAATCAAATGACTTTAGAAACAGATTCTAAATGCTGATTTGATATAGTTGTATTGTTACAGGGTTACTTATCAGATTGTCTAGAATTATATTAGTAATGAATCAGTGGTGTAAAATAAGAATCTTAGATCGTTTGTCATAAATTTTTGTGGTGGACAGATAAGTTGATCTCGCAGCTCTGAGCTTCATAAGTCAAGACATAGTGTAGCCTACCCAGGAGTCTTAAAGAACGATCAGTATGGGGTAGTAAACTTTCATTTGGTAATAATTGTACAAATTACAGTGCAGGGTTTAGCAAAATTTATGGTACTGTACAAACTATACAGTATATATTTATGTGGCAGTGGGCGTGTGGATGAGCGCCGGGTCACGAGCGGACGGGGAACAGCTGCCTGCTGCCCGAAGCTTAAAATATTTTTACATCGTAAAATAAAAAAAAAAAATGTCGAACCATCATAACTCTATGTAATAAGATATATTTGGCAGAATTTATTGGGTGGCCCTATTTGTTTATGACTATATATAGCACATTCTCTTCATTGGGTGTACCTAAAATATAGGCCTTGGTGAGAACAGTGTAGGTATAAATCAAGTTTTGATTTCTCGACCTATACAGGTGTTTGAATGTCTTATTATAATTCTACATATAATCCTGCAGTCCAGACGGCTCCTCTGTATGATCACCACCTACAGGGAAACAATGATTTCTTTTTTCAGATTCTCGCAGTCCAGACAGCTCTTCTGTTTCATCACCGCCTTCAGGGAAACAATCACCTGCACTGGTTCTCTCAGCAGCTGCGATGACCTCATTGCCACCTGTTACTTCGGCAGTCAGCAGTCCGATTAGCAGCATGGGATCACCCTTGTCTGTCATCAGCTCTTCTCTAGGTTCCCCTTGCCTCCCCGGGACGCCATCAGTGGGCTACGGCCCTATTAACAGTCCACAGGTGCGCTTCTGTAGAATCATTTACTTTGTGTTTTTATTATAGTCCATCTGCATTCCAAAAGTTAGTCACGTTTTGATGGCAGAAAGATTGTCTTCGTTATGACTGGCAAATAGAAATCTATAAAAAAAGAAATATGACATTCCTCAGCTGCTGTTTGTTGCTTTGGAAATCCTCCTGCAGTAATTTTGTTCAAGTTAAAGGGACTTTTCCAATTTCCAATTTGAATATTGCAGTTTCATTTGTAGATGTTGTTAGTGGGTCTATCTTATATCTTGCTATTTTATTAAGGATTTAGGATTCAGATCAGGTCTCTGTATTGATTCAATGAGTCAGTTTGATTGTGATTGTTTTTGCTTTACACAGAAGACATTTGGGTTTGAGAGAAATAGATAATTGTGATGAGATCAGAATTTCAGCTTTGATTTCCTGATATTTACTACATCTGTAAATACTATTACAACCCCTGGCAAAAAGTATGGAATCACCCTTCTCAGAAGATGTTCATTCAAATGTTTAATTGTGTAGAGAAAAAACCAAGCACATATATGCCACAAAACAATTTTCACTCAACAAAACAATATTCTGGCTGTATAAAACACTTAAAAAAACAACAAAGAAAGATAACTATAGTCAATTACAAGTGTATTTACAGATCAAACAGAGGAAAAAAAATGGAATCACACAAATCTGAGGAAAATTATATGGAATCACCATGCACTTTGCATTTCTAAAACAAACACCTGTATCTGATTACAACTGCTAATTAGTCTGCAGTTAAAAAAGAGTGCTTGCACACATTAGTGATGTGTTGAACCAAGATGATTGACATAACTCATGGCTCCAACACGAGAGATGTCAGTTGAAACAAAGGAGAGGATTATCAAACTTCTCAAAGAAGGTAAATCTTCACGGAATGTTGCAAAAAATGTTGGTTGTTCCCAGTCAGCTGTGTCTAAAATCTGGACCAAGTACAAATCAAATGGAAAGGTTGTAAAAGGGAAGCGTACTGGTAGACCAAGAAAGACATCAAAGCGCCAAGACAGAAAACTTAAAGCAATATGCCTTGAAAACAGAAAATGCACAACAAAACAAATGAGGAACAAATGGGCAGAAAGTGGAGTTCATGTCTGTGACCGGACTGTAAGAAATCGCCTAAAAGAAATGGGATTTACATACAGAAAAGCCAAACGAAAACCATCATTAACATCTAAACAGAAAAAAACAAGGTTTCAGTGGGCTAAAGAAAGACAATCTTGGACTGTGGATGACTGGATGAGAGTTATATTCAGTGATGAATCACGAATCTGCATTGGGCAGGGTGATGATGCTGGAACTTTTGTTTGGTGCCGTTCCAATGAAATTTATGAAGACAACTGCCTGAAGAAAACATGCAAATTTCCACAATCATTAATGATATGGGGTTGTATGTCAGGTATGGGAGAGATGACAGTCATTACATCTTCTATAAATGCACAAGTTTATGTTGAGATTTTGGACACTTTTCTTATTCCATCAATTGAAAGGATGTTTGGTGATGGTAGCATCATTTTTCAGGATGATAATGCATCGTGCCATAGGGCAAAATCTGTGAAAACATTTCTACAGGAAAGACATATAATGTCAATGGCATGGCCTGCAAATAGTCCGGACCTCAATCCAATTGAAAATCTGTGGTGGAAATTAAAGAAAATGGTCCACGACAAGGCTCCAACCTGCAAAGCTGATCTGGCAACTGCAATAAGACAAAGCTGGAGACAGATTGATGAAGTATACTGTTTGTCATTAGCTAAATCCATGCCTCAGAGAATTCAAGCTGTTATAAATGCCAGAGGTGGTGCAACAAAGTACTAGTAGTGTTTTTATTTGGTGATTCCATATAATTTTCCTCAGATTTGTGTGATTCCATATTTTTTTCCTCTGTTTGATCTGTAAAAACACTTGTAATTGACTATAGTTATCTTTCTTTGTTGTTTTTTTAAGTGTTTTATACAGCCAGAATATTGTTTTGTTGAGTGAAAATTGTTTTGTGGCATATATGTGCTTGGTTTTTTCTCTACACAATTAAACATTTGAATGAACATCTTCTGAGAAGGGTGATTCCATACTTTTTGCCAGGGGTTGTATTATTTACATTTACGATTTGTGACATTTCATCTCGTTTGAATCCTTTTCCATTATATTTGAGCAGAAATATTAGAAACTGTGACTGAGATGGTATTTCTTTCTGCTAATGTGTGTCTAAGATTGATTGTTTAAATCATTCAGTAATTCTGAATGCCTACTCAAGGTTTCAGCTCTGGGTTTCACCTATGAAGGTTGCATTTGTTAGAAGGGAAAGACCTTGATGAACACCAAAAAGCTGTCGGGACTGTAAATTATACACATTTTATAGTCAAGTCTGGAGGCTTTTATTGTCATTTCTACTATACACAGTGGTACGCAGTACACAGTAAAAATGAGACAACGTTCCCCCAGAACCCGGGTGCTACACTAAACAACATAGAGCTACAACACACAACATAAAGCTACATAAAGTGCATCGAGTGCAACCTAGTGCAAACAGTGCAGACAAAAAACAGTACAGACAGACAACACAAGACAGTGTGGGACAAATACACATAACTCGATAGCTCCAACCAGTAAACCTACTGTATACTTTGAATATACAATACTGTGCAAAGAGGGACTATAAAGACTAGAAACAAGAGTATATGTAAACACACACACATATATAATATGTGTATAGTGTGTGTGTGTGTGTGTGTGTGTGTGTGTGTGTGTGTATAATATACATATCTGCTATAAACTTATAAAAGGTTTATATGATAGAAATTCAAATGTATTTATTACATACACATTTTTACAGTACAGCGTGTAGTGGAATGCTTTTTTTTTTAAACTATCCAAAATACAATATAAGGATAAAAAAAGTAAATAAATAAGTAAAAGTATAGTATAACTTAAAAGTATGAAAATGAGGTTAAGAATAATATATATATATCATTAGAGTATCATTAAAATTTTGATTTATTTCAGTAATTCATTATAAAAAGCGAAACTCGTATATTATATACCGTATTTTCCGGACTATAAGCCGCTACGTTTTTCCCACTCTTTAAACCCTGCGGCTTAAACAACTAAGCGGCTAATTTATGGATTTTTCCTGGGCTTTTCCCGGTTTCACAAACTTGAAGCCATAAAACTGAGCCCCATAACATTAGACCAATGAAATTGCCGAACGGGTTCAGGTGAAATTCTTTATATTAAATCGAGCACTGAATCGGGCCGCACCACATCATAAATATGGATGATGTTCCTCTGACGTTTGACCTGCCGCTCACTCGGACTGTCTACAGGAAATGCGAATCATTCGTCACGCTGAAAACAACCAGGCATGAAAAAACGCACTTCACCTGTGTTCTGAGCTGCACGGCATCGGGAGAAAAGATTTACCGATGGTGATTTTTAAACGCACGACGATGCCAAAAGATAAACACCCGAGATAAATAGTTGTGAAAGGAAGGTGGAAGACGGTGAACAATGACTTTCTTGGTAGGCTACTGTTTAGATACAAGCCGTGTAACAGGCACTGTGTTTCGTTAAGCCTGTGTAAAGTTCATTAGTTTCAGTGTAGACACCTGCAGCTTATTCATGTTCAAAATAAAAATCTTTGTAAAATTCAGTGGGTGCGGCTTATATTTGGGTGCGTTTAATAGTCTGGAAATTACCGTAGATTTATTACACGCACATATTTCAAGTGTTAATTTCTTTGATTTTTATTGATTATGGCTTACACCTAATGAAAACGCAAAATTCAAAATCTCAGAATTAATCTTATATTACTTAATACCAATAAAAAAGAAAAAAGGATTTTTAACACAGAAATGTTGGACTACTGAAAAGTATGAGTACAGAACTCAATACTTGTTTGTGACTCCCTTTGCATGAATAACTGCAGCAATGCAGCATGGCATGGAGGCAATCGGTCTAAGACACTGCTAATGTGTTATGAAAGCTCAGGTTGCTTTGATCGCGGCCTTCAGCTCTATGTTGTTGTGCCTGGTGTCTCGCATCTTCTTCTTTACAATACTCCATAGATTCTCTATGAGGTTTAGGTCGGGCGAGTTTGCTGGCCAATCAAGCACATGGATACCATGGTCCTTAAACCAGGTATTAGTACTTTTGGTAGTGTGGGCAGGTGCCAAGTCCTGCTGGAAATTTAAATCTGCATCTCCATAAAGCTTGTCAGCAGAGGGAAACATGAAGTGCTCTAAAACATCCTGTTGGATGGCTGTGCTGACCATGGACCTGATAAAACACAGTGGACCAACACCAGCAGATGACATGACTCCCCAAATCACCACTGACTGTGTAAACTTTACACTGGGCCTCAAGCAATTTGGATTCTGGACTTCTCTTCTCTTCTTCCAAACTCTGGGACCTTGAATTCTAAATGAAATGCAAAATTTACTTTCATCTAAAAAGACAACTTTGGCACACTGAGCAACAGTCCAGTCCTTTTTGTCCTTTGCCCAAGTAAAATACCTCTAACGTTGTCTCTGGTTCAGGAGTAGCTTGACATAAGGAATGCGTCAGTTGTAGCCCATGGATACGTCCGTGTGTGGAGGCTCTTGAAGCACTGACTCCAGCTGCAGTCCACTCTTTGTTTAGGAAACCGTTGCTGGTGTTAATTCGCTTATTAGTGTAAAACCACGAGTCTCCAATATTGAACTTTTTCACAATATTCGAATTGAAACTGAATTTTGGGTTTTTATTAGCTGTTAGCCATAATCATCAAAATTGAAAATAAAAGAAATAAACACTTGAAATATATCAGTCTGTGTGTGATGAATCTATATAATATACGAGTTTCACTTTTTGTATTGAATTTCTAAAATAAACCTTTTTAATGGGATTCTAAGATGCACCTGTATACACACAAGTTGTCAGAAAGGGATGAATGTGTATGGCAGATATTGACAGAAGTACAGATTAAAGTAATTAAAGGATATAGCCTGAGATACAAGTACTTATAAGTATGGATTTAAAAAAAGAAATGACTGTCAAAATGTCCTTTGGGTCACAGGCAGAATTATCACTGTAAACCTTGAAACCCTACGTGTGGATGTTCTTGTTGTAAGGCTTTCAGTTTTGTGTTTCACAGAATGGAAAAAAAAACTTTTATCAAACATCATTTATTGCGGTAGTTACGTGTCAAAACCGACCCCGGAAAAACGAATTTTGTAAGTGGACGCCACCCCACTTTTTTTTTATTATTATTATTTATATTTATTATTTATTTTTTATTATTGTTAAAGCCATAAATCGTCCCACACTCTTTAAACACGCACAGAAAACATTTGCAAGAATATAGCGAGATGAAGTGTGCAAATTTGTAGAAATATCACATTTATAGTGAGTACTGTACAGTACTGTAGCGTAGCTTATGCATAGTTTCTCTGCTTGTTTATTGGTTGAAGTGTTGAAAAAGGGCTGAGTTAAAGATACACGTCACCGCATTTTTTACTTTCATCTGGTGACTTCAACTCTTCAAGCCCTTTTTTTTAACTTCAGATGACACTACAACCCATAAATAAGCGGTTTCTTGTAATGCTTTGTAATAAGTTTGTAATGAGTTTCTTACGTGTATTGGAGAACAAGTAGTAATACATAGAAATGAGTCAAAAGTATGCAATGACGTTGAACATTTAGATTTTTTTAAAACAATTATTTTAAATTATTTATTATTTTCAATTTAATGAATTTTCTTTTTCTTTTTTTTTGTGGGTGGGACACTCAGTTCATTTTTTTTTTCTGTATTCATGACTTGGGGGTCAGCCTCAATATTTCAAGTCGTATGCATAAATATTTATCATAAACTATTGTTACAAAAGCATATATGGCAAACTCTTATTCTCTACAGGAACAGGAATGCATGTCATTAGACTTCTGAGTACACATACATATTTATTGCTAGTAATTTTATCTTGCAATGTAATAATGTAATAACCCACTCCCCCCCCCCCCCCCTCTCCTTTCCAGATCAACTCTACAGTGTCCATGTCTGGCCTGCATGCCGTCAGCAGTTCAGATGACGTGAAGCCACCATTTGGCCTGAAACCACTTTTAGGCCACACCCCTGGACCCACACTCTCCCACAAACGTCTCTGTGCGATTTGTGGTGATCGCTCCTCTGGTACATTTCTATCACAATTTGGAAGAGGTTAAATGGGAAAGAATGAGCAGGATACTGACCAGACAGGATTGTGATTTACTATTGGACTGGTGTAAACACCAGTGTGACACATTCTCTACTTCTGAAGGCTTATTCCTAGAGGGTTGTGGAATAACCAATTCAGTTTTATTTAAGTTTATTTCTATAGTGCTTTTCACAGTGTACAACTTTACAGAATGTAAACAAAATGACAACAATTGAACAATTTGCTTATATTTACAATATCTTACAAAAGTAAATACACCCCTCACATTTCACAGTATAATCTTCTAAAAGGACAATACTATAGAAATGAAACTCAGACATATTTGAGAGTAGTCAATGTGCAGCTTGTGTCGCAGTACAGATTTCTTGTCATATGAAAAAACTCAACATACAGCCATTATTGTCAAATTAGCATGCAACAAAGGTGATAACAGCTGTATGGCATGTAATCAGGCAAAGCCACGTGAGCTATTATTCATGTTCATGTTTTTTTCTGCTTGTCAGGATCATACACATTTGTGTTTCTTGTATTTGAACAGTTAAAATTTGGTGCTTTGAGTTCAATTCTCTCACACTGACCACTGGATGTTCAACATGGCACCTCATGGTAAAGACTCTCTGAGGATTTGAGAATTAGAATTGTTGCTCTCCACAAAGATGCCGAGGCTATAAGAAGATCGGTAACAGAGTTACAGTGCAGTGATCAGGGTCATACAGAGGCATTGTTTTAGAGGTTGTAGAAGCGGAAGGTCGCTTGTCAGTGATCAGAACATATGCCACACACTGCAACAAGTCTGTTTGCATCACCGTCGTTCTAGATGGAAACCTCTTCTGAAGCTGCCTCACAAGAAAGCCCACAAACAGTTTGCTGAAGATGACCTGTCCAAGAGTACAGTACATTTACATTTGCGGCATTTAGCAGACGCCCTTATTCAGAGCGATGTACAAAAGTGCTTTGAGTCTCTATTAATGAATAAATCTTCACTGGTACGCCAGATTACAAACATAATATAAATATAATTCTTGAATTCTACAAACTTGGAAAGTGCTAATTTAAGTGTTTCAGGAAGAAGTAGGTCTTCAGTCGTCGCTTGAAGATAGTCAGGGACTCCGCTGTACGGACATCTAGGGGAAGTTCAATCCACCACCTCGGTGCCAGAACAGAGAAGAGCCTTGAAGTGTACTTACCTCTCATTCTGAGAGAAGGTGGTACCAGTCGAGCAGTGCTGGAGGATCTTAGACAGCATGGTGCAGTGCGAGATGTGATGAGGTCATTGAGGTAAGATGGCGCTGGTCCATTTTTGGCCTTGTAGGCAAGCATCAGTGTTTTGAATCTGATACGTGCAGCTACTGGAAGCCAGTGAAGGGAGCGCAGCAGTTGGGTGGTGTGGGAGAACTTGGGCTGATTGAACACAAGCCGTGCAGCTGCATTTTGGATCATTTGCAGTGGACGAATAGCGTTCAGGGGAAGACCTGCCAGCAGAGAGTTGCAGTAGTCAAGTCTTGAAATGACAGGAGACTGAACAAGCACCTGGGCAGCCTGTGTGAACAGAAATGGTCGAATCCTTCGGATGTTGTAGAGAAGAAATCAACAAGAACGAGCCACATTAGCGACATGTGGGAAGAAGGACAGTTCATTGTCCATAGTTACCCCAAGGTTACGAGCAGTGGCTGAAGGGGAGAGCAGAGAGTCATGAAGTGTTATTTGGAGATCTTGACCTGGAGATGAATCACCTGGGATGACCAGCAATTCTGTTTAGCTGGGGTTGAGTTTTAGTTGGTGAGCACTCATCCATGAAGATATGTCTGTCAAGCATGCCGAGATCCGAGCTGAAGCTGTGGTATCTGATGGAGAGAAAGAAAAGATTAGTTGAGTGTCATCTGCATAGCAGTGATAAGAAAACCCATGGAAGGATATGACTTTACCAGTGGAGTGGGTATAGAGGGAGTAAAGGAGGGGACAGAGTACTGAGCCTTGTGGGACACCAGTGGTGAGTCTGCACGGGGCAGATGTGGATCCCCTCCATGTTACCTGGTATGAGCGACCTTCCAGGTAGGAAGCAAACCATTTCTATGCTGTTCTGCAGATACCGAGGCTCTTGAGGGTTGACAAAAGTGTCTTGTGGTTCACTGTGTCAAACGCTGCTGAAAGGTCCAGAAAGATAAGTATAGATGACAGCTTGGCTAACCGAGCATCATGCAGTTTCTCAGAAACAGTCAAAAGGGCCGTCTCTGTGGAATGTGCTGCTTTGAACCCAGACTGGTTCAAATCATGGAGGTTGTTCTTTGAGAGATAGACAGACAGTTGGTTAAAAACAGTGCCTTCCAGAGATTTAGAAAGAAAGGAGAGAAGTGATACCGGTCTGTAGTTGTTGTTGTCTGATGGATCCAGAGCAGGTTTCTTCAAGATGGGAGTGACCCTTGCTTGCTTGAAGGTAGTTGGTACATAGCCAGATGTTAATGACCCGTTGATGATTGTGGAGATAAAGGGCAGGAGATCATGTGTGATGGTCTGAAGCATAGTTGAAGGGATTGGATACAGAGGACAGGTGGTGGGATTGCAAAATTTAATGACTTGCAGTATCTCATCTTCTGTTAAGGTTGAAAAGCTTGACAGAGACATAGTGGATTGTCGGCATTGTTGGGAAGTAAGTGAAGGTCTGGCAGATTTTCTTAATCTTCTCATCATAGAAGGAGGCAAAGTCATTAGCAGTCAGGGAGGATGGAGCAGGTGCAGCAGGGGGGTTGAGTAGTGAAGAGAGCTCATTATAAAGGAGTGAAAGGGGATCTCAGCAACAACCTGTGCAGCTTTGGTAAATTCCATGCCCAGGAGGATTAAGGCAGTGCCAGATAACAGTGGTGCTCACACAAAATATTCACACTTTGTATGCAGTTTTGAAGTTCAATTAGGGTGTACTCACTTTTGTTACCAGTTATTTAGATCATAATGGCTGTAAGGTGAGTTATTTACAGAGGACAGAAGAAACCTTGAGGCACCAGACTCAAAAGGGGAACCCATCCACATTTGAGTGACACCAAGAGTGTGATTTTTAAATAAAAAAACTTTATGCCACAGCATATATCAATTGGCAGTTTGGTTATCCTTAAAGTCCAATGTCTAAAATATTCATGAAGTGGGATACAACTGGAGCTGGTACCTCTCCAAGTTGTGCTTTTAGTGTGTTGTCATTTTTTAAAATAAATAACCTGTGACAGAAGAAACATCTATTAATATCCCAAGAATCCAAAGCCTAACAAGAAAACTGGTAGAATATGTAATACATGTACCAGTTGGATAATACTCGATAATGTTATGTAATGTAGTATGATGTGAAGGATTTATTCCAAAACGATCAACAACTAAAAATGTGACTCCTATGAGAGTGTTCATTGATTAAATACAGATAATGTGCTCTGATGCTTAGTCATAGTGGCAGGCAGCCAATCAGATCTGGATCACTTTTGGAAAAATGAGCTAACCTGATATAGTTGAGGTTACAGATTAGAAATGTTGGCCCAACCTACTACTGTCAGTAAATACTTAAAGCAGGATTAAAAGCGCAGCAACTCCTTTTGACACGTATTGAGCCTGATACAAGTTTGGAAACAAAGTTTGGTTTTTGATACACACATGCATGTTCCTTTTGTTTCTATGCAAGAATCTAGGTAAAAGGTAAAAAATGCACAAGAATTGGACAGTTAAAGAAAGAGACTGGAAGAACGTTCTGTGGGAAGATGAGTCCAATTCTGACATTTTTGGCTTAAACAGAAGAACTTATGTAAGATTGCGAATAGGAGAGAACATGTTGCAGACTACCTCATGCTCACAGTCCAACATGGAGGCGAAAGCTTAATGGTTTCGGGTTGTTTTGGAGCAGGGACGGTTAGAGATTTATTCCAGGTGAAGAAATACAGAACCTACATGGCTATCCTTTCATAATACATGCAACTCCATTTAAATTGTTGCTTTTAGGAGCCAACTTTACCATACAATAAGAAAATGACCTAAGGCTTTGCAGATGTTATTTAGAGACCAAACAGTCAGCTTAAGGGATCTAATGGAATGGCCTGCCCAGTCACTGCACCTAATTCCTATTACACTGCTCCTGGATCAACTGGATGGATATTGAACCCATTTCAAAGTTTGACAAGAGGCCTGGCAATTATTTAAGCGGAATCTATGGAGACACGAAATACGTTTCTGTTTTTTACATATTTGTATGAACATTTTTATATTTGTTTGGACAAAGTAAACGTTGTTGCATATTACCAAAAAGAACATGCCCATGTCTTTAAAAATGATTACAAAAAATTAGTGTTTCCAAAGTAGGCACTGTACATCGATTCTGCTTTCATTGTTGTAAATTTACATTTTACGTGTGAGCCTCAGAAACACAGACTATGCACAGGATTTTAATACTTAATTAAAATTTAGAATGTCACTCATCACAAGCTTTTGTTAGCGATGCATATGGCCATATGTACATCTTCAATATTTTGTTATATCGTGAACCTTTAGTGTTCGTGTATCCATTCTGAAAGTCAGCGTAGCACACTTTCTGCATGAAAACATAATTCATAAAAGTTTTTTTTTACAGTGGACTAATTTTGATAAGCAGCCATTATAATGAGTTCATATTTTAACTGCTCCTGATGTTGTTGATTTTTTTTATTTATTTATTTATTTATTTATTAGCGGTGAACTTCTGTGCTGAGAAACAGAATTTCCCAGACTGAAGTAACTTATTTTTCCATTTAAACACTCAACTAATGAGATGAGACTTAGGTTAAGAAAGTGTAGCTACTGCAGGAAGAAATGTGCGATTTCTCAGTCCAACACGTGGCTTCATTCCCTAAACTGGAACAATGATGGCAAGAAAAAAAAGCTCTGATCTGAACTTTAATTTTAGTTCTAAAGTGGCTTGGGATATATTCATATTTATTTTATTTTCTTTCTTTCTAACTCTAACATCAGCTGTAAACTCTAGAAGACATCTTGCCATTCACATTCTGGTTAACGTTTGAAATACTAGAACATTTTCAGACGAGCTATATAAAATATATAACTTCACGTTGTGTGTGTACGGGGGACATTAATGTTTGAACACAGAAGCTGCCTCTATGTGTCTAATGCTGATTGTTTACCAATTTCTTTGGTTGACTTCTCTTTAGGGAAGCACTATGGCGTTTACAGCTGCGAGGGGTGTAAAGGGTTTTTCAAGCGCACTGTGAGGAAAGATTTGAGCTACACCTGCAGAGACAACAAGGACTGTATGGTGGACAAGCGCCAGAGGAACCGCTGCCAGTACTGCCGCTACCAGAAGTGTCTAGCCATGGGCATGAAGAGAGAAGGTAAGACCACCGCTTTTTAGCCTGCACTTTTTTTCTTTTATTTAATGTAGTCTGTCGGAATGTTTCAAGGAGGCAAGGATTTTCCAGCATGCGTTTTTATTTCTACTTCACCTCCACCGTCCCCTTCCCTTAAAAGTGAATCTTACTTTTTAAGAGAAAATGCTAGTATACTGTCAAAACTAGGGCTAATACAGTGGAACCTCGGGTTACGAACGCCCCGGCATACGTATAATTCGGGTTACGAATCGCAGTTCATCAAAATTTTTGCCCCTGGTTACGAACAATATATCGGGATATGAACGTCGCTCACCAAAAAATCGCAGGCAAGATGGTTGTTTTTGCTCTATCCACACAGCTCGTCACATCAGTTAGCGTCCTGTGTCCCTAGCGAGAGCATCGTGTTACTTATCCGCTTGAACTTTTCCTGGCGGCAGCGTAACAACTCGTTAGTTGATGCTCGTGGAATGATGAGATGGACAACATTAGCCGATGCATAACCACTTTACTTGTTTTTATGAAGATAGAATAGCAGGGTTACAGTCTTTTCCCAAGTACAATACCCATAATGAATTTCACTCTGGACTTCAATACCAACTGATAGTAGCCTTAAAGAAACAGCTCTCATTTTCCCTCTAATGCAACAATTGTCTCAGCGTTCGTGTTAATAACACTGTCTTTAATATTCTATAATATAATATATAATAATATATAAATAATATAATATAATAAGATTCTCCTTCCAAACAATAACTCTCCCTCCTCCCCTTCTACGAACGTCGTCTCCTGCAGCGAGTCTTCTCAAAGGGAAAGTACCCGCTAAAGATCTTTTCCTCTTTTGTATGTTTTTATGTGGTATGATTTTAATATAACATGTTAAAAGTAAATAATATTAGTGAATATTGGCTTTATTTTTATTTAAGTAATATTTTTGGTTGTCCAGAACGAATTACCGAAGTTTCTGTTCATTATTATGGGGAAATTTGTATTGGGATACGAAATTTTCAGGTTACGAATAAAGTACCGGAACGAATTAAATTCGTAACCCGAGGTTCCACTGTATTATATAATATAGGGCTAATATAGCAACCGCTAATATAACAACACCAAATATTAAATTTTAAATTAATGGACATTGATTTCCTTTTTTTATATATATATATTTTTTTTATAAATTTTAAAATGTTTTCTTTATTTTTTGTGTGTGTGTCGTAGCTGTTCAGGAGGAACGTCAAAGAAACAAAGAGCGAGAAGGAGAAGTGGAGTCCACCAGTGCAGTGAATGAAGAAATGCCGGTGGAGAAGATCCTGGATGCCGAGATGGCTGTGGAACAGAAGATCGAGCTGCATTCTGATGGAAGTTCAGGCACCAGCTCTGTGAGTCACCCATCCAATCACTGACTCATTAGTGTAGAGATCCTCAGCATAGAATACATCCAGTAAACCAGCTCACATTAACCCCCTCACATTTAGGAAAACGATCCTGTGACGAACATCTGCCAGGCAGCTGATAAACAGCTCTTCACTTTGGTGGAGTGGGCCAAGAGAATCCCACACTTCTCCGAACTGGCTCTTGACGATCAAGTCATCCTTTTACGTGCAGGTAAGTGTGAATCTGAGTTGACTCTATAGCCAGTTAAAGCTTTTGAATGTAAAAAAAATAAATTAATGAATAAATAAAAAGACTGCAGAAACATTTGATGACCAGATATGGGAAGATCAACCAAAACCACACTCAAACAAAAGAACTATAACTTCTGGAGGCACAAGTCATCACTGTGTTGTAAACTCATTTCTTGTAAAGTCATTTTTTGTTCAATGGCCACAGTATGTACAAGGGGTATGATGGTACACAAAATCCATGCTTCGGTACGTACCTCAGTTTTTAAGTCACAGTTCGGTTCAATTTCAGTACAGTTATGGTGAGCAAATGCAAACACCAAATTGCTTGTCGTTTTTTTTTATTTTATTTTATTAAAGCTTGATGCTTGATTAAATGATAATGAAATTAATATTTTGTATTTTTGTATACAATTTTATTAAACTGATTAAATAAATGTGAAAAAAACACATTTGTTAGACCCCATTTGGAAATATAAACAGATGTGAGTGTGTGTGTTTTATATTCAATATTTAATTTTCTAAAGATAAGAAATCTCACGAGTGAGTACACACCCCTCATATTTTAAATTTCCATTTCGCAACCGTTTTAGTATAATCTCCCCAAGCGACAATACTATAGAATGAAACTTGGATATATTTTAGAGTAGTCAATGTGCAGCTTGTATTGCAGTACAGATTTACTGTCCTGAAAAAAACTCAACATACAGTCATTATTGTCAAAATAGCTGGCAACAAAAGTGAGTACACCCTCAGTGAACATGTCAAAACTGTGTTCAAAGTGTAAATATTTTGTGTGAGCACCATTGTTATCTAGCACTGAATTAATCCTCCTGGGCATGAAATTAACCAGAGCTGCACAGGTTGTTGCTGGGATCCTCTTCCACCCCTCCATAATCACAAAGCTGCTCAATAGGGTTCAGGTCTGGAGACATACTTGGCCACTCGATCACCTTCTGGAGGGCAGTTGTCATCTTTGGGGTGGTTATTATGTAAAAAAAACTGCCGTTCAGCCCAGTTTCTAAAGGGAGGGCATCATGTTCTGCTTCAGAATGTCACAGTACATTTTGGAATCCATGTTTCCCTCAAAAAAACTGCAGCTCCCCAGTACCAGAAGCACTCATGCAGCCTGAGACCACCACCATGCTTGACTGTAGGCAAGACACCATTTTTTTGGTACTTCTCACCAGGGCATCGCCACACATGCTGGACACCATCTGAGCCAAACAAGTTTATCTTAGTCTTATCAGACCAGAGGACATGGTTCCAGTAATTCATGCTCTTGGACAGGTCATCTTCAGCAAACTGTTTGTGGGCTTTCTTGTGAGGCAGCGTCAGAAGAGGTTTCCTTCTAGAACGACGGTGATGCAAACCGACTTGTTGCAGTGTGTGGCATATGGTCTGAGCACTGACAAGCGACCTTCCGCTTCTACAACCTCTAAAGCAATGCCTCTGTATGACCCTGATCACTGCACTGTAACTCTGTGTTACTGATCTTCTTATAGCCTCGGCATCTTTGTGGAGAGCAACAATTCTAATTCTCAAATCCTCAGAGAGTCTTTACCATGAGGTGCCATGTTGAACATCCAGTGGTCAGTGTGAGAGAATTAGAGGGAATTAAGAATTAAGGATTTTAGCTGCTCAATTACAAGAAACACAAATGTGTCTGATCCTGACAAGCAGACAAAAAGATGATGAATGCCATACAGCTGTTATCATTCGGGGTGTATTCACACTTGTTGCTGACTAATTTGACAATAATGGCTGTTTGTTGAGTTTTTTCAGAGGACAGTAAATCTGTACTGCTATACAAACTGCACATTGACTACTCTAAAATATAAGTTTTATTTCTATAGTATTATCCATTTAAAAGATTATACTAAAATGCTTGCTGGAATGTGAGGGGTGTGTTCACTTTTGTACTTAACTGTTCTTATTTCAGCATACTTCAACAAATGTCTTCATTCCTTCCTTCCATCCTTCATTTATTCACTTCCTCAATAAGGAGAATTTTTGAAGCCGTGTATGAAGCGCATAAGAATCCATATTGTTAAACTGTCGTAAAAACGACGGTGGCAGCGATTTCACGCATGCGCAAAACAAAATCCAAGTTTACGATGCTTTGCAAATCGGATTTCCAGTACAGAGTTAGTAGCCACAGTGACACTGCGCTATATATTTTATATATTTATACCCCTGGCATTGTTGTCAAGTTTAATAATGATAAAAAAAAAAGGGACACTGTGCTCAGGGTGAGAGGCAGAGACTAAACAAACTCGCCGTCTGTCATTTAATACGTTTGTAAGGAAACCCGGATTTTAACTCTGTTCCAAACGTACAAAGGATTGCATTCAGTACTGAAAGCCTTGTAGCGAAACCATTTGGTACGAATACGTGTATCCTCACACCCCTAGTATGTACAGGTTTGAACATAATCTGCCGCAGTCTGTTAACATGGATAATAATAATGTTATTAGCTTCTTTTAACTAACCAAGTAGAATTTCAAGTCTTGTAGGCAGGAAGAAGACTTGTTCCATGGATATAATTGGCCAGGCTTAATCAATTCCATTTCTTCTGAGAACAGACCTCATACCAAATAAAAATCCCAACATGGTGGAGATTTATTAGGAGAAGGAATTGATCACCTAAACATCACCGTTTTATCCAACGATAAGGAAAAAAATGAAACCATGACCACACAGGGCACGTTTGCTTGATCTTAGACTTCATGGGGGTTGATATTTTCCTTCTCATCCAGTCAGTGTTCAGTGGAAAGCTGGTTGAGAACATCAGCAGAACATCATGGCGGCCATGATGACGATCCTGGAGGTCTTCACATCAGCCGGTCCTTACGCAGATACACAAAAGTAGTTCTTTAGTCTAGAACTATTAACCTAAATGTGTTTTTATAATCTGTTGACAACACTTCCCTTTTTTTTTTTTTTTTTTCCCCCCCTGTTTAGGTTGGAATGAGCTGCTGATTGCCTCGTTCTCTCATCGCTCCATCAGTGTGAAGGATGGCATCTTGCTGGCCACTGGACTCCATGTCCACCGGAACAGTGCACACAGCGCAGGAGTGGGAGCCATTTTCGATAGGTAATCGTTTTATACATGTATATTTCTCTCATTCCTTCTGTCGTCATTACCGTAGACATGCAGGTTTGTCTTTTTTTCCAATAACCAGGATGTCTGTAGTTATTAGTCTAATCAATGAACATTTATTATGTTAGTATACGGTCAACGGTATAGTAGGTCCAAAATCATACTACTATTATCTACTATCTTACTATTCTTACTACTCCGTTTTCACCTGCTGTGTTCATTCTTCACATTTTAAACGCACCGTTTTTATGTATGTGAACACCTTAAATTAACTCAGAAAGCAAATGGAATAACTGAGATCAGCTCAGATCTGAAGGTGTGTGAATCCTCAAATCCCCAAAAGAGTCCTCCTGAGGGTCATCACTGACTTTTCTCTGATTTTGAGCTTAAATTGATACAGTTTTCAAAATTCTGAAAAGTCTATGGACTTGAATGAATAGGTCTTGGGCAATGACCAATGTTCAGATGTTTCAAAGGTGTGAGTGGGAGAGGGACCCTGAGGAGCCAAGAACTGCTTCCAACCTGATCCAGGAGAGGGCAGTACAGCCCGGTTTAACCCACTAACCATTCATAAATAAACGTCTTTTGTTCTGGTCTTCCCTCAGACTCTCTGGACCCTAACTTGTCTTTGCTCAGTCTCTAATTTTTTTTTTTTATTTTTTTTTTTACTTCTTTAGTTTGAACATTTACGGTTTCAGGGCTTTCAGATACAAGTAGACAATCGAATTTTAAACAGTAAGGTGCAAATTATCTATTTTTCTTTTATTGCACCCAGTATTTAACCTCGTCTACAGCATTTTATGTAAATGTTAAATGCGAGGCTTTACGGCTGTAGTTTATTCTGATATTCAGGATCGCACGTTTTACTCCACGTAATCACACAATGTAACTGTAAATACTAAAGCATCTGTCGGGTAATGATTGAAAGAAGGTGGATTTAAAACTGTTTAAAACGATGTGCTTTAATAATTGATTTGATATAGTAAGAGGAAAACACTCTCAATTAGAATTTATTCTCGTTTTTATGATTGATTACATAAAATCTTTTCCCAAAAAAAAAAAAAAAGTCTTAGAAATATTTCGACTTTGTAACATGGAGCTTTCATTTGTTTTGGGCTTCTGAGGTTTCCTCTGCCTCCTTTTCTCTCTCTCCTCTATGTTCAGGTGTAGGATGGTTCTCATGTGACCACCTTCCTCTATTATTAACACTACCCAATCTCTAAATGACTACAGCCGATAGCATTCACTGTCAATGTTAGGCTTATTAGGTCTTACATTCTGTTTATCTTGTTTCCCTGCTGCACACGGCCTCCTCCAGTTTGCCTTTTGCACCAAAGACCTCACCCCTAGAGGCAATCTGTTTACCTACATTTAAAATGTGCAAAATATGCACCTATTTCATGTTTTTTTAGTTACATTCCACTATTTGTAATTAGAAATAGAGCACTAGTGTCTTCAGACCTGCATTCATGTTTATAGCGGAGAAGGAAAAAAACCAAAAAAAACAAAGCTGCTCTTTTTGTGCAGCCTGAAATGCTGTCACATGTTCTGTCCATTCACTCTTTCCAAGAATATTGGGTGGCTGTACAGATGTGTTAACATCATGATGATAATTTGTTAGGACATCTTTGCTTTTAGCCTCAGATTTTCATCACACGGATTCAACAGGGTTTTGAAAACGTTCCGTTTGAGATTGCGGTCCTTGTGCGTGATGACGTTACACATTTACCGCATATATTTTTGAATCGAATTTCTATCTACTGCATTCAGATCATGAAACCAGTTTCGCTTTGCAGCACGGAGTACTAATCTGCCGAAAATAGCCATTGGAAGACGTATGGTAAAAACGTGGCCTGAAAAGGTTGAATGTTGAGTTAAAGCTCTAATGTGGGCAAAGAAAATGACAGAATTTTATCCACCAGCCTGCACTGCTCACGTAGGACAGAATGTTTATGGATTCAGTCAATGCTAAATTCTGATCATAAGCATGTAGTCTCAGATCTCAGTTCTTGACAGAAAAGGAACCTGATCCTGTGGTCTTCTGCAGTTGTAGCCCCTGCACCTCAAACATCACAGCTTACGATGCCACTTTTTTTTCATCAACATCCTCAAAAAAAAAAAAAAGCTGCTTACAATGTAATTTTTCTGAGAATGACAATTTCTTAATTGTCATCCTCAGAAAAATTACATTGTAAGCAGCTTTTTTTTTTTTTTTGAGGATGTTGATGACCATATGACGGGTGATTTGGGGGTGTTTCTTTATGCGACTGTGCAGGAGCAGAGTAGTTTAGAAGGTCAACCCGAGTTCTTGTGTATACATTTTTAACACCACACGCTTCTCTATCTGCCCTATTTACCTCATGGAATCCTGTGCCATTGCAGTTTTTTTTTTTTCACACTTTATTTTTTCAAAAAGCTTTTCACTTCCTGTCTGGAGAACATGAGCCGAAACAGGAAATGGTCTTGTGATTGGAGCTGATTTATAGAGTATGTTATGGTTAGTATTTTGTGGTGTGTTTCCAGCATTTATTGTTGGATAGAGAACATGCATGTAGCACAAACGGTAGTTTTCCTAACCACCCGCATAACCTCCAGACCGTAAAGGCATTGTGAAGGCACATTGTTGCCATTCCGCTGCCTTTAGGATTGACTGAGGGTTTTCTTGTTTGCTTTGTTTGAGACCTAGAGAACAAGTGTGGATTTTAGAGAGGGTATGACATGTAAGGGACACTCACCCCTCTGACTATCTGCCAGCTCTAAACTGTGTAGTCACTGGATTTCCAGGGTGAGTCTAAGCTGACCATTTTTCTCCACTGACCCAATACTGACTTAATAGCACTCATTAGGTGTGTTTAGAGCAAGGATTTTACCTCAGTGGTAGATGAGAATCAGAATCACAAACAAGAAAAAAAAAAAAGAAAGGATTAGTCTTTGTGTTAATGGAAGGCAGGACAATGAAATGGCATGTTTTTTTTTTTTTTTTAACAAGTTGTTAAACTTGTCGAGAAATTGGGATTGTTAGAATTGTTAGAAGATGACTGTGGGAGTGGGATTTAATAATCAGACTTTTGCGCACTTTTAGTCACCAGTGACGGGCAATAAGAGGTCAGCCTTATAAACCAAACCTTTTAAAAACTTTCGTCTAGAGGGTTCATTAGATTCGGATCGGATCATCAGGTCAGTCAATTATGTAGTGTCATGTAACAGAGTTTTACAGTGTTGTGCAGGTAATATAGAGGAACTGGGCAGAAACTTTGAAGGGACTATGGAAAAGCGCCACTTGAACGTCCCTCGTATTGAGGAACTGTGAAAAGTATTGTGCAGGAACTACGAGGGGCGTTCAAGTCAGCTCAGACGCTGTAACGCGTTTGAATGGCAAGATTAAAAGTGATGGTCTCGGTTGTGGTGGTTCCCTGATGACTGAGTGAAGCAGGCTGTCATTGGATGGTTCAGGTGTACTGCCGAATCTTTCTATCTTTTATTTTATAAGGAACTGTGGAGAGTAATTGTGTAATTCTACTTCATGCCATGCAGTATGCCTCCGAGTTCACGTGCTCAGTGATGTGACTGTCAAATATTTAGTCGTCTTGTTCTTGTTCTCCATCTTGTCTCATGAACTGTGAGTCCTGGGAGAACAAATAAAAAAAAAAAGCCTCAAAACCATTTAGTACCATGCACTTAATTGTTTATTAATGTCAATGAAATATAAAAAATCTACATTTCCACAATCAAATCAGGCATTTCGCAGCTTACGTATATTCATGAATGGTCAAGGTGCTTGGATTATGCAGATCGCAGCATATTACTGTTGATCATTATGAATATTTGAAAGCTATTTCTTCTGCTTCTAGGCAGTGCATACATGATCAGTCAGTTATGTAAATAACCCGATAAATATTTACACAGACACACACATTTCTTAAAACTTTATCACACTGTTAATCTGCTTCGATTTGTTTTCTAGATGCTAGTTGCATTGTTCTTTTTTTTCTTTTTGCTCAGCCTTTAAAACAAATCTTGGAATAACTAGTTGCAGGCTGCTGTTTGAGATTAACCTGCTTCACTGTTCTCTATCACCTCGTGTTCGCTTCTCGTCCGTCAAAACGCGCTCGCATGACCGAATGCTTGTGGTGTCATCATCTCCAGTATGTGTGCGGTTTTTTATTCTTTCCCCATTTCATTACCAGCGCTATTACTTCACGCTTGTGCCCATTGTGTTGTCTCCTGCTATTTGTGTACTTTGATGCTGATTGTGTAACTCTCAATCCCTTGCTTCTCTCAACATCCTGAACATTACATTTCTTTGCTTTAAGCTGCTTTTTGTTTTAGTTGTTTTTGTTTCTCCCCTCAGCTTGTATGTGCAGATATTTTAAGATTGCAGTCTGTCACCTAAAGCTTAGTAAAGATTATGTGATGCCCCCAGCCCAGAAAATGTGCTTCTCCTCAACAAGAGCCTGCAGCTTGTTACTCCTTGAACAGGCCCCACTGTCTCTGCTGGTGCACACAAGACATAACCTTTACATGAGGTACATGTTAATAGTGTAATAATCTGTGTATTGACGTTGTAATAACACATTGTGATTGAATACACAGGGAGAGTGCGCACAATGCAGAGGTTGGGGCCATATTTGACAGGTAATGAAGCCACACCACACGATACAAATATACCAAGGCAGACAAAAATTTTATTTATTTATTTATTTATTTATTTTTTTTAAATGATGTTTGTAGGTGGGTCAAGAGCAATGTGTGTGTCTGTGTCTCTGAATGATGTGTGGATATTATTGATTTTGTATTCAGACATCTAATTGCTGTCACTTAATTTGCATGTCCGTTTTGCCCCTCAATGTGATCTGCACTATATCGCCTGTGTGTGTCTCATTTTCTGGTGCTAATCCAGGGTCCTGACTGAATTAGTGAGTAAGATGAGAGATATGCAGATGGACAAGACGGAGCTGGGGTGTCTAAGAGCCATCATCCTGTTTAACCCAGGTACTTGTTTTTTATGATTACTTAAGCATCCTGTTTGTGTTTTTGCATGGATTGGATTTTATGTACCATAATTATTCTTGCCTGTACGTGTTCCACAGACGCGAAGGGGCTTTCAAACCCAAGTGAAGTGGAGTTACTAAGAGAGAAGGTCTATGCTGCACTAGAAGCTTATTGTAAACAGAGATATCCTGACCAGCAGGGCAGGTACATCATGAAAATCTTCTAACTTTTTTCATGTTAAAGTTTTTATCCTTTGTAGGTCTTGATTGATTTATGTACAACCCCAGTTACAAAGTTGGGAAGGTGTGTAAAAATTCAATAAAAAAAGGCAATGATTTGCAGATCTAATAAACATATATTTAGTTCAAAATAGAATACGGCAAACACGTTTGAACTGAGGAAAGGCGCCATGTTTAACACTGGGTAGGATCCCCCTTCTTTTAACACATCTGGAAACTTCGTTTTTGGAGAGAAATGTTGTCCCATTCATGTCTGATACAAGGTTTTAGTTGCTAACAGTCCTGGGTCTTCTTTGTCATATTTTTTTTCACGAAATGCCAAATGTGTTGGAATGGGGAAAGGTATGGAATGCAGGTAGGCCAGTTCAGCAAACTCTACAACAAAGCCATGCTGTTGTAGTAGATTCAGTATGTGATTTATCATTATCTTGCTGCATACGCAAGGCCTTCAAAGAAAAAAACAAAAATAATAATAATAATTGCCTGAATGAACGGGATCAAACTTATAGACATTAAACTTATACATTACAACTTTATAACCTCAAACTCTGTAACGCTGCTTTGGGACAATGGCCAGCACTATACAAATAAAGCTGAATTGAATTGGATAGAAGCATATATTGCTCTAAAATCTGTTTATACATTTCAGCATTTAGAGTTCCTTGAACTGAATGTTGATAACAAGCCGAGTGGTTCATCTTTCTTCAGCCTGGAGGATGCAACATCCATGGCTTCTAGAAATAATTTTAAATTTCAATTCCTTTGACCACAGACAAATTTTCCACTTTGCCTCAGTCAATTTTAATTAAATTTTAAATTGGGCCAAAGAAGACTAGAGTGTTTTTGGATTATGTGCTTGGATATGGCTTACTCTTTGCATGATAAGAGCTTTCACCTTCATACGTGGAATACACCGCAAACTTCATAGTGTCCAAAGTGATTTCTGGAGGTATGTCTGAGCCCATGCAGTGATTTCCATTACATCACCCTTGTTCCTGGTGTATTGAGGTTTCTCCACATTCTTTAACTCTTTTAATATTATTTACTATAGATGAGATGCAGCTTCCCAATTTTATGCGGACATTTAAAAAAAAAAAAAAAACAAAAAAAAAAAAAACGCAGATTGGTGAAGCTCTGCCCATCTTTACTTGAGAGGCTCTTCCTCTCTTAAGATACACTTCATGTACTGACTTGTTGACAATTAACCTAATCATTAAAGCTTTTCCCCCCCCATAGAGTTTCTCAAATTAATGACTGTGCCTTGACCTATTTATTACATTCACCATATTCACACCTCTATTTAATAGCTGTTTCACTTTGCATGCAGCTGTAACTATTGCTATAGTTATTATTTATAATGCAGCAAATTAATTTAGATTGATAATTAAACTTGCAACTACCAGCCAATCAGAATTCAGTATTCAGACAGTTTATGGTACAAGCATACAATATTCCGAATGTCATTTAACCAGATAAAATCTATTTGGGCTTATTGAGTTTAATGCGACTATAGTCAAAATATTAATTATTTTGGCATGTTTATGCAATCCTTCTTTTTTTTCCCCCTGTAGGTTTAAATAACAAAGTCTGACAATATTCTAACTATGTACTGTGTAGTAAGTAATGTTTCGTGACAGGTGTAGAGGAATACTGGTAGAACATATACCGTGAAATTGGTGGTTACTTGAAGCGTAACCATCTCTGGCTGGCAATAACGGTGTAATAACTATAATTATATTCAGATTCTTCATACCAGCCAGTGTGAGTCTTCTGAACAGTCTTCTGTTCCTGCTTACTAGGTTTGCCAAGCTCCTCCTACGACTGCCAGCATTGCGCTCCATTGGATTAAAATGCCTGGAACACCTGTTCTTCTTCAAGCTGATCGGGGATACCCCAATCGACACGTTCCTCATGGAGATGCTTGAGGCCCCTCATCAACTTACCTAATCTGGACCACTTTCTAGCCAGTTCTGTCTGGTTTTGCACCAGGGTGTACCGGTAGCCTGGACATCGAGGCTTCACTGTGTCTGTTCAATCTCCTGCTTACTCACACCTTCCTTTATTATCCTTTCCTTTTTCTTTTCCCTTTCCCCCCCACATCGTCTCCTGTGCTAGTATTGCGCCAAAAAAAAAAAAAAAAGACTTTCATCTCTCCACAAAACGACGGCGAGGGGCATATATGGATATTTTACCTACGTTCAGGGACACGTTCGAGAGATAATCGTATTTTGCAAACGAGGCTTTCCAAGATTGTTTTCACTTCCGTTTTTTTGGAGCCTTTGTATCGATAATGGTGCTCAGCATTGTTTGTTTTTAAATCTACTACAAGAAAAACACAGCTGGTACGTTTCTTTTTCAAATATAGCTCAAACGAGCCGAATGCACATCTCCCATGACCAAGAAGTCAGGTTTTATCATTTGAGGTAAACTGGTAAAAAAATAGCGGTCGAACCTGATGATCAATAAAATCTGCCTAATGTAAAAACCTGATCACTTGAGGGGGAAAACTTGCTTCCTGTAGCAGTTTCTTTTCTTTTTTTTCTTCATCTCCAAGTACATTTAAATGAATTTGCAATCATGGAGTAGTCCTGGAAGACCTGACACAAAGTAATAATTACTGTATGACTGCATGTGGAACTGATTGTACATTAACCTTTGCATAGGCTAGTCCTCGACAGCAGAGTTCAAAGACGATCCAATAATCAACAGAATTTGCTCAACACTGGTAAATAAATAAAATCTGGGGAATAAATCTTTTATTTTTTACACCGACGTTGATTTTGTTTGTTTTTGGGCGGTTCTGCTGGCTACAGATCGTTTAGAAATCTACATTCGATCACAATATCGCAAACCCTTATGTCTTCCCTATAAGGATACAATTCTGGAAGAAATTCTTTCAAAAACCCATCAGCACTGATTTGCATTGGCATTAGGAGTTATCCAGTTAAATAAAAAGAAATACAGCACACTTTCTCATGGAGCCATCGAATGAGTTCAGGTTTAAACGGTGCTCATGTCTCTTTCTCTCGCGTCTCTTGCACTGCCCACATTTTGAAATCCGCGACTCTGATTGCGAACAAATGATTTGGGACAGGTTTGTCGTCTGTGTGTGAGAGCAGGGCAGCAGGGCTTTGGGTTAGGTTTCCGATCACCGCAAAAGACATGCGTTACAGGTCAATATATAAGTGGTGTCGCCTAACATCAACACGTGCGGTTTGGCTTTTTTAGCTAGCCAGGCTCTTGAACAAATCCATGTGGCGTCTCTTGTACATGCGTTTTTTCGGTTATGTCCACAGCAGACCCTTTAAAGACCCAGCTCCTCCACAACAACCTCTAATATTAGTACATGGCTTACTTTATGCATTATTTGGTTTCTGGAAATGACCTGCTTCATTTTTTAAACCAAACTTACCCCTAGACTTATGCCGGATTCGCATAAAAAAAAAAGGAAAAAAAAAAAGGTGTGTGTGTGTGTGTGTATACTGTGATGTACAATATGTAAATCCAATCACTTTTTATATATTTTTTCATGTGCCAAATGTGACTTCTCTTCTCTTCTCTTCTCTTCTCTTCTGCATTATATGGTGTTTAAAACTAGAAATATTAAAAAAGAAAACCAGGTCAGTCAGTTGAGTCCTCTGACAGCTCCCCAGGTTTTACATTCCATCCAATATCCACAGAAACATCTATATTTGAATTTCGACCCACAGCCCTTTCAGAGCTACACTAAAGCTCACAATCTATTTTTTTTCTTCCCTTTGTATGGTTTAACAATGGAAAAAAACCAGCATCTTGGCAATCTATGCATCTATTTGTAGAAAGATATAAGAATATATGAATAATACTGTGTGCTTTGTCTTTCTTCGTTCTGTAAATGTGTAAATGTAAACGTGTGCACAGGCCGAGCTGTATGGAAACCAGTAGTAGATTTAAAGTAGAAACAGATTTCACAAAAGGATCGTGTACCACCAGTGCATGTCCTCGGTCCAGTATCTTGGAGAATTCGTTCTCTCTCTGAAACGCTGTGCTCCATTACTTCAGGGTTCATGGCTGATTTGGGTCTCTTTTGATTTTAACATCACGTATACTTCAGGGGGAAAAAAAAGGTCACAACGGATGAATTTCGAATGCGTTTGAAAATAGTGGCTTTTTCTACAAGAGGAAATCGCCATCTACCCTCTTTTACATATATGATCTTGCAGACACCTGATTGGTTAGTGTTTCTCTGATTTCCAGGGGAAAGATAGATCTCTTTTAAACCTTTCTTATTTAAAAGCATCAGGATTGGAACTTGTAATTTCCAGATTATAGAGCAAAAAGCCGAGATATATATTAGTGTTTATTTAAAATTTCCTTTTTTTTCTTTTTCTTTTTTCTTTTCTTTTTTTTAAAATCAGGTCCTGTTTCTGGTTTAATATTTGCACTATTTGCAAAAAAATAATTAATTTACCAGTCTCATCTCATGAAAGTTCTCGGCTCCCCCCCTTTTTTAGTTATAATGAGAAACATTGTGTACTGCAGCACCTTATAACATCTTTCCATGGACACTGGTACTGATGAGCTGCTGTAGAGGGTGTGTGTGTAATTGTTTTGGCCTGAAGTTGTTTGGGGAGGTATTTGTACCCTGGACTGTGAAACAGACTGTACTGGATCTCGCGATGGCGGTTTGATCATCACCTTGCGTTGCTTTATTTTCCCACACAAGACTGACTGTGACTCTTCTTCATTATTTTTTACTCAGGGGGGGAGACAAAAACATCCTTTATCACCTGTTCTACCTGAAATCCTGAAAAAAATGATTGAAAAAACAGTGTAATGTTACTTCTCTGCTTTTAACAGTAAATGCGCATGCAGTATGCTGTGTGGGGGTGTTTGTAAACACAATACACAAATCATGGAAATGTGTGCGCTTTCAAATATTGTTTTGTGCTCAGTTTTGTCACACAACTGGATGGTCTTCTGAAATCGGCACAAACTGTACTGGTTCTGTTCTTTCATACAGCAAGCATCCATTAAACAAGACATTGAGACAAAAAGGTCATTTTTCTTGTCTTTTATTTTTTATTTTGAATGTATTTATTATATGTATTATTTCAACATTAATCATACCTTTTCCACATCGAGCAGCACAATGTATGAAATCATGCTGGAGGTGCCTTGGCTTAGTCTCGAAGACATTCAACTTTGGTTTAAATGTCTTTTGAGTTTGGTTTGAGTTTTTGAGTTTTGATCAAGGCCCTTAATACCATAACTGCTCAGTTGTATGAGATAAATGTAGGTCGCTCTGAATAAGGGCTTCTGCCAACTGCTGTAAATGTAAATGAATCGTACACAAGTTGAGTTTCAGTTTTTGTTCACGTCATGTGTCAGAATGAAAACTTTAACAAAACGTCTGAAACGTTTACAAAGAATGATGTGAAAAACCGAGCAGAGATCGTCTATACGCTTTCATCTAGTCGATGAGACAGAAAGAGATCAGAGGAGATGGACCAACCAGGTTCAACCTGACAGTCTACAGTAATTCAAATAATCAAAACTTAAAAATGTACTTCAAACCTTGGGTGGATCTACAACACATCAGGTTCATCTCCTTCCAGCCATAAACAGGAATCTGAGGCTGTCATGAGCATAATGTCTCCCAAACTTGGCACCTGAAGTTTTTAAGGGTCAGGATCGAGCAGCTGTTTTAATAAAGTGAACAGAATTGTGTATATATGCAATATGAATAGCAGAAATTGTCAAGCTTCATTAACCTTTTATTTTTTTTTATAAATAAATTGCTACTGACAATTTTTCCCCCCTGATCATTCACACTCTATTCTAATGATGGCTTTGCCTTGCACTTTAGCCCGTTTTTATCTTGAGTCTATTTATTTCTTCTGCATTCTTTTGCTTGTACTGCTTTTCCCCACAGCAGTCTTGGTAATAATGATTTATTGACTTTTTTCATTATACTGATTTCAGATGTATATGTTCCATGCATTACAGTGTGTGTATTTCGAAGTCGGAAATCGAAATGTTTTGAAACTGTGCACTGCACTCTGCAGGTGATCCAGGAGATTTATGGTGCTCAGTCCAGCAGGACCCCCGGGTCCTTAGTGCCCACTGCGGTTAAACTGCAAAAGCGCTTTGACCGCTAGAGGGCGCGTTGTCATGCTCACTGCCTCCTCCTGTACAAGGGAATTCTTAGCACACAGTGTGATCTTTCCACCTTGGAGCACTTTACCTCCACCTCCATACTTCCATATCCACCCTCTTCTCTTCACACACCAAATGGAGGATATGGTTCACATAGCTCTTAATAATAAATTACATATGTGTGTGAGTGTATATATATATATATATATATATATATATATATATATATATATATATATATATATATATATATACATAATGCAATAAAATTTGTGAACATTTCACTTCTGATAATTTTTTTTTTCCAGAGTAACTTACATTTGTCTCATTCATACAATGAAGCAGCTATGCAGCGATGGGGTTAAAGGCCCAGCAATGACAGCTTAGTGTGACTGGGATTTGAACTCACAGCCTTGAAAGTCCAATGTTCAAAGTCTATTGCCTGAACCACTAAGCTACCAACTCATTATCTACCACAATATTATTATTGTTATTATTTTTTACAAAGAAGATATTCTATATGTGTAATAATAGCATGAGCAAATGAAAAAAAAACAAAAAAAAAAACATGAAACTCAATCATACTGTAATCATCTCATGAATGTTGTTTGCACTAAATGTTGCACATGTGCACTTTATGTTGTTATTTTTTAGTTTTGTATAGTCCCATGTTCCTTTTCATTAAATAAATGTTGTCTAATTGTTTTTTGGTTAAAATGGTTAAAAATGAAGAAGGAAAAAAAATGGACCAGTTAATGCTTCAAGTCTATCTGGGTCTGATTTGTTGTGAAAGCTGCTACTTTCTGCTTTTGCTATTTTTAAATATGTTGATGTTACACAGAAGCAGATTTTATTAGGAACCACCGGCTCATTCAGGCACTTTTCTAACCATACAATCATATGGCAGCAGCGTAGTGTATACGATCATGCAGATACAGGCCGAGAGCTTCAGTTCATGTTCACAACTTATCATCGAGTATACACAGAATGGTGTGAAAAACTAACCTGCCGATGAGCATCCGTTCTGTGGGTGAAAATGACGAGGGAGGTGGTTCAAGGTTCAAGCTGATAGGAAGTTACTACATTAGGCACTATTTACATTCACAGTGAGCATAAAAACCTCTAGGAACACACAACATACACTGCTCACCCAAACTGATAGATAAATAGTTAAAAAAAAACATCACTTTTTTTTTTTTTTTTTTGTCTTTTTGGTTTTTTTTTTTCCAATCTTCAGGAGTCAAGCTCTTTTTTTAATATATTTTTTTTCAGTTTCTTTAGGTTTTTGAATGCAGATTTGAGTTTTTATTATAATAACAACAGTAATAATAATACTTTTTCTTCTTTTTCTTATTTCTATTATTTTTTATTATCATTATTATTATTATTATTATTAATATTATTATTATGGTTGTTATTGTTATTATTATTATTATTATTATTATTATTATTATTATTATTATTGTTATTATTGTTATTATTATTATTGTTGTTGTTAATATTATATTTTCTACATGGTAATATTACACATAAAAATACAAAACAAAAAGCCAAAGCCTATAATGTGAATCACAGGACAGATGGATGGACAGACAGACATACAAACAGGCAGACAGACAGACAAGTGCTAATTAATATGACAAGGAACATGTGTAAGTGATTAGTGAAATGGAGACATGTGAGGGTGCAGTGACTGATGGGAATCATAGTGCAGGGCCATAAACCTGTTTATTATTATTATTATTATTATTATTATTATTATGATTATTATTATTATTATTATTATTATCATTAATAACAATAATAATAACTCTTGCAGTCATTTTAAACTGAAAGAAATGGCATCACAGACATTTATTGTTTTTTATGTTTAGTTTCATTTAATAAATTTGGCGATACACTTCTTTATTATAAATGAAATCCAGAAAATTAATAAAAAAGTGAAAAAAAGTTGCTGTAAGTTGCTATGTGATCTTCGTTAACGGCTAGAATCTCGACATGGATGTATAAAAGTTTTTTTATGAAGGTTTTATTTTAAATATGGCTTCATTTAAACTTTAAACATCCAACTGGTTGTGCTGAGCTTTACATATAAAGCATTCTCAAAAAAGGAAGTAAAATCACACCGGGTGTGTTCTGGCCTTGATATGAAATGAGATATTAACTAAATTGTACAATAACTGACATGACAACATGCTGTTTTGAGTGAGAGAAGGAAAATAGACCACATCACCACATTTACTGCCAGCAATGCAAACAGGAAGCCACTTCTCCATTTCTCCAAAACTATAAAGAAATTCCGACATTATCTCCACAAATAGTTCAAAATAGTGAACAGCAGCAAGCAAAATATCTGTTATTTCTGTCGAAAATGAGATTTAGACACTGTAATGTGTACATTGAATGTATGATGATTTTACACAGAGCAGGGATAAAACTATGGTCACCGATCAGTCATAACATTATGACCACCTGCCTATTATTGTGTTGGTCCCTCTTTTGCTGCCATAACAGTCCTGACCTGTCGAGCATTAACAGCATTAACTTCTTCAGCAATTTGAGCTACAGGAGCTCGTCTATTGGATCGGACCACACGGACCAGCCTTCGCTTCCCATGTGCATTAATGAGCCACGGACCCCCATAACCCTGTCGCATGTTTGATAGATTCGGACCACTGCAAACCGGGAACTGCCCACAAGAGCTGCAGTTTTGTAGATGTTCTGACTCGTCTAGCCATCACAGTTTGGCCCTCATCAAACTCACTCAACTTTTTTTCCTGCTTCTAACACATCAAATTTGAGGACAAGATGTTCACCTGCTGTCTAATAAATCCCACCCACTAACAGGTGCCATGATAAATAGATAATCAGTGTTATTCACGTCACTGCTCATAATGTTATAATGTCATAATGTTATGCCTGATCAGTGTATCTTTCATGTGGCTCTTACATTTCTTCCGGTCAAAGCAATCAACTTTATTTTTTATTTTTAGTTCCTGTTAATGGTTTGACGCACAAAAAAACTAAAATAAGCAAGTTTCAAGAGTCTTTGCCTCTCATGCATGATCTCTCATTAAATGTACTGTATATAGAGATTACGTTTGGTGGAAAAGCTTAGAAGGAAGTAGTAGAGATTGTCTCTGGAGTCTTTTCTAATTCAAAACCAGGACATAACAAAGACAATGAAGAAAGAAAATCCTTCATTAAAAACAATCTTACACATAATCCAATGCTGCAATGAATCCCAAAGATGGCAAAGTACACACATTTTTTCACTTAAGTCCAAGTACAAATACTCATGTTTTAAAAGACTCTGGTAAAAGTTGAAGTACTGACTACACTTTTTCACTCAAAATAAAGTAAAGAAGTTTGAGCTCTGACAAAAATTACCATTACTACTACCTGTTTAAGTGTCATGCTGGTAACTGGACCTCATGTCATATTAATATTTGAAACATTTAATCGCAAATAATCACACGATTGTCATGAGATACTCACGATTATTTTCAACTTAATCGCACATTTTGATCTGTTCTAAATGCACCTCAATTTAATACTTTTCAAGTGTTTAATACTCTAATCAACAAGGGCATGGACAAATATGGATAATTTATGCAAATGTATGTATATTATTAGTGAAACCATAGTCAACATAGAGCATGAATTTGATTTAAAATGAAAAATTTCAATTTCAAGCTTTCTGCAAATATATTTATTGTGTGTGAGGCAAGTATTCACTAAGATTCAGATTGTTTTATTTATTTGTCTGTGAGGAGAGAGGACAGAGAGCGCCCCCTGTCTGTTTTCTTTATTGTACAAAAGCACAGCGTTTTCTTCTTATTATGAGTGTATACAAGTAAAAAATAGACCATTTACAGATTCGAATGTCGTATTGCTCGTATCTGTACGATCAAAAAAACACAGAGTAATTCAAGTTCGGTTTAGTGTCATGAGGAAAATTTGCAACAAAACGTGCAGGTGCGTTTGTCGACCCCAGAGGGTGAATTGTGCGCATCATGGCGGATTTTAGTGCTGATTTGGGACATCAAATGTTTAATGAGTAAAAATGATTTTCTGTGGAGTTTATTGATTTTTTAATAGCTGAGTAAAGAAAGGACGTCATAAATAAATGTGTTTTGCATTTAAGGTTTTAATTTCACATCCTTTTTTTATTTTTTTATTTATATTGATAAAAATGGTCAAACAGAAATAGGCTGCATTAATTGCGTGTTAATAAAAATCCAGGCTGAACATCCACTATATAGAACACGATCAGAGAGAAGATGATGATGATCAGGTGATCAGGAATGTTTACATCACTGACTCCATCTGTCTCATCCACATTAACCCCACACTTCTATATAGGGGCACTTTGTTGCCTTCCGTCTTGCTAATTGTTTGCTTGGTAATCTAGCCTACATCTGTGGTGTGTAAGAGCCAAGAAATGATACACCAGTGGTAGGTTGAAAAAGCAGCGCAATCACAGGAACTAGGTTAATGGGGTGTAAGAAATGTAAGTAGAAAGAACAGATATTTGTGTAATGAGTGAAAGGAAAAATTGTCTGAAAAATAAATAGTGAAGTAAAGTACTGATACCAGAAAAATCAACTTACTACTACAATTTTTATTATTATTATAACTTAAAATACACTGCAATAAATATTGGTGATATCTGAAAGCATTTCACTGAATAAGGAAACTGATGCTTGTAATTTTTTAAGTTTTGCTGTCACACAAGACTACTGTCTATTCAATAAAAAAGCAAAATGAAGGATTAGATGCTATTTGACTGGCTGTTAAGGTCAAAATATAGCAGTTCTTTGTTTCCTGGTGCACATGTGCAAAATATAAATGGACAGCTGTAATCACTGTAAAAATAAATAAAACATAGCTAAATAAATGAAATAACACAGCAAAGAGTGCAATGAACCAGGCTAAGGTTTTAAAATAAACCCAGTCCAAAACAGGGAAATACTATTTAAATTATAGAACTGTAATGAATGGACTTTCGGTGTCACCCAGATGAGGATGAGTTCCCTCTCAACCATTAAGAATGGTTCCTCTCAAGGTTTCTCCCTCATGCAGTCTCAGGGAGTTTTTTCATTCCTCATTCACTCTCACTCATTAGGAACAAATTTATAAGGAACAAACTTATAGGCAGGAAACTTATATTTTTTATTTAAATACAACTTTATAACCTTTATTTTTGTAAAGCTGCTGATATTGAGACAATGTCCATTGATAAAAAAAAAAAGCGCTATACAAATAAAAATGAATTGAATTGAATAGATACTTTTAACACAACTTTATACAAATAGGGATTGTCTCTGTAGCAGTTGGACTGAAGACAGCAGAAAGCATGTGATGTGTCTCCTGATTAATTCTCCAAAGTGAAACTGTAGTTGATAAAATTACCATGACAAACAGTAGTAGGACCCGATCTTGCAGCGATAGAATTACTGCAGATGTGAGCATATCATTGTGAGAAAAGAGAGACAGTTAATCAGAAAGCTGGAATAGACACACACACACACACACACACACACACACACACATACACACACACACACACACACACACACACACACACACACACTTGTACTAGGTGTTTACAGGTACGCATTGTATACAGATGCACTGTTGTTCTATCTAAATCCATTAATGGAAAAAGAGTACCACTGACCATGATGTTCATTTATTCCCGGTACACCAGTGCACGTGTGTGTGTGTGTGTGTATGTGTGTGTTTGTATAAATCTAAATCTAAATCTAAAAAGTGATTTGAAAATCTCACCCCTTTCCTCGCACAGTTTGTGTCATTCCTTCTCTAGCCTTCTGCTAGACTAGAGGTTGGAAATTTCTGATTGGTGAAACCAAAATGACAGCAGTAAACGTAAAATGTTCTGTACATGATTCACTCATTTCAGCACCACACACAGACGATACAATGTCTATCCCAAATAACATCTGCTTTGTACTCATGGGTGGAGAACAGAGCAGCTAATAATAGTGCAGAGCAACAGCTTCAGATGTGTTTGGATGAAATGGTCTATACAAGCTAGGTGTAGGTCATTTTGGACACTTGAACAATTGTTGTCTACTAAATAGGTAAAACACTTTATGTTAGACTTTACAAACTAATATTTGTATTTTTAACTTTTAAAAGTGTTGGAGCACTTTTGATTGTCTTGGGATTCTAAGGGATTTTGTGGCACAGCACTAGAGAAGCACAGGACAAGAGTGAAGTGGATGCACGTTACAGTATGTGTTTATAATTACTTTCTTTTCTGGATCCTTTATGGTTCATGTCTTGTCCTCCAGTATCTAGAGGATGTGTAAGGTTTTATCTTGTTGAAGCTACACTGGCAAAGTGGCTTCATGTGTGGTGTGGTACCTTCAAACACTGGTTCAACAATCTGCGTAAAAATGGCGGACAGGCAAAGAATAAAACACACAGAGATGCACTCTGTTAAATATTACTTCAGTAAAAGTGCTCCTTTTAAACTTTCACTTGTTTCAAAAGTACACAAAGCTTGCTCATAAGGGACAAATTCACACCATTCACCTTCACTGTTGATTTGTGTAAAGCTGCTTTGAGACAATGTCTGTTGTGAAAAGCGCTATACAAATAAACTTGACTTGACTTGACTTGACAAATATTTGCCCTCAAATGTACTTTCTAAAGTACTATGATTTATAATGGCTATAATGATCCTATTGTCATTTTTGTCACAAGACTCTTTGCTTAATCAACTCAGTTTAAGTGAAAAGACTCCATTCTATTAATAAAATGATATTGATTGATAACTATTAAAATTTTCATGAGCCGAAATGCACTAAATAAGTTTTAGTTTTCACAGAATGCAATTTCAGCAATACAAATTTACATTTTTCTAAAAAGGAATGAAATTACTTTAAAAAATAAAGACCTGCTTTATTTTCTGTTGTATATTTCGTATTGCTCTTTATTTAAGAAAAAGTACTTCTTATCCAATTACTCAATTAATCAATGAACTATTTGGTAGAAAAGCTAGGATAAATGGGGAGGGTTGCGATAGGAAGATCATCCAGTGAAAAACGTGCTAAATCAAATATGCGGATCACAAACCAAAATTTCAAACCGGATTGGTTGAGGCCTGGGTTACCAATGACTGCTATAGGTAATGATGCACACAGGTGGGTTATGTTCTATGTAGGAGATGCAACCTAAAAGAGATTGGAGACTGTAAGATGTTCACAGGGGTCAGTGTAGCTAGACAGCATTGGATGGGGGTCTGTAGGATAGTGGTAGAGGTGAAGAAGGAGAGGAGGAGGGTGAGGACTGAAAGAAGAATTAGATGGTGGAAAGTGAAGGAGGAAGACTGTAGTGTGAGGTTCAGGACAGAGATCAGACAGGGGCTCGGTGGTGGTGAACGGGTGCTGGATGATTGGGCAACTACTGCAGAAGTGATGATGGAGACAGCTAGAAATGTACTCGGTGTGACATCTGGAAATAGAGAGGAAGACTAAGAGACATGGTGGTGGAATGAGGAAGTGCAGGAGAGCATAAGGGGAAAGAGGTTGGCAAAACAGAATTGCGACAGAGTGATGAGAAAAGTAGGCAGAAGTAGAAGGAGATGCGGCAGCAGGTAAAGAGGGATGTGGCAAAAGCCAAGGAAAAGGCATATGAGGAGCTGTATCAGAAGTTGGACACTAAGGAAGGAGAAAAGTATTTGTACCGATTCACCAGGCAGAGAGACCGAGCTGGGAAGGATGTACTGCAAGTTAGAGCAATAAAGAATGGAGATGGAAATGTGTTGACTAGTGAGGAAAGTGTGTTGAGAAGAAGGAGGGAGTATTTTGAGCAGCTGATGAATGAGGAAAATGAAAAAGAGAGCAGGTTGGATGATGTGGAGATGGTGAAGCAGGAAGTGGATAGGATTAGTAAGGAGGAAGTAAGAGCAGCCATTAAGAGGATGAAGAGTGGAGATTTTAACCAGATTGTTTAACAATATTCTGGATGGTGAGAGGATGCCTGAGGAAGGAGTGTTGCTGGTACTGATCTTTAAGTATAAGGGAGATGTGCAGACCTGCAGTAACTACAGGGGAATTAAGTTGATCAGTCACACCATGAAGTTATGGGAAAGAGTAGTGGTGTGTCAGAGAAGTATGTGAGGGTGGTGCAGGACATGTACGAGGACAGTGTGACAGCACTGAAGTGTGCAGTAGGAACAACGGTCTAGTTCAAGGTGGAGGTGGGACTGCATTAAGGATCGGCTCTGAGCCCTTTCCTGTTTGCAGTGGTGATGGACATGTTGACAGACGAGGTCAGACAGGAGTCAATGGACAATGATGTTGTGGCGAGAGTAGGGAGCAGGTTAAGAAAAGCCTGGAGAGGTGGAGGTACGTGCTGAAGAGAAGGGGAATAAAAGTCAGTAGGAGTAAGGCAGAGTATGTGTGTGTGAATGAGAGGGAGTGCGGTGGAGTGGTGCAGCTGGAGAAGAGGTGGAGAAGGTGGAGGACTTTAAGTACCTAGGATCAACAGTGCAAAGTAATGGAGAGTGTGTTAGAGAAGTGAAGAAAGAGTGCAGGCAGGGTGGAGTGGGTGGAGAAGAGTGATAGCAGGAGTGATTTTTGATAGAAGGGTATCTGCAAAAGTAAAAGGGAAAGTTTATAGGACTGTGGTGAGACCTGCGATGTTGTATGGATTAGAGACAGTGGCATTGAGTAAAAGACAGAAGGTGGAGCTGGAGGTAGCAGAGCTTAAGATGTTGAGGTTTTGATTGGGAGTGACAACGAATTTACAGGATTGGAAATGAGTTTAAAAGAGAGTCGGCGAAGATGGTTTGAGATGGTTTGGACATGTGCAGAGGAGGGACATGGGGTATACTGGTAGAAGAATGCTGAGGATGGAGCCACCAGAAAGAAGGAAAAGAGAAAGGCCATGGAGGAGGTTCATGGCTGTGGTGAGGTAAGACATGCAGGTAGTTGGTTTGAAAGAGGTAGATACAGAGGACAAGGGGTGTGTGAAAACGAATGATCCACTGTGGCAACCCCTAATGGGATGTTAGTGGTGTACACAAAATTCACGGTTCTGTACGTACCTCGGCCTCAGTGGTCAAGTCAAGTCAAGTTTATTTCTATAGCACTTTTCACAACAGACATTGTCTCAAAGCAGCTTTACAGAAATCAACAGTCAAGGTAAATGGTGTGCATTTATCCCTGATGAGCAACTGTGGCAAGGAAAAACTCCCTTAGATGTTATGAGGAAGAAACCTTGAGAGGAACCAGACTCAAAAGGGGAAACCATCCTCATTTGGGTGACAATGGTGGTCAATGATCAGTGTATATACTGTGAATTTTCCCATTGTAAATGTTACTTTAAAATGTTAGTTTGGACGAATACGTGGAAAGCTGACCTGACCTCCCATTGTTTTAGACAGCGAGAGAGAAAGAAGCATCGTCTCAGTTTAGCTTTTCGTGTGTTGGTCAAGTGATGCACCATGTTCGGAATGCAAGTTATCGTTCGTAATGCAAGTAAAATTTTTATAGAAATTTTTGCATGTACTGCAAAGCATTCGTAAAGCTCGCAATCAGAGGTTCCATTGTACGTAAATCATCAGGACATTGAGCAGAAATGTTTCCAAATTTTTGCTATGTTTTCGCTTGATTTGAGACTTGTCTCAATATTAAAACAAATGTTTAGTGATAAATTAGTATTTTTTTGCTGGAGTTAATAAATAAATAAATGGAGAAAAATATTTGGTCCACTTAAAGTGAATAATCATGTTATTCTGCCTCACCCCACATCTATCTTCTTCAGGGCACTGGGAAAGCAAAGGTGGTTCAAAATGTCTCGAACAAAATATGGTTTTAAAACAGTTGCATTTCATTTATGCCATTTCATTTATGCTACATGTTCATCCTACATGAACATTATAGATAAACAGCTTTTCACTGCACTAAACATATGAGTTGAGGCTGTAACTGGTCACACCCATGCTTGAGTTAAAAAAAATCACAGGAGTGTTGAGAACACTCAAACCCTTGTTTTAGCATTCCAAGCACATACACATACACATTCACTCAGTCGAACACTTTCGTTGCTTTCTTTGAAGCCGGAAAAGTCGATCCTGCCTGGAAGTTCCCCCTGCACTTTTTTGACTCTTTGGAGCATAAAATAATAATAATGAACATCCTAACCACAAAATTCCTACCTGATTGAGACATTTTTTTCTTGCAGTCATAGGTTTGTTAGTATCTATTGCACAGATACAGATGGAGTGTAATTTCAGCAGTATCTAAACTGTCCTGACAATAGTCTTTACTGCTCTTAATCCAATTAATCATCATTAAATCCTGTAAAAACCTTTTGTTTTTAATCTCAATTAATCTGGTAGACTAAATTGCTGTTACTCAATTTAAAAACATTCCATCTAAACAGTGTATTATATCTAGACATTCAGAATGTTCACAAAACAGTCCAACTTGTCAGATATCAGGGCTAAATGTGAACTGAAATAACCCCAAACAAATTTCAGAATTTCCACTTTAAATACACATTGCGAATATTATAAAATATTATTAGAGTATTCACACAGAGATAATAGGATCTGTGCTGACAGTATGTGTGCCAAATCTGTTGTTTATACACAATTAAAATACAAACACTGTAAATCTAGTCCTTGGCAATGACTATAAATGGCTAGATGTAAGACTTTTAATGAAATGTATGAAATGTATAAAATTTAATTCATATGAAAATCTATCGATCTTGCTTCGAATTGAGTTGGATTTTTTTACCATCATATTTACACAATATATCTAATAAAAAATGAATGTTACGTTCTATTGCAGGTCAATAGTTCTGTTAGAATTATTGTCAGAATTATGGTTAGGAATATGACCACAGACTACATTATCTGTTTGATTTAAGTCCACCTAGTTCATACTGTCAGGGATCCACCAGCCACACCTTCACCAGACCCCCCTATCACTCCTAGCAGCTCTCCATCATACTAACTACCCGCACCTGGCACTCATCAGCTCACCTCCTACTCCATTCTCCCTTCATGTCACCGTCCGTTCTACCGTATAGGCTGGAGAACACTGTCGGACTGCTCAAGCTACGGATTTCTCGTATCACGTTGGATTACTGTCTTTTCCAGGACATTGCATGTTCCACGGACTTAGCCTTTCTAAAGGATTCCCAGGGTCCATGTCCAAGTCCAAGTCTAAATTATGTGTTTTCTTGGCAGTTGTATATAATCTTTTTAAGTCTTGTTTATCATTTATGTGTGCACTTACAAATTAACTTTCTGCACTTGCATTCGCATTGGGCATATTACATAACAATTACATTTTCCATCAGCCACTAGCACCACCTTGTTTCACATCACATGACTGTTTGTTCCACAGTTACGGTGATAGTTACTCATTCATAAACATGGGATTCGCTTCCATTGCTATGCTGATGACACACAGTTCTATATTTCAGCAAAGCCAGATGAGAGAGATCAGCTAAACAGTGTTGAGAAGTGTGTAAAGGACATTAGACAGTGGATGCTTAATAACTTTCTTCTGCTCAACTCAGATAAGACGGAAGTACTTTGACTAGGACCACATGCAGCTAGAAGCAAACTTTCTGATTACGTAGCATCTCTGGATGGTGTTTCTGTTTCAGCATGTATGGCTGTCAAAGACCTTGGTGTGATTATTGACCCGAGTCTTTCCTTTGAGTCTCACGTGAATAATATCACCAGGATCGCCTTCTTTCACCTAAGAAATATTGCTAAAATTAGAAATATGATGTCGTTGCAGGATGCAGAAAAACTAGTTCATGCTTTTGTTACTTCTAGATTGGACTACTGTAACGCTTTACTGTCTGGGTGTGCGAGTAAGTGCATAAATAAGCTTCAGTTAGTTCAGAATGCAGCAGCAAGGGTCCTCACCAGATCTAGGAAATACGACCACATCACCCCTGTTTTAATCAGTCTACACTGGCTCCCAATCAAATCTCGCATTGATTATAAAATATTACTACTGACGTATAAAGCACTTAACGGTCTCGCACCGCAGTATCTGAGTGAACTTCTGTACCAGTATGATCCTCCACGCCTACTTAGATCAAAAGGTGCTGGCTATCTGTTGGTTCCTCAAATAATGAAGACTACAGCAGGGGGCAGATATTTCTCTTATAAAGCCCCACAGTTATGGAACAACCTTCCAATCAGTGTTCGGGACTCGGACACAGTCTCAGTGTTCAAGTCGAGGTTGAAAACTTATTTATTTAGTCAAGCCTTTTATCAGTAGATTTTTTCTTAGGTAAAGGCTCAGATCTGGAGGGAGCATGGATATAGAGTGTTTGGTGAACTGGGATATTTGTATGCTGTCGTCCCCTCACATTCACACGGTCACTCGGGTTTGTTGACGGTGGTGTGGTGGGTCGTCTCTTATCCCAGAGATCCCTCATGTCTGTGTTACCTTCTGGTTCTCCCTTTTAGTTATGCTGCCATAGCGAGTCTTGCCGGAGTCCAAACTGCACAGTGACATTAACTTTCATACACCAATAGTTACACTTAATAATCCATATCCTTCTCTTCCCGTCACCCTCTCTCTCTCTCTCTCTCTCTCTCTCTCTCTCTCTCTCTCTCTCTCTCTCTCTCTCTCTCTCAGTCGAGTTAAACATGCTCCTGAGGCTCCAGTGACCACTGTTCCTGCCCCTCTACCCTCCGTGGATCTTCACACTTCTGTGCAGCTTGGGACGGTATCTCATCAACACCTTGGGTGGTTCCATGAAATTCAGGAGTAGAACGGGTGCTTTGAGGATGGATTGGACTGTAGTTGGTGTCGGCGGTCTGCTGCACTGACTTGGGAGTGCAGTTTGCTTCTGATCATCATCACTGTACCCCGCAACATTGTATATCTGCTTCAAATGGACATTTGGTGCAACCCAGATGAGGATGGGTTCCCTCTTGAGTCTGGTTCCTCTCAAGGTTTCTTCCTTATGCCATCTCGGGGAGTTTTTCCTTGCCACAGTTGCTCATCAGGGACAAACATACTTATAAAGAACATATTTACATTTAATCACCACATTATCTGTGTAAAGCTGCTTTGAGACAATGTTCATTGTTAAAAGCGCTATACAAATAAAAATGAATTGAATTGAATTGAATTGAATAGATAGATAGATAGATAGATAGATAGATAGATAGATAGATAGATAGATAGATAGATAGATAGATAGATAGATAGATAGATAGATAGATAGATAGATAGATAGAACTTTATTGTCATTGCATAGTACAGGTACACAGCAATGAAATGCAGTTTGGCATCTGCCAGAAGTACAGGTAAATGGTTCTAAGGCTATGGCATTGAAAAAGATATGTGCAAAAGTAGAAGGTTATAAGATCATGGCATTTAAGAAATGTGCAAGCTGAATAAACAAGTCTACTATATATATATATATATATATATATATATATATATATATATATATATATATATATATATATATATATATATATATATATATATATATACAGTGAGGAAAATAAGTATTTGAACACCCTGCTATTTTGCAAGTTCTCCCACTTCGAAATCATGGAGGGATCTGAAATTGTCATCGTAGGTGCACGTCCACTGTGAGAGACATAATCTAAAAAAAAAAAAAATCCAGAAATCACAATATATGATTTTTTAACTATTTATTTGTATGATACAGCTGCAAATAAGTATTTGAACACCTGAGAAAGTCAATGTTAATATTTGGTACAGTAGCCTTTGTTTGCAATTACAGAGGTCAAACGTTTCCTGTAGTTTTTCACCAGGTTTGCACACACTGCAGGAGGGATTTTGGCCCACTCCTCCACACAGATCTTCTCTAGATCAGTCAGGTTTCTGGCCTGTCCCTGAGATACATGGAGTTTGAGCTCCCTCCAAAGATTCTCTATTGGGTTTACTGGCTATTCTCTATTGGGTTTACTGCCTATTCTCTTACTGGCTAGGCCACGCCAGAACCTTGATATGCTTCTTACAGAGCCACTCCTTGGTTATCCTGGCTGTGTGCTTCGGGTCATTGTCATGTTGGAAGACCCAGCCTCGACCCATCTTCAATGCTCTAACTGAGGGAAGGAGGTTGTTCCCCCAAATCTTGCAATACATGGCCCCGGTCATCCTCTCCTTAATACAGTGCAGTCGCCCTGTCCCATGTGCAGAAAAACACCCCCAAAGCATGATGCTACCACCCCCATGCTTCACAGTAGGGATGGTGTTCTTGGGATGGTACTCAACATTCTTCTTCCTCCAAACACGTTTAGTGGAATTATGACCCAAAAGTTCTATTTTGGTCTCATCTGACCACATGACTTTCTCCCATGACTCCTCTGGATCATCCAAATGGTCAATGGCAAACTTAAGATGTGCCTGGACATGTGCTGGTTTAAGCAGGGGAACTTTCTGTGCCATGCATGATTTCAAACCATGACGTCTTAGTGTATTACCAGCAGTAACCTTGGAAATGGTGGTTCTTCCTTAGGATCACTGAGACCCCACGAGGTGAGATCTTGCATGGAGCCCCAGTCCGAGGGAGACTGACAGTCATGTTTAGCTTCTTCCATTTTCTAATGATTGCTCCAACAGTGGACCTTTTTTCACCAAGCTGCTTGGCAATTTCCCCGTAGCCCTTTCCAGCCTTGTGGAGGTGTACAATTTTGTCTCTAGTGTCTTTGGACAGCTCTTTGGTCTTGGCCATGTTAGTAGTTGGATTCTTACTGATTGTATGGGGTGGACAGGTGTCTTTATGCAGCTAATGACCTCAAACAGGTGCATCTAATTTAGGATAATAAATGTAGTGGAGGTGGACATTTTAAAGGCAGACTAACAGGTCTTTGAGGGTCAGAATTCTAGCTGATAAACAGGTGTTCAAATACTTATTTGCAGCTGTATCATACAAATAAATAGTTTAAGATTAAGTTAAGTTTTAGATTATGTCTCTCACAGTGGACGTGCACCTACGATGACAATTTCAGACCCCTCCATGATTTCTAAGTGGGTGAACTTGCAAAATAGCAGGGTGTTCAAATACTTATTTTCCTCTCTGTACATTACAGTGTATAAATACACAAAAAAAGAGACATCTAATAAGTAGTTACACTTCCAAACATATTGCACATAGGTAATTTTGCACATACATGGGTAATATTGTACTCCTTGAAATTACGTTTATATGTACATTTTTGGTATATGTTTCACTGGGAGCTGTTCTGATTGTAGATTTTCTGATTTACTGAGCTCACATTACCCAAAGAAGGCATTTAAGGAATTTAATTTCTTAATAGATCTGTCAAATTAAACGTGGCTTAAAGGCATACAGAGACTGGTATACAAATTGAACAGAGTAGAGAAAATGCAGGTGTTTCAGCACATTAGTCAAGTCGAGTCAAGTCAAGAGGCTTTTATTGTCATTTTTCACTATACACAGTGGTACACAGAACACAGTAACAACGAAACAACATTCTTCCAGAACCCTGGTGCTACACTAAACAACAACAATGTTTAATGGTACTACCTTCTCAATTTTAGATAACCTTTAAGCAGGGGATGCATTTCATGGAAAATTCATATTAAAACCAGCTAATTTGAATAGCTTTACATATTAACAACCTTTCCTGAAAACATAAAAAGAACACTGTTTTCCAAACACATGGACTAGAATGGAAAAATGAGCATTACATGGTAATAGTGGGCCATAAAAAATTGTCTAAGTAGAAAAAAACAGGTCTTAGACAAACTGATTATTATTATTTGGCTGCAGAGAAAGGCTAAGAAAAAGGATAGGTCAGAGAGACTACTGAGACTACTGTCTTTTGAGTGTCGGATCTTGTATGCTATGTTTTGGGGTGCGTAAAATTTAGCTTAAGATTAAAATTTTCTGTGAGCATGTAATGGCCAAATAAGTCACACAGGTGAGGCTATTTAAAATAAATTCTTTTCCAACTGCAGTCCACATATTTGCTGGTGGGGCAAGCACATTTTTTCCCTTGTTTTTTCTGGCTTGATTTTTCTCCCCTTTCCAGTGCACCTGTGGTTTCTAATTTGGATGCTATTACCATGCTATTTCTTTAACTCATGAAATTATTTCGTTAACAACATAAACACTTATATTCAGATCTAATTAACTTTCCCTAAAAACTTCCATAAGCATTATCTCTTAGCTATGCATTCAGAACTTCTTCCTTTATGTGTCTGGCTAAACAATCACTGTGTAGCCCTGCAGTTTTTCTAAAATAGAGAAAAATTAGATTAGAAACCAAAACCATGAAAATAAATGTCTTGAGGAGGTGCTTGCATTCAATTATATTCATCTATTCACATCTCTGCCCCTAAAAGTGCTTTGTTAGAGAGAAAAACAACAGGATTTCAGCCAGATTGTAAGTAATGAAGTATAAATATTTCGTTACTGTATTTAAGTTTTTTTTTTTTTGGTATCAGTAATTTACTTGACTGTTTATTTATTCTTTTAATTTGTTATCTTCACTCATAAATTTTTTTGACACAAATAGCTGTAATTTTCTACTTCTTACATTTTCAAACCAGACTCATTACTTTAGTTTTAATTTATTTGGTAACATGATTAATATTTTTTCTTCTCATCGTGCACCATTTTAAGCCCATCAACCTATTTCCGGTCATTGCATGTCTTTTTCAACCTACCACTGGTGTATTTCCTGGCTCTCACACACAACAGATGTAGGCTAGCCTACAAAGCTAACAACAAGCAAGGCAGAAGGCAACAAGAAATATAGCTAACGTGGATGAGACAGAGAAAGTCAGTGATGAAAACATGACCTGATCACCTGATCATCATCTTTTCTCTGCTTGTGTTATACATGGTGATTTTTCAGCAAACATTTATTAGATATAATATTTTAAATGATTTTGTATTAATATATTAATACTGTTGAGTAAAGGATGTGTGTACTTCTGCCATCTCTGATCTGAATTGATAAGCAGCCTCTCAGTGTTTCTTTACAAATGAGCTTTTCAGAGAAATGTTACATTAATTTGTCATGGTCTACATAGATGATATTTTTAAGTACTGTCTGTACTGGGGAATAAACTCTATGTTAACTTGGAATTGTATGAGTGCCACAAGTATTGCCTTCTTTGGATAGGATATTTTCAGAAGGGGTAAAGATGGACAAATCCTTGGTGGAGACAGTAACCTCATGGCCACAGGCTTGTACCATAAAGGAACTACAGATTTTCCTGGAATGTGCAAACATAGACAGAAGGTTACTTCATTATTTTTTTTTTAGTAGCTATTCCTTCACAAAACCTTTTAGGTGGAAATGCAAAATGTTGAAGTAGTATAATGTAGTACCTGAAGCTTTTCAGACATTTAAGTACCCTTTATCACTCTGATCCTGCATTTTTCTTTGTAGTTGAGGTGGACATTTCAGAAAGTGCCCAAATCAATAGATACCAGGGCAGAGGAAATGAGAGGCAGGTATCCTTTAGGGACTGAGGATTCCGTCAATGAGATTTTAATCATGGGGTTCTGAACAATGCAAATGGAAAGATTTTTCCTGAATAAGTTGAGAGAATCTGCTAATAACGTTTGACTAAACCTGGTGTGAACACCTGCCAACAGTTAATAATTTCAAGGCATCAGATACACAAAAGGTTTTAGACACCTCATTGTATTTTCATTACGTCTACACAAAAACAGACCAACAACAAAGGCATTTTTTCCTTAGTCTGAGTGTCTTACTTTACTTGATATAACCTCTAATAATAATAATCTTGAAGTACAGGTGAAAGAGCACCACATTGGGCTGAACTGTTTGACTATCGCTTACTTAGTCATTTAGTCAAGTCGTGCACTCGGTCCCGTCACGTGAGTGCGTCAAAAGAAAATCCACAAATGAGGACTAACTCCCATCTTTACTCAATGCTTTTGCCCCAGAACTTAATTATGACTGGAATCAGCAGACAATCGTGAATTTCCCTTTGCACACGCCTCATCTTCACCAATTGTGCCATTCTTAATGCATTGAATTAGGCTTTGATGGACAGTGGTCCACCAAAGCTTGATATGTACCCTCTTGTATACTCACTGACACATGGTACACTCCTGCTCAGTTGGGGAGGTATGCATTGTGTCAAGATTCCCAGTGGACATACAAGGTGTTTTAGAGAAAGGTAGTTAAAGGAGGCAATTAAATAAAAAATAATATTCTTCAGCAGCTTTTGCTGGTTGAGTGCAAAAAAACAGTCAAGCTTACAAAGGGAGAGTAAGTGAAAATGTTGACGGTGCTGTATAGAGGTCTGCCCAACTCATTGCAAAATCACTCACTTCAGAGTAGTCCAGTATGTTATCCACTTAAACAGTGGCTGCAGCAGATAGTGTACGTGCTGTCTGGCCAGTCACACACTTTAAAAAGGCATTCAAGACTGTATTATTGTGTAAAAACATCTTTTAGGTACAGTGTGGGTTGGGGTTACCATGGCTTTACTTAACATACCTTCCTGCCCTGGAGCACCTGCCAGTCCTCCACCTAGACCTGGAGCAGGGCCTCAGTAAAAGCCCAGTGTTGGGTTGGCTGAAGGGTGACTAGAACCTTTACGAGTGCACTCAGTGGCAAAGACTCTATGACAGCACAATTCTAGCCCCTCAAATCCCAGATTAGGGCAACAGTGTGGAGTGCATATTGGTTCGGACAAGAAAAAGTGAGAGGAAGGTCTCAGTTTTCAAATAAAAGAAGAAAAATAAATTTTGCCACAACAATTATCAGCCTTTTATTGCAGATAGACACATTGCTCTGTATGACGAACTCAAACTCTTTCTATGATTACAACAAACGCAAAAGCACAAAAAAAGACAGTTATGCAGGCTGCCTGAAATAAGCCACAATTGACAACCATTGCATGTTAACTGGCAGTTCGCTTGCCACCTCTGCCCACAGCTTGACCACATCCCCACTGTCATACTATTCTCTGATATACTTCAATTTTAATGTATTACCATCCCATGTCTTAGATTTTTGTATATGTAAAAGTCAGTAACAGTTAACAGACCATTAACTATTACCATTTTGTCTATATTTACTTTTGCTAGCTTATTATTGTACTATATAGCCCTGCCAAAAATAATTATATTTCTCTTGCCAAGTTCCTTTTCCTATGGCACAGTTGTCTGGCATTTGTAAACCAAGGAATCAATATTTCTGTGCATAGTCATGGATGTAAATCCCTGTAATATAGACGTGCTCATGATACATCTTTTATTTCCATTTATTTATTTTTTTTACAATTGATAGTTATTACCTATTACTGTACTTACAATTTACAGTTAAAAGAGTGTAATATACAATATATCTAGTGTAATGGTCTGGCTCAAAGACCAAACAGACTCTCTGGCATAGCTGGCATTAAACTCACACTCATATTCCTTACACTTACACTCCATTTAATCTACGAAAACTACTAAGGTACCAGCGAGTTGTTAATTGTATGAGCATTTAGCTTTGCAACAGACACTCACAGACTGATGTTTGTCTAAAATAATGTGTGTGGTTTGCTTCAGATTGGCACTGAAAAAGTGTAATTTGCTCCAGATTCCAGACTCACTGGGTTATAAATGGACCTGCACAGGCTGCGTAGTTTGCCATGGGTGTGTTAAATAAGCACATGCTCCGATTTAAGAATGCACACCCAAGCTAAAAGGACTCCAGCAACAGTTAGAAGCAGTCGGTATGTGCTGGTTATTAAAAGAATTACATTAGGTTACATTTCTTTTTTGTTTGATTATATCACTCACATTCCGTAAATATCCCTCAGTTATTAAACCCGAACTGCAACCTTAGTCAACAGGTCAACTAACATAACCCCACCCTCTTGGTCTCCTACTTGCCAATCCTGTCTCTACTCTTCTCTGTGTAAATAGTGGATACTTTCTCTCTCCCTCCCTCCCTCCCTTCCTCCCTCGATCTCTTCCTCATTCAATGGCCTCATTCATATCTCGCTTCATTCACATGCCTTTTGGCCTCCTTCCATCTGTCTCTATAAATTCCTATAATTTCTCTCTTTGTACTTTTCTTGCTTGTCCAACTTTCACTTCAGTGTTTTCAGTTTGTGTTTTGTGACGCCATCTTTGCATCATCAGGATTTTTAACACAATACAGTTAGTATCAATTATTACACTATGTTGTTGTTGACATCTTTATTTTGATTGGCCAGAAAAAGTCGATTCATGTTTTATTCATAAGCCATTAAAAGATTATTTTGGGGATTTTCTTAACAATGCATGCAAGCACTTGTACAGCAGGTAGGTGGCATCGTTTGTGTACCTTTTGCACATCTGAAATTCTTTGGTTTGTTTGTTTATTTTATTTCTGTTGGATGCTTTTAAGGCCTTTTACAAGACAGATTCTAAAGTTTCCCAAGACAAATTTGTCAGCTTCTGAGGCACCATATGTTTTCCTGTATATTTACCCACATGCTTGTACATTACTTATGGAAATTTTGGCAAACACCGTGACTGATTAAAATCAGCAAACATTATACACTGACCTAAAACTCCTGCCCAGCAGGTTTCCATGCTGTCATGTAAAATATTTAGCAATTTCATGACAACTATTCTAGGAGACCTGTTTGCCCTATGTGCAGCAACAGGAAGATGTTAAATAAACAGATGTTCCTTTTTTAAAAAACATGTTGAGTTTGTTGTCCTAAGCTTTGTCTCAGGCACACTAACATCTTTCATTTAAAAGAATTAAAACTCACAATTTAATTGTAAAACAGACATTTTAGATTCGATTTATAGGGTAAATGATAATTTTATATGTAAATGTTCTTTATTGACTAATTATTTGTTCAGTATCCGTTTCAGAAATGAGCTTTAGAGGGAGTATGGTATGAACAGAGTTATGAAAGGAGTTCCTTCATCTTTCTGCAACTTTCACCTAAGGAGCAGATGAAAGGGCTTTGTTGAACTGGATGAGAGGAGAAAAGGGCAGGAGCAATCTATTTAAGAAGAAAGTGATAAAAAATGAAGTATTGACAGTGTTGTTCAGTGCAAGTGGTGAGCTGAAAGGTGGTGATGGACCACCATAAACTTCACAACTGCCGTATGGCTACTGAAGAGCTGGCAGTTTGCCTGCTCTAAGTCACAGAACATGTTCCAGCATAACTGTGCATTTCTTTATGACCTACATAATTGGATGGTTGAAAGATGGCAATCAAATGACTTGCACTGGGGAATGTTACAGGAATAGCATGGTATTTAAAATATTAGATTCTAGGATCCAAAAATATAAAGAAGCAGAACTATGTCTAGATTATGCCAAACATGGAAAGAAAACAAAGGCAGAGTGTTGTCAGGGTCTAAGGAGCCATACATCTTGAAAAAAAAGTGATGAAGTTAGCATTGTAGACAGATTGGAAAATCCAGAGCTCCTTGTCAATGCTGCCTGCAACTGGTGTAGGTGAAATTAGATTATTGGTCTTGTGGTTTCTGAAAGGGGAACACCTTAGGGGACTGAGATGGGTGTGTACAGGGTCTGGAGCAATTTACATGATGGAATAAAAATGTTTGAAGGTGCCCAGCTTGAAGGTTTTGCAGCCAGGGAGCTGAATAACTGCCAAATTTTATAGAAACAAATACAATTCTCTTTGTACAACTTACTTTTAGGGGCTTAATGGAATATCTAATCCAATACTTTGGCTAGTTATTGGCACCATATAAAATTGTATTCAAAATGTTATTCAAACCACTAGTTATGATTGGATAATAATTACTCAATAATAATTTAATTTTATAATCATTGCAGCTTTGATAAAGATGGAATATAATTTCTATTAAGGCAAAAAATTGTACAAGGGTGAATCTATCTATCTATCTATCTATCTATCTATCTATCTATCTATCTATCTATCTATCTATCTATCTATCTATCTATCTATCTATCTATCTATCTATCTATCTATCTATCTATCTATCTATCTAGAATTAAACTTTTCCTATGCAATTGATCGTGATATATGCAAAATCTTACAGAACTTCTACACTCGAGTGACATTCCCAAACAACATTCAGAAATACTGAAACAGGTTTAATCACCTGGTAAATTTTTTTGATTTAGAAACCCATTACTTAGACATTTACCATCTGTGTAAAGCTGCTTCGAGACAATGTTCGTTGTTAAAAGCGCTATACAAATAAAAATGAATTGAATTGACTGCTACATCATTTTCGTGGAGAAATGTATCCATTTCTAAACGTAAAAAAGGCTGAAAAGAAAATATAAAATAAATTAGAGTGCATATAAAGATAATTCTTAGTTTCCATGTTTGATCATTGCTGGGCTGATTAACCGCATGCCCTGTAAATAAAATTCTTTACTAGTAAAATATTTCATTATATTTTGTTTCATTTTATACAACATAGAAAATGACCTTTCTGCATGAACTCCTGCTGTTTTCAGTGGGACAAATTTAAACACTGTTAATCAGTCACACAAATAAGGCTTTTATCCACAGAATCTCCAGACAGCTGTTTAATGAAGTGATCTCGACTGCTTTTCTTATGCATTACAGACCAATCTCCTTCTGGTTCAAGCGCTGCAAAGATGGTATCCATTCAACTAAGTAATTATTAATAAAGCTTTAATGTATTCCAGTCATTTTGAGCTTATCACAGCAAAGAAATGGTGTTAATTTATACTTTTAAACAATCTTAAAGTACATCAAGATGCAGATACTTACCTATATTTGTGCTTTTAGACCTCAGTGCATCTTTTGACTCAGTTGATCATAAAATATTACTTTGTTGGTTACAACACTGGTTTGACCTCTCTGGTTCTGTTTTGAATTGGTTTCTGACTACTAAAGTGGTTATGAATACTATTTTGTGGCTTCTTATCTAAGCTGTGGAGTCGCTCAGGGTTTCAATTCTCGGAAAGATACTATTTAATCTCTACATCTGTCCCTTAGCCAAACCATAACCAATAATTTCAACATTTTCTTCCATACGCCTCTATAGTTTCCAACCTCCAAAATTCTATCTGCTTTTAAGTTGACTTAAAGGACATCTAGTATAGGATGTACCATAGTAAAAAACTATGGAACAAAAAAATAGATAAAAACTTTGTCAAATAATCTGAGAGTTATGATAGTGACTACTTTGATAGATAACTGCTGATAGTAAGAATACATTTTATTTATATATCAAGAAACTAATACATGGTTTTGTGTCAACTCATCTGGTCTGTTGTTGCATTCTTTAATCTGGCCTGTCATAGAACTCTATCACTAGTTTACAGACAGGACTAAAGAAACTAAAGTAAAAGTCACCTGACTACACAAACCTGAATGTACATTTATGCCATTTGGCCGACACCCTTATCCAGAGCCAGTTGGGTGCCTTGTTAAGTGGCAGCATGGCGGTGCTGGGATTTTAACTTATGACCTTATGAGCCAGAGGTCAGTGTCTTAGCCACTAAGCTACCACAATCCCTAAATTAGCCTGCTCATTTCTGTGAAATGCAGCACTCAAGATTTATGATTTTCACAGACACCTGTCTAGACTTCTTGATTCCAGATGTGGTTGTTGATCTAGAAGGATGCACACTGGAAACAGGACAATATGGTAACAGGATAACATGGAAACAAAAGGACAAAAGACTAATTTACTTTCACTTAACATGAGACTGGACTGACACACACTCACACACCGAAACACCTTCCCTGAAAATTTTATGCACAAATAATCTTAACCAAGAATGCACAGTATTTATAATTCTAAGGACAATTTAATTGTATATCACACAATTAGCACTGTGTGCTGCAATGCAACAGTGTTATTGTGTTGTGTTGTTGCACTAAATGGTGTTTGTCACTTAATGGAACATTCTGTACTTCTGTATATGACTAAAATGACAATACAGCAACTTAAATTGACTAGCACAATAGGTCTTTGCATCTACACAAACAACACCTGTGTTCCACCTACACAGAGATTTCACATACTAGTAATAGAAAATTCACTTCAGGCTATAATCCAGATTAAAAGTGCATTTTCAGGCAGGGTTATTATTGCTGGTGAATTTAATTAGGCAATCATCTATTAAAGTTTTCCATGAGAGCTGATAGCACATTATACCACATTACACATTCATAAAGGATATAGAGCTTAATGCTCCCTCATTTGAGATAGTCGGAGAGAACAACTCTTAGTTCCTACGTAATGCCAGCCTACAAGTAGCTCAAACTTACTATCAGGACATAAGTCCAGGACAATTTTAAATACATATTTGTGCAACAGGTCTTACATGAAGACCAGCCTGAAAATGATGTATATACATTCGCTGTAATTGCATACTCAAACTTTTACATCAACAATGTGGCAGTAAAAGATTTGTCAAGAATCACAACGCAGCATTCAATAGAATAGTCAGAGAAACTGGTCTCCTTATACTTGTCCATGACCTAAGTGTTCACCAGCACCGCTAGTTCAAAAACTTGACAAGCCACCCTCACTCAGTTATGCCCTGAATACCCCAATCCTCCAGCCTGATACTCTGCAGTGCTGTGCTGCTAGAAGCACTGCTGGATTCTCTAACTACCTAACCTATGACTATCTCTCTGCGTAAGACAATACGATTTCTGAACATGAATCAGCTTACAGACAAAAAGCTTTGTGGTGCTTAGGCAAAAATCTGACTATAACCCCAACCATAGTTAATTACTGACTGCATATTTGTCATAAACAGTCAAAACTGTAGCATGAATAAAACAGCACAACAGCATCTTTTTTTTTTACAGAACACTACCTTGTTTACCACCTGCTAAACAATCTATGGAAAAGAGGTGATATGAAAATGAACAAACAAAATCTTATCTAAAACATGGAACTGTTCCTTTAATATGATCTTTTTTCTGTTTCCACAATCTTCAAATCTGGTGGAAATTCTAAACTGTCCATGACTGGAAGAGCACCACTTTCAGAGTAAAGCATGGTGATGGTTGCATTATAATGTTGATCCAACAGACAGGGAAACTGGTCCCAGTTGACAGCAAGATGTCTAGTTTTCTGTCATGTGATATATATGTAACAAATTACTATAGAAACATTTGCTTTTATCCAAACCAACCTGTAATTAAGTTGAGCAGTTGAAGGTTAAGGGCTTTGCTTAACGGGTTTATTGTGGCAGCTTGCCAGGATTTAAACTCATAGCCTTCTGATCTGTTGTCATATGCCATAATTACTAAGCCACCGCCACATTTAGAATATTCAGTGGAGGAGCTTGAAACGGACCCTAATTGTTGAGTAATACCCAGCATATCATGAAAAGCTAAAGTAACCCTGTCCTGACTCTTCGGTAAAGGACTGGTTTAGCAAACGTCTAGTATACAGTTTCATATTTCTGTTTTTTAATGGATTCTGTCCATTATATTTGCAAAAACAAAAGATGTGTGCTCCTCTGGAACAGTCATTCAAATGGTAGATTTGGCCATATTTTATAACATACCAGAAGTACTCCAAAGATCTGGATTTGATAATATCCTCACATAGGTTTTTGGACAGCCTCTTAGCAAACCAAAATTTCATCCAGAATATCTTTTTGATAGTCAATAATCCATCATGGTTGAAATTTTATTTAGACAGCATTTATCCAGGGCTTCATGCCATAATAGTGTTCAACAATTAGTTAATTGTTTTATTACCTTAAAACAAGACAAGCTCTCCGGATGTGATCATAGGAACTCATGTCAGCGTCTAACAGTAAGCAAACAGTATGCAGATGATATCAACATTTATTGATGATAATTGGATGTATTTTCCTGATTTGTGTGTATCTTTAGGGAAAAAAATGTGCTTTTAACTTCTCACATGATACAGTGCCCCTGGAGGACAGAGAGTTAAGTGACTCAAGGCTCAAGGGCCCAAGAGTGGTAGCTTGGTGATACTGGCGCTCAAACTTCTGACCATCGAATCAGTAACCCAGAGCCTTAAATCACTTACCTACTACTTCTCTCATGGTCCTCATGGTCTCATATTCCTATTCTGGCTTGCAGCTACTGTCTCAAATAATTCTATGTATTATCTTACACACACATAAAAATCTTGTTGTCAGAGACCTGATATTACCATGTGCTGCACACAGCTGTACAGCTATGCCCATCTGTATCCCAGTTATATAGCAAATGATGTGAAACACATCCATCCCGTCAATGTCTTCACAAGGTTTCCGTCTATTTTGGTAGGTTGTAGGGTGTGTGCGTGGTTTGTAGCCCTGCCCAGTAAAATATAGACCCTGTTAGAAACTCTTGCCTGCTTTATTGTAATTACAAGGTCCCATTCGTAAATAGCCAGGCTAGCCACAAGAGGCTGCTGTATCTGTCTGTGGTGACTTTTTGCTTTTCCGTATGTGTACTCCACCTGGTAACCCCCTGAAAAAACACAGTAAAAGAATATACATTCACATTGCCTTTCCTTAGGTGGCTGATTGAAAAACAGATCTATAGTTGTAAAGTTAAGGGTACACTTTAGGATTACGGTGGCTGTGTTGTTGAAAATGAGAATTATCACATAGGAAACTATTACCTTATGCATCTAACTGAGGAGGAAGGAGAGCTTTGCTTGAGCTACATTGAGCATAGATGATTATTAATACTTCTACACATTAATCCACACACAGAAAATACTTCTTATTTAAACTTTATCATCTCAACTTTTTCATATTGACATGAACGTTTTATGATAAAGAAGAAATGTGTTATAGGACATGATTAGTTTTATATGCAATTTTTTTTACTTCTAATATGTGAGGGATTCATGCACAATCCTATGAAATGTCCTATGTGTATTTTCAAAATAAAATTAACAGCTAAAACAGTCCTTATTGCCTCCGATTATTTTACACTTTTTTTATTTTTTTATTTTACATTTTTTTTTTACTTTCATACAAAGAATGTAAGTTATTTCTAGAATGATCAGTGTTTGCTGAGTTCTTCTAAGTTCCCACATTTTTCTTTTTTTCTTTTTTATAACCAGACTGTTTACAGACATGCCTTCAAAAGCGACATCGTAACTGCTCTGACCTCAAACACTTCTCTCTTTTTGGAAATTTTGTTAAAAAAAAAAAAATTTGCTATTAACAGCTCTATTGTTTAAGATGAACAATGTATGTATTTTCATAATCTACAGTATGTAAACAGTAAACATCTGCTTAATATCATCTGAGAAATACAGTGCAAATAAACTGGTACATGTTTTTCTAACCCCTACAATGGAGTGTTGTGTTGCTGGCTGCTGTTCCTGCTGTGTCATTACCTGAACTTTGTCTTACCTGGAAAAGAAAAAGGCATGTATTTTACTCCAGTCTTATTTAATCTACACAAGATTCCTTTTAATGGAGATTCAACTGGTTATTAGATATACTGAAGCTAAAATCTCATCTCTATAAAGAGCCAAGCTCAAATCTAAGAGGCAGTGCAATCTTAGAAATCTGACACAGCTGTCCTTGATAACCTGCATAAATCTACTCTTGGGCTTTTGGGGAATTTTAAAGGAACCAGTGCCTGCCTCACTTCTTCAAGTCCACATTGTTTTTAAAGCATCATCACGACATCCAGCAGTTTAGTCACCACAACAGTCAAAAGGAGTAAACCATTAGCCCTTATATAGATATCTATCTATGAATATCTTCTCCATGATGACTTGCAATGTCGAGCAACATGGCTCCTGGCATATATAACTACACCTCCTGGTGACACCAAATGTCTGGGTAATTTACACCACAGAAAAAATTGTCCTTTACCTCAAAAATGACCTTCATATTGTAAAGGGCAATGGTATGTGCTTTGAGTATTTGCCAAACTCTACAAAACAATACAATATATACATATACAGAAAAACTAAACAAAAACAGAATCTATCAAATCTGTTTCTGACTTTACAGAAAGCAAAATTGATGCATTTCTAACCTTCTGTCTTGCAGTTTCTTCAAACCATCACACTTATACTCAGCCTTTATTTTCGAGTCAAATTCTTGTTCTTCCTACGAACAAACAAGGGAATATAAGAAACTGCTCTTTCTCTATGCCTCTATGTCACACTGCTGGGTCACATTTAAACACCATCCACAAGGTGGTGGTTAATAGCTGCTCGTGTGTATTATCTACTTGAGCTGGCATGACCTCTAGAAGCTTAGGTAAAACCAGTTTAGATCAAATCGATCAGTGTATCACGATTCAATTAAAGGCATTACTCACTAAAAATCTGGTTTATAGAACAGTCAAAATGGACTATAATGCACATACATGTAGAAATGGTGATCTAGACCACGATAGTGTACACTTGCTTATTTATTTACAAGTTTCTGTAATGTGTTTCTTCCCGGTGTTAACTAAATAAAGTATTACATACTAAAGTTCTCAGACTTTTAATATTTTACAAAATGTTATTGCTTGTTCTTCATCTTAAAGCAAGTTTAGGATGATTACTCCAGTAAGATTATTTAAAAATTGTGTATATGATATGGGACTAAATCTATTGTTATTGAATTTGAAGCAGTTCAACTGACTATTCTTTATAAATCTGTAGTCCCTTTTAACTGGGGATGGGGATGGCAGCTCGGGATGGTTCCACAGTAACAGACTAAAGATCCATTAGGTTACTGAGCAACTTAATAACTTTGAGGATGGATTTGGACTAATATCAACAGTCTGCTACAATGGCTTAGGACCACAGTTTGCATAAACAGTTTTTAATTTAAGCACTGAAGAGTACACCTCAACAGTGATGGAACTGTATTGAATGGACCACCCAGTTGAGGATGGGTTCACTGGTTTTCTCTCAAGGTTTCCTCCTCATAACATCTCAGGGAGTTTTTTCTTGCCACTGTTGCCACTGGTTTACTCATTTGGGATAAACAAAATGATAAAGAACATATAGGCACTAAACATATACATTTATTTATACAACTTTATAACCTCTTTATGAAGTTGCTTTGAGAATGTCCATTGTTTAAAGTGCTATAGAAATAAAGGGATGCCTAAACTACATTTAGTAGACCCCTTTATGCAGAGTGACTTACACTTGCTCAAGGGCCCAGCAGTACCAGCTTGGTGATGCTGGGATTTGAACCCATATCCTTCTGATCAGAGGTCTAACAGCTTCCACTGAGCTGCAACTTACCACAGTCATACTTTGGATGGCGTTTTGAAACTACACACATATAACTAGATATTTTTTGATATTACATAAAAATGTAATAAACCTTTATGCAGTGTTTAAGAAAACACCAGCATGGAGGGCAGACTGCAGGTCACATGGCTCTGAGATCTTTTTTTTTATTTTATGTTATAATGAGATAAATGATTATTGTAGTTTGTCAGGTTAGTTATGGGAATAATTCATATGTAAGGACATTAGAAGTAGATAATAATATGTGTAAAATGCATGTGTATAAGAGGATCAATCAATCAGATCAGACTGTGAATGCTGGAGCTTTGCTTAAGGTTTTTGCACAATAGCAGGTCTGTTCTGAGGTTCGTCTCGAGCCGAGGTGTAGCCTGTGATTAGTGTGGTTATGCGTGTACCTTCCCTCCTTCCATCCATCCATCCCTCCCTCCCTCATCATACTCTCTCTCTCTCTTTCTCTCTCTCTCTCTCTCTCTCTCTCTCTCTCTCTCTCTCTCTCTCTCTCTCTCTCTCTCTCATTCACTCTATCTCTCCCCCTCTCTCACTTCCACATGCTTCCTAACTTTTCAGGGAGTAAAGCAAAGAAGTGGAAGAGAGACTGTTGGGAGAGAGAAAGTCTGATTGCCGTGTGAAGTCTCTCTCTCTCTTTCTCTCTCTCTCCCTCTCTCCTCTCCTTCTGACTCAATGGCTCCTTAGCGTCAGATTTATCACCAGCGTCCCTGCTTCTATTGAACCTAAAAGTTTATATGTAAAAAAGGTGGGTTTGCTCTACAATTTTGTTTTTTTAAAAGCGGACCTCATCAGGCTTTTTTTGGTAACTTTCTGCTGTCCTGCCTTGTAGTCTCACCAAAATCTTGGAAACTATGGATATTCGGATGAAACGGAGACCGTGGATGCAAGCGCCTATTGTTGTGTTCGTCCTGTGCCTAAGTCTCCGGGCACAAGCAGGTAAGGTGCATTTGTTGAAGATTATGCATGAGCGAACACACACACACACACACACACACACACACACACACACGCGCGCGCGCACAGAGCTCCAGAACATCTGTAGGAAGCAAGGGCTCTCACCTTGACGCGCGCGCTTGTTTCTTTTTGCTTTTACGCATTGTTAGAGAAAGAAAAATAGGGGGACAGTGAGAGAGAGAGAGAGAGAGAGAGAGAGAGAGAGAGAGAGAGAGAGAGAGAGAGAGAGAGAGAGAGAGAGAATATGACACAGTTGCATGCCTTTCAGCAATAAGGAGATCTGAAACACGTTCTCATCCACTTCTGGAACAGATAAAGAGCACACGTCCTCCTTAGGAGATAAAGCAGCCCTGGATGCACGCGCATATCCCAGGAGGTGACAGAGGCTAGGACGGTGCTTTTCTCCATCACGTCTGGCTGTACAGGTTCATGATGCTGGACAGGTTCACTCTGATTTCCTGGAGCAGTCTATATAAACATACATTATATTAAACCTGTATTGAACTGAAAGTTGAGTTCTCACCTGTTCTCTTATCCTCTAATTATAAAGCTGAAGTTTAGAAACAGGGCAGGCCTAATCTAACCTCTAATTTAATCCAATTACAACATGGTTGTGTGTGCATTCCTACTATATATAGGTGTGTTTTCTCTAGGATTGTGATTGCAGGTATTTGCAAAGATTGCATCAATAAAAGCAGTTCTGTACTTACTGTAGCACTGTAGTCCTGAAGTTATAAGCTTTATAAGATTCTGACTGATGACAAAAAAAATTGCTAAATTTAGAGATTTTGAACAATGTACAAAATTATATATATATATATATATATATATATATATATTTATATATATATATATATATATATATATATATATATATATATATATATATATATATATATATAATGTATTTTATTTTATATGTTGTTTAAAATCTCTAAAAAACTGAATCTCTTTGGTGTACTATAAAGAAAATGTGTTTTCAGCTTCAAAGCGTTAATTATATACATTTTTAAAAAGAAAGCTTGAATACGTTTAATGAATGGGTTATATTGAAGTCCTCAGAAGTGAGTGAAAGAGTTAGTGTCTGCCTGTGTGTGTGCTTTGTTCAGTTATGTTTATGTAACCGCAAACGCCAAGGGAGGGAAACAGTTTTTTTTACCTGTAAAAAAAGGCAGAGTTTAAATAGTGACATGAATGCTTTACTGTGTGTGCTACAGACGTTGGTTTACATGTGTGACAGTGTCACTGTGTGGTGAAAACAGCACAGACAGCCGGCTGTGTGTAGCAGTCCAGCTGAAGGAATGCTCTGACATTATACTGTCAAAAAATGTCCTGCTTATTTAAATAGAAAAAAAAGAGGAAAAAAAATTCTGACTTTCCTGTCTACATATTACACTTAACAGTATTTATTTCCTGACCTTAATGTTTGTGGATTATTTGATAACAATTAATAACTGATGATAATTGATTTAATTTATGTGACATCATAAAAAAGGGTGTGGCCAGATGGTCAGCAGCTCTCTTTTATCCTGTCAAAAGCAATAATCTTGTAGCACACACACACACACACACACACATATATATATATATATATGCATGTGTGTAAGTTTATAATTGAATAATTTTCAACATGGGTCTGAAAGGATAAACTAATGTATAAAGCATAGATCAATAGAAACAGAAGGAAAGAAACATTATATAGTATGTATTCATATATATACATAGATTTTTTTGTGCATTTGTTGTGTTTTTTTATAAGCATATTATTAAAGCAGGGAAATACTGTGGGAAATGTAGAACATCCTTCAACAAAACATTTACATTTGTTTGGTACTTTGTTTGGTACAAATGTAAAAAAAAAAAAAAAAAGTAGATTTTTAATTTATTTAAGATTAATTAGTTATTAATCATTTGCCATTAGTTAAGATTTCTGAATCTTCTTTCGATCTGAAAAATGATTCAACACTTGCTCCATCCATGAATGAGACTGGAAGTGGAAGCATCTGTCTTTTTTCAACATAACATTTACTTTAAGATTTCAAAATCCAAAGAGGATTAAACAGTAAAAAACTCTCATTACACTGATACAGTAAACTGCTGAGGGAATCCAGGTATGTGTGACACAACTTTTCTGCTATTTTTGATGTTTAGTTGTGCATCTTATGCATATAAAAATGATTGTTTTTTCATAGCAATTGAGGATGACAAAACCTCCACAAATTTTGTGCTCAGTTTATGTGCAATGAGATCATGATCCTTTACAAAGCCAAGTCCATGAACAATATTCCTACAGATGTTTAAATGTTGTCAGCCAATTCAATAGGACTCTGAAGAGAACTTTCATGGGTACCTATGATATATTTGAGTTACTTTTCCCCTTTTTCCACATTATGGCATTTAATGCATGTTAGCTTGTCCTCTGCTATTCCATTTCATTTAAAATGCTCATCTCTCATAAGGCTTTGTAGACATTAGAATGGATTACTTGTTTTGTTTTTTTTATTTAATTCAGAATCCAGATTAATGAGGCTGAATTATTGATGCTCACTTGGTAGGCATATGTGTGAAAACTTCAGGAAATCTATAAAGCTTTATATGCTCCTTATGTAATTAATCTCTGGTGATATTTCACTTGTTGTTACTTGTTTAGCAAAAACTAGCCTATGTTTGAGGTATTTTTATTTGCTAATATTTAGCATTTTTATGAGGATTTTATTTTTCTGGGTATCCTAAAGGACCTGATAAAAGTGTTTTGCATCCTCTTTTAGTGGCCATGTTTGTACAGATAGTTTGTCACTGAGGAAAGTAGCAGCAGGAAAGTCATTTCACGTGTTTTGGTGAAGCTGAGTAGTTTATTTTTTTAATTAATGGTTTTACATTACATTAGTGCAGATGCTTCCTTTTAATATGACCATCACCATCTTCCCTGAGAGAGACTTCACCCAGGAGTCTGGATTCATTCGAATGCAGTGACATCCATGTTCCATTGTTGTAGTTTTTAGAATCCAAGAAAGTCCTCATATTTCCATATTGCAATCCTTGTACGAAGCGAGGTTTTGTTTTTGACCGCTGATCGGAACATTCTGGTAGATTAGGAAAAGTAAACACGGCTCATGATTTTCAGATTTTTTTACATTTGGGTTGAGAGGTACTGTACCACCAATAACGTGCGTCTTTATTTAGTTACAGTCTCCCAAATAACAAATATAAGTAGAAATGGCATATAATATTGTTATATCAATTACTGATCTACATGTTATATTAGCGGGAGGTTAAAATGTAAATTTTTGCATTTAACAGGGCCATTTGCGTTTCTTTACTGTTTCACGTAAGACCACAGTTTTAATATTGGCAGGTGTAGTAGCTTTGGAAGACCACAGGGGGAGATGAATCAGATTTTGTAGTTGAGACTGTAACTTTATTTACTAGTAGGCATGTCACAGAGACTTGCATTCATGTTTCACTGGTTTAAATAGTAATAATTATAGTATAATGTAGATGTCTTGTTATAATGTAGATGACTTCTCTGATTAGCTAAAAGTAGCTTTTATTGTAAAAATACGTTATTAAAAAATCTTTACAAATCCACACTCAAGAAATATACACTATATAATAAAAAAAAGTTTGTAGTGCTTTCATATATGTTTTTTAAACATTCAGTCTCTATTTGCTGTAATAATATTCTCCACTCTACTGGGAGAGTACACAACCACTAGATTTTTGACTGTGCTTGTGGAGATTAGTGTTATTTTGCTTATTACTCTATATGTAAATATTTCCATGTCTTTTTAGAAATAGATACTTACAATTAGAAAACATTTAACAGTAAAACAGAAAATATCATAAAAAAATAGAAAACATTTTTTAGTAAGAAATTATTGCCTAAAAAGAGATATATATACAGTACTAGATAAAATTGACAATATTCTAAATAAAGGTTGGTTTTTTTTTGCTCTGTGGCCTCCATCAAAAGCAAATCCTCATGTTGGATATTATTAACATAACAATAAGAATAATATTTAACACTAAAAACACTGTTAGACAATAAAACAGAATAGAGTTTTAGCATCAGATAGCACATCACCGATTACTGAAGTACCTGCTGCTAAATTTTAACTCCCTCTTGTCTCTAATTAATAATTAAAGAAGATGCGTTCTTGTTAATGTTAGAAATTGAGTTGAATTTTAGAACATTTGAATTTGGAATATAGTAAGATTTTTTCAAATAATAATAATATACTTGTACATAGTTTTTGAAGCAGTTTTGTAGGTATGACTCTCAGAAGATGCACTGTAAAATATGTAAAATCTTCTTCTTCTTCTTCTTTCGGCTGCTCCCATTAGGGGTCGCCACAGCGGATCATCCGTCTCCATACCACCCTGTCCTCTACATCTGCCTCTCCCACACCAACCACCTGCATGTCTTCCCTCACCACATCCATGAACCTCCTTCTTGGCCTTCCTCTTTTCCTCCTACCTGGTGGCTCCATCCTCAGCATTCTTCTACCAATATAATTCATGTCCCTCCTCTGCACATGTCCAAACCATCTCAATCTCGCCTGTCCCTCTAATAAACTCATTTCTAATCTTATCCATCCTCGTCACTCCCAACGAAAACCTCAACATCTTCAGCTCTGCTACCTCCAGCTCCACCTCCTGTCTTTTACTCAATGCCACTGTCTCTAAACCATACAACATCGCAGGTCTCACCACAGTCCTATAAACCTTCCCTTTCAATTTTGCAGATACCCTACTATCACAAATCACTCCTGTCACTCTTCTCCACCCACTCCACCCTGCCTGCACTCTTTTCTTCACTTCTCTAACACACTCTCCATTACTTTGCACTGTTGACCCCAGGTACCTGAATTCCTCCACCTTCTCCAGCTCTTCTCCCTGCAACCGGACCACTCCACTGCCCTCCCTCTCATTCACACACATGTATTCTGTCTTACTCCTACTGAGTTTCATTCCCTTTCTCTCCAGCGCATATCTCCACCTCTCCAGGCTCTTCTCAACCTGCTCTCTACTCTCACAACAAATCACAATATCATCCGCAAACATCATAGTCCAGGGAGACTCCTGTCTGACCTCGTCCGTCAACCTGTCCATCACCACTGCAAACAGGAAAGGGCTCAGGGCCGATCCTTGATGCAGTCCAACCTTCACTCTAAACCAGTCTGTCGTACCTACTGCACACTTCACTGCCGTCACACTGTCCTCATACATGTCCTGCACCACCCTCACATACTTCTCTGACACACCTGACTTCCTCATACAATACCACAACTCCTCTCTTGGCACCCTGTCGTACGCCTTCTCTAAATCCACAAATACACAATGCAATTCCTTCTGTCCTTCTCTATACTTCTCTATCAACATTCTCAAAGCAAATAAGGCATCTGTGGTGCTCTTCCTCAGCATGAAACCATACTGTTGCTCACAGATGGTCACCTCTTCTCTCAGCCTGGCTTCCACTACTCTTTCCCATAACTTCATGGTGTGACTGATCAACTTAATACCCCTGTAGTTACTGCAGGTCTGCACATCTGCTTTATGCTTAAAGATTGGTACCAGCACACTTCTTCTCCATTCCTCAGGCATCTTCTCACCTTCCAAAATCCCGTTAAACAATCTGGTCAAAAACTCCACTGCCATCTCTCCTAAACATCTCCACGCTTCTACCGGTATGTCATCTGGTCCAACCGACTTTCCACTCTTCATCCTCTTAATCGCTGCTCTCACTTCCTCCTTACTAATCCTATCTACATCCTGCTTCACCAACTCCACATCATCCAACCTTCTCTCTCTCTGATTTTCCTCATTCATCAGCTGCTCAAAATACTCCCTCCACCTTCTCAACACACTCTCCTCACTAGTCAACACATTTCCCTCTCCATCCTTTACTGCTCTAACTTGCAGTACATCCTTTCCAGCTCGGTCCCTCTGCCTGGCCAATCGGTACAAATCCTTTTCTCCTTCCTTAGTGTCCAACCTCTCATACAGCTCCTCATATGCCTTTTCCTTGGCATTCGCCACATCCCTCTTAACCTGCTGCCGCATCTCCTTGTACTCCTGCCTACTTTTCTCATCACTCTGTCTATCCCACTTCTGTTTTGCCAACCTCTTTCTCCTTATGCTCTCCTGCACTTCCTCATTCCACCACCACGTCTCCTTGTCTTCCTTTCTATTTCCAGATGTCACACCAAGTACTTTTCTAGCTGCCTCCCTCATCACTCCTGCAGTATTTGCCCAATCATCCAACACCTCCTTAACACCACTGAGCCTCTCTCTGACCTCTTCCCTGAACCTCACACTACACTCTTCCTCCTTCAGTTTCCACCATCTTATTCTTCTTTCAGTCCTCACTCTCCTCCTCTTCTTCTTCGCCTCCAAAACCATCCTACAGACCACCATCCTATGCTGTCTAGCTACACTGTCCCCTGCCAACACCTTACAGTCGCCAATCTCCTTCAGGTTGCATCTCCTGCATAGCACATAGTCCACCTGTGTGCACCTTTCTCCACTCTTATAAGTCACCTTATGATCCTACTTCTTCTTAAAATAAGTGTTCACCACTGCCATTTCCATCCTTTTAGCAAAATCTACCACCATCTGCCCTTCCACATTCCTCTCCTTAAAACCATACCTACCCATCACCTCCTCGTCACCTCTGTTCCCTTCACCTACATGCCCATTAAAGTCCGCCCCAATCACCAACCGTTCTTTCCTAGGTACACCATCTACCACTTCATCTAATTCACTCCAGAATCTTTCCTTCTCCTCCATCTCACAGCCAACTTGTGGAGCATAGGCACTGATGACATTTATCATCATCCCTTCAACTTCCACCTTCACGATCATCACCCTATCAGAAACTCTCTTCACCTCCACTACACTCTTACTGTACTCTTCCTTCAAAATCACCCCTACACCATTTCTCTTTCCATCCACACCATGATAAAACAGTTTAAATCCACCTCCAATGTTCCTGGCCTTACTCCCTTTCCACTTGGTCTCCTGAACACACAGCATATCTACCTTTCTCCTCTCCATCATATCAGCTACTTCTCTCCCTTTACCCGTCATAGTACCAACATTTAAAGTACCAACCCGAACCTCCACTCTCCTGCACTGCTCCTTTCCCTGCCGTCTCTGTAGATGTCTTCCTCCTCTCCTTCTCCTCCTTCGGCCAACAGTAGCCCAATTTCCACCGGTACCCTGTCGGCTAACGATACCTGTGGCGGTCGTTGTTAACCCGGGCCTCGACCGATCCTGTATGAAATTCTCATTTGTGATCCGCATATTTGATTTGGCACATGTTTTACGCTGGATGCCCTTCCTAACGCAACCCTCCCCATTTACCCGGGCTTAATGTAAAATATAATATTAATTATTATTTAAATCATTTTTAATATATTTCAGAATGTTATATATTATTTTATTTGATGATCTATTATAAATGTATTATAAATGAACACTAAATGTTTACATGTTTACAATTAAATGCTGTCATATATTAGCTTTTTGTCAACATTAGGTTTTTTTTCACAGTATGTTACTGTGTTTCTTGCTAAATTTTAAATAAAATATGAGCTGCTGTATTTTCTGATTCCTGTTATGCTTTTATCCAACATGTAAAAATATGACATCTTCTTCTTCCTTCGCCTGCTCTCGTTAGGGGTCAACACAGCAGATCAGCCGTCTCCATACCACCCTGTCCTCTACATCTGCCTCTTTCAAACCAACTACCTGCATGTCTTCCCTCACCACATCCATGAACCTCCTCCTTGTCCTTCCTCTTTTCCTCCTTCCTGGCGGCTCCATCCTCAGCCTTGTTAAAAAAAAAAAATTACATTCTAGAAAATATACATATCTTTAATATACCGTATTTTTTGGACTATAAGCCACTACTTTTTCCTTACATTTTGAACCCCGTGGCTTAAACAACGAAGTGGCTAATTTAGTTTTTCCTGGTTTCACAAACTTTAAGCCAATAAACTGAGCAACATAACATTAGACCAAAGAAATTTCCGAACGGAAACGAAAAAACGCACCTCACCTGTGTTCTGAGCTGCACGGCATCGGGAGAAAAAACTTTTTTTAAACGCACGGCGATGCCAAAAGATAAACTCCTGAGAGAAATAGTTGTGAAAGGAAGGAGGAAGACAGTGAACAATGACTTACTTGGTCGGCTACTGTTTAGATACAAGCCGTTGTAACGCGTTGAGTCTGGGTGAAGGGAGAGCTCACTAACTCCAGTTGCAACAGAAATCATATAAGCACAGACAGGTTTCCAAAACTTGTGCTTTTTTTATTTTCTTGGCAACAGCGTTATGGGTTAGTCAAAGAAACTTAGAAATGAGCATCAGAAAATAATAAGGACATATTCCTCATCTTGAACACACGCAGTAATACCGGAAAAAAGCAGTGGCAGGCTATTCCCAAAATACTGCTATGCTCCTAAAGGAAGCGCAACATATAACGTGTGTAACGTGTCTTTTGTTAAAACCTGTGTAAAGTGTAGACACTTTACACTGCGGCTTATAAACAGGTGCGGCTTATTTATGTTAAAAATAAAAATATTTGTAAAATTCAGTGGGTGCGGCTTATATATGGATGCGCTTTATAGTCCAGAAATTACGGTAGTCACATATGTTGAATAAAAGAAACAAAATGTAAGATAACACTTTTTTAAATAGCTCTGCTCTATTGCAGGATAATTGTGCAAATTACAAGTCTTAATAATCTTTTGGATAATAATAAACACATTGGTTGATAACGTGAATTCATTCTAAATGAGCATCTATATATGAAGATTTAAACACAGTTAGCTTGATTAACTAAATCAATTATTTATTTAGCAGAAAGCCATGGTTTATATCGTTTACATTTATGTGCAAGAAATTAGTTTGTACTGGTGTGTGAGAGAACAACTAAAATGTATCTTAAAAATTGTTTATTACTGCAACACAACACGCTTTTATATCAGACTAGCTACTGTTATCTGTTACATCATCGCTGAAACATACTATTCATTTATTTAGTGGTTCTGTTTGTATCCATGCTCCGTCAGGTCGCAAACTGCACTCAGATTGTAGTAGTATAAGTGGTGTGTGAGTTCTGCAAATAAAAATATAGATAGATGTTATATAGGTAGATGATAATATATCTGAAATGTGAAACATGGTCTTGTTTCACATGGTCAAGTTTCTTTCAGTGTGTTTATACATTTTTATTTATTTATTTATTTTTTGTTACTGTCCTAAATTTAATTTATTTTATTTTACGTAACACTTTATCTTACTTTTCACTCCATTACATTTTAGAAATACATAAATTGTACTTAACCTGATAACTTGTCGCAATGCCACAACTTAATATAAGGAATAGGTACTCTCACTCTGTGCCTAAACAAGGTTATGATGATCAGGAAAATAGAACAATGAACTGTCGAAGTGATTAAAATATAGTTCTCATAGATCAATAATTTTGCTTTTAACAATAGACACTTTGGACAGATTTACAGAAATAGATTATGAATATAAATTCATAAACTAGTGCCTATAATCTTTTTTCCTTGTAAGTCTATACCTAGTGAGAGACACAGTGGTGACAGTGGCAAGCAAAAACTCTCTGTAGGGAAGAAATCTTGAGAGAAACCAGAATGGGGACCCATCCTCATCTCCATTCACAAATGTGTACACTACTTTGAGCTCCCTTATTCACTTAAAATGTCAGGTTCAAAATTCTGTCATATTCTGCATTGCTATTTGTTGCATTAGTTTTTAAAAGGTAATTTTTACAGCTACTTTAATTCTTAATTTTAAAAAACAGAAATTAATATTTTTCAGATGATTTCTTACACATCTCTACAGAGCATTAAATCTTTATTCCAATGCTACAGGTGAAGTGAATTCCTTTTTTTTCCTCTGTTTTTTCTTCTTCATAGATCCGGTTGATGTTTTGCGGGTTCTGCAGATTCCTTCCCTCCCTGAAGGTGTTCAAAAGGTTCCAGGCTTTTGTGTCTCGCGCCATAGCGGTACTGATCATGCCTACCGCATCAGCAAGAAGGCCCAAATATCTGCTCCAACCAAGCAACTGTTCCCAGGTAACAATCTCTGATCTTTTGGTAAATTTATGGACCATTCACCATCGCAAACGCTATATGCACAGGGTGCTCTGGGGTAATGTATAAAGCAGTGATTCTTGTATTTTTGAGAAGCATGAAGGCCCACTTGTGCAGAAATTACACTGCCTCATGTACTAGGAAGGAGCAGTGAACAGGACACTTACAAAAGTTTGGCCAGAAATGTTTTTAAGGTTGGCCAAGATCTAATTTTAGAACAAGTCACCTCAATTCAATTTAAATAAGAAATGAATCTAATTTCAGTGTTTATACAATGCACAGATTCATTTTAATGTAAGATATATATTTAAAGACGTGCATCCTTCCTAATTAGTGAGTATAGGTGTTTTAGCACATAGCGGTGCACAGATAAGTAGAATGGTACTGAAGAGGCGCGTCATAAGCTGCATCATTGTACACATGGCACTGTCATAAGGTGCATCCTTTACCACAAGTTCATCAGTTGATTTTTATGCCGAGACACTAAATGGAAAAGATTTGGTCTGTGTCCTACAATTTGGTCTTTGTTTTCTGTTATAATAACCATTCCACTAAATTTTTGAGTATGGTTGTGGAGATTTGCGGGCATTACTGAGGGCATATGCGGGCATTCAACCCCTGTAAACCATATCTTCATGAAGTTGGCTTTATGCACAGGGACAAAGTTTTGGTTCGCCAGGTTCAAATGAATGTTAAATGTTATACTACCACACCCAAAGACATCCTTTACAGTTCTTTACTTGTGTGCACCAACTGTGTGGTAAAGAACCACATATGGCTGGAAAAGTCGAGCGTCCCAATACTTATGGTGTAATTATGGCTCTAGAGGCTATTAATATAAAAGAGAAACATTACATTCAAAAGGCTATAGGCCACACAAAGTGCCCTATTTTGCCTGGGCACATGACATCAGCACACAACCTGTGCATCAGAAGCCTCATGAAATGGGTTTCATGGCTAAACAGCTAGACACAAGCCTCAAATCAGTATCCTTATTGCTGATCATTTAAAGGAGCAGTGATAAATCCATCATTGGCCTTTTGAGCGTTGGGAATTTCTTACTTAGATGAGTCACAAATCACTATTTCAGGCTGGCTTGGTAAAACCATATACAACATATACAACCAACAGTGTGGTGTAGGTGGAATAGTTGGCGTCAAAAAAGAGTTTTGAGTGTCCTGCATAAAGCCCTGCATTCAACCCCCTTAACACTGAATCCTCTATGGGATGAACCGGGACTGGAGACTCCTAGACATCCTAATCTCAGTGTCTTAACATAACAATAAACACTAATACCCTTCTAGCTGAATGAACACTAATCCCCAAGAATATGCCTGGAAATCAATTGAAAAGGCTTACCAGAAAAGATGAATAGAGCAATGAGTTATAACTGGAAAACAGGGGACAAATCATATCATTTCTCATGGTTTTGGTATTAGATGTCCAACAAGCTCATGTAGATGTAATGTTCAGGGGTGCACATACATCTTATACTGTATGGTTGACTTTGCAAGGACTTAGTGATGGTAAAGAGAAATTATTATGCAATGGAGAATATATGTACATCAAAAATAAGTGGTCAGACAGAAGTAAAACTATCAGCGAAAAAATGTTTTCATTAACTGAGTTTCTGAATCAATAAAAAGATTTTTATAACATTCATTCTACCTTTTTTTACACACATAACTAAAACAATATCAAAACTAAATGCAAAAGATATAATTAAGGTATTTAATTATTAAACCTTTTTAAAAGCTAAAAATTTAATGTTTATCTTTTAAAATGTATGCAATTTTAAAACATTTATGCACCATTAAAATTCTTTTACATTACAAAAAAAAGAACAATAATTTTGGTTGAAATATACAGAAAACAAATATTAGAAATATAAAAAAAAACAAAAAAAAACGGATGACTGTTTGTTGTGACTGTTTGTTGTCACAAAATTAACACCTTGATTTATTAGATATTTGGCTGATGGTATAAGTGAGATGATAGCCTCCTAATTTTACTGCATTTGAGTATCTGCAGTTATCCTGCAACTCTAAATAAACAAACACAAACCACGTCTAACTAAAAAACAAGATGTATTTCACAGATGCATTGTTAAATGCAGAAAGCAACCAGTTTTTGCCAGATGTTCCTACAACTGCTTTTAAGTTGCTATAGCTCTGTGCAAAATCTTGCCTTTTTTCGTCTTATAGTTTTGAACTTTTTGGATGGACGTCCTTTTCTCGCTAATGTAACTGCTTCATTTTCTGGACCTAATAATAAATTTCACTCTGTACCATAGTTAATATAATGTTTCTGAAATTCTTTTATATCCCCTCTTGTAATCAATTTTTTTACAGTGAGGAACCATGATGTGAAAAATCACCTACAAAAACAGTTGATCTTTATTAATTACAACTGCTTTAGGATTTAAATCATTACTTCTGTACAAGATTTTAGAGAATATTTTAGTTAATGGCCCAGGGGTATTATTTTAACATAACCATGCTAAAATAAAATAAAAATATTCAAGATGTTATTTCTTCTCATTTTTTCTCTATAATATATTTTATTTTTTTATTGTTTGTCTGCTAAAATGATCAAATCTTATTCAGTTATCAAATAAATGTATACGTTTTTGATATTGTTATATAATTGTCAATGTTGTCAGTTTAGCAAGAACATTACAAAACATATGTCCTCAGTGGAGCAAGGAGGCAAAGCAACGTCCTCATGTGAGCAAGGAAGCGGACTGACATTCTAGATCGAAAAAAAAGCAGAGTGATTTTGTTAGCTGAGAAAAAAGGCCAACAAATGTCTTAAGCTATGCAGAAAGGTAGAGCAACATCCACAGCCAAGAAGAAAGCTGGAGCAAAGTTCTCAGCTAAGATGAAATGTAGAGCAATATATAAAATGGAGTCTGGAGGCACACCAAGTAGATGGGCTGGAGCCTGTATCTGTAAGGATGTCCACTGAGGGACCTAGAGGCCAAGATTGTAAGGATGACACTTCCTTACATTGGGCTTGAAGAGACAAAAGCTAATGAGGCCACCTCTGGATCCCCTGGATCTCCTCTGCCTGATCATGTATGCAAAAACAAATCTGATACATCTACGAATATAAGACAAAAAGACAGCCAGGAAACAAGACATAAAAAAAATAAAAAAATTACAAACACATATACAGAAACTCAAACATTAATAGTATTAACCAGGTATGAGTTATCAGTGACATAAATAAGTCAAAACTTAGTGAATTCCTCAGAATAGTAACATTGTACTTTGAGGAATGGTGACTGTGCATTTTATTCCCCAATTAGAACAATACTTACTCAAGTGGGATCTTTTTCAATAGTGATTTTGGTTTTACACAGGGGTGTGTACATTTAGAATTCTATCTATCTTTATCTATCTTAAAATTAGCATTCAGAAAGAAATGAATGCTATTTTTTATATTTAATATTTATATAATTGTAATAATGCTGAATACTGTGTTTTTTGTGTTTTAGTCCAGGGATAAAGATGATTATGTCTGCATACCTCAGTTCAAAAATCATTCATAATATTATTTCTCCTTCTCCTTTTTATTTCTTCTCTTCACCAACTTTTTTTTTCTACTATATTTTGTTGTACAATACAATGTTGTTGTGTTTTTTTTTTAACGTTCATAGTTTTGGAGTGATGACAGATTGGATTTAATATTGTGCATTCCTATGCAAAATCCCACAATCTTGCAGATACAAATAATATATTTTGAGATAATTTACAATATTTACTGGCAGTATGATATTTAGAAACAAACAAGCAAAAACATTATGTGGCACATCCCTGTTTTACATGTACATTTTCAAATTTTTTTTGTTCTGTCCCAGACAATACTTTTGGCTGTTTCATCATCATGATTGATCCCTCATTTGCAGTAAATTTTTTCAAGTATGCAAGATGTGTTGTGCTGGTACACTGCTTTGTCAAAATCTCTGAACAGTTTGTATCGTGTCTAAAGGGTTCCTCGATACTCACCCAGTATCGGGTAAAGTTTCTTGAAAAAGCTGTCATCTATTATTTTAATATATTGCCATCATAAATTAATTATTACTGCTTCATTATCTCTTCTTCTTTTATGTATTTGGATATGATCTAAAATCTTTTTATTTCTTCACAAGGTCGTTTTCCAGAGAACTTCTCCATCATGACCACAGTGAAGGCCAAGGCTGGGCTACAAGCCTTCCTATTGTCCATCTACAATGAGCAAGGAGTGCAGCAGTTAGGAGTGGAGCTGGGACGCTCCCCCGTCTTCCTGTATGAGGACCAGAGTCGCATGCCTACCCCTGAAAACTACCCCTTGTTCAAGGGCGTCAACCTGGCTGACGGCAAGTCAGTAACCGAACCATTCAGAGTGCAAATCACAATTTACTTTTAATATACAGTATCGGTAGGAGTTTTTATTTTAATCAAATGCAGAATGACTAAAGTACTAACAGTATTTACTGGGTCCACTGTGTAGCATTTATCTAACTTAACCCAATTACTCACAAGCAGATTTAATGACTTTACTGAAACATATTACTTTGTCAGGATTTAGTGGGATTATAATCACATTTTTAATGTAGGCAAGTATTTAAAACTTTCAGTCACACTCTTTTGTTCTAACTCTGTTAACCCTGCAGGTGGCATCGCATTGCTATTTCTGTACAGAAGAAAAACGTGACTCTTTTTCTTGACTGTAAGAAGCAAATGATAAGACCCCTTCCCAGAAGTAACAAACCAGTGGTGGACAACAAGGGCATCACTGTCTTTGGTTCTCGTCTTTTGGATAGCGAAGTTTTTCAGGTAGGTTGTAATTGAACTTATAATGAATTTAAACCAAATGTTGATTTGCCACACTAGACATCAGCTTATGCCTTTGCAAATTTGACAATCTTCTCTTGGAATGCAGCTGGAAAAATGGTCTCACACAAAGACAGACTCATAAAGAAGACACATTTTTACCCAGGTTGTCACCAAGCACTGAAATATACATATTTCTGGTCATACTGTTTTTGTTTTTTGTCTGTAGCCACCACTGGTGTAAACACTGTGGGTTGAGGTGTTGTTGCTCACAGCTGGTCTGATTATAAATTGTGCAAAGGATCTGGGAAGTTGACCAACAGAACATTCGGCCTTTTTTGGACACAACATTTAACTAAATTGTTAACTTTTTTCCCACACATTATTGGTAGGTAGCAAGTCTAGCTACACTGTTCTGGAAAAAACAAGCATCTCCACCAATATGCAATTCAATTCAATTCATTTTTATTTGTATAGCGCTTTTTACAATGAACATTATCTCAAAGCAGCTTTACACAAATTATGAGGTGATAAATAATGAATAAGATGTTCTTTATAAGTGTAAGTTTGTCCCTGATAAACAAGCCGGTGGCGACAATGGCAAGGAAAAACTCTCCGAGATGGCATAAGGAAGAAACCTTAAGAGGAACCAGACTCAAGGGGGATCCCATCTTCATCTGGGTTGCACCAAATGTCCATTTATTACAGATAAACAAATATGTGCGGGCACAGTTTACACAAGATAGTGGAACTTCACCAACTTACTCCATGGTCATCTGACAAAATACCCCACACCACTAGAGATTAGTGATGGGAAGATTGGATCATTCATTGGCTCTTTGAATCTTGTTCTTCAAAATGAACAAATCTTTTTTTTTAGTCATTTAGTTCATTTCGCTCCTTTGATCAACCTTCATAGCGTGTATCGGAGTCATGTGACAAAAGGACGAATGACTCAGACTCATCACTACTAGAGATCACATGGAGCCTGACCATAAAGAACAATGTCTAAGAAGGCAACACATTTTTTTTCGATGATCTTATTATTTTTGAAGTTGATGTTCAAGTACAGGCCTTTCAATTCATTGTCTTACGCTCTTACCTCATTATAGCTGAGTTAAAAAGAATACTCTGATTTACATGGTAGCCCCATGAGTAATCTCATCTAACAGGTCAGGACAGTGCTCCTTGCATCCAGAGGTTGTGCAGAGGACCAGGGAAAAAGATTATGTGCCAAATCCATAAACTAAAACCAAAAACTAAAGTGATAGCCCATTCTTTAGGGGCGACAAGTGTATATTTGGCAGCTAACCACTGGGGACTCAAAACTCATAGCTGTAATTGTGGAAAAAATAAAGCAACTCCACCAAGAGTTGTGGGAATGGAATTTGCCCCGTGTCTTAAAGTCTATCCAAACAGAGCTGCACAGATTCTGAAAATAGGCTTCAGTGTGAACAACTAATAATCATCTCAGCAAATATAAATAACTCAGTCTTCTTGCCTAAATGATTAAATAAATTATTATCTGTCTCTGCATGGAGTGGACATGCACTAGAGGATGTACAGGTGTTGAAAAAACCCTTGGTGGGGAGCTGGCATTTATAGACCCACAGTTACACTTGTAACTATCATTTTGTTAGCATTAATTATGTAGTTTGTTGCCATCATTTGTAAAATGATTGATTTGTGAAAAAATATGCAGAACGTATCGCATATAACTATTAGAGTTAAATCTCTTACAGTGGATATGATGCATAGATTTTTTTTAAATCTGGCAAAACTTGTGGTAACAGCTTTGAATACATTTCCTAATTTATACATAGCTTCATGTATAGCTTAAAATGAATTTTTATTCTGATTACTCTAGCCAGAGAATCATAGTGTGACCATTTTTAACACACAATTCAGTGCTTACTCAATATATAAAGATATATTTTTAGTGCAATATAATTTGCTATTCATAAAGTGAAAATTAGTATAGTTTTGGAAGGGAGAAGTGTGTGTGTGTGTGTGTGTGTGTGTGTGTGTGTGTGTGTGTGTGTGTGTGTGTGTGTGTGTGTGTATATGTGTGTGTGTATATGTGTGTGTGTGTGTGTGTGTGTGTGTGTGTGTGTGTGTGTGTGTGTGTGTGTGTGTGTGTGTGCATTCAGTAGTTAGGGAGGATAGCCCTCTGGTGGAAGTACACAGGTATCACAATACAAAATTACATACAATGTATTGTAATGAATAAAAATAATAATAAATAAAGGCTATGAATAAATACATAAAGAAATATAGGTCCGCATATGAAATGTGATCTCGCAATGCTCACAAACCATGGAAAAAAGAATCAGCATGAGAGGTCGACTCTAAACTTGACACCACTCATTCATTCTTTCATTCAACCACTATAAGTTGGTTAGAGTAACAGTGGGTCCCCAGATACCAGGTACACTGGGCATGAGGTGGGAATACGCTTGGGATGGGACACTAAACAAAAGTATATAACAAGCTGACATATTTATATATAGGAGTCAATTTCATAATTCAGATTTATCAACATTTGTGGGATAATCAAATGTGTGTTTGCATTATATGGAACTGATAAAAAAACAGATTTTGGTAGATGATGTAATGAAAAGATGTTTTTTTTTTTTTATTCTAATTACTTAAGAAAGGAAAAAGTCTTCTTTCATAATAGTGACCCCAAAATAGAAATGTTTTATTTTAACTATTACTTTTTCCTTCCTGGCCAATTTGTCTTTAGTTTTCTGATTTAGTACTTTTTTACTGCTTGTAGAATGAGGCAGAACCTGCAACCCAGTCATGTTGCACAGGTAGACCAGCTTGGAGAATGGCACATCCCTGTTTGCTCTCACAAGCATAGTTACAAGAAAATAAAGGAGATATTGAGAGATGAGGACATGAGGAGAGCTGGAAAGGGCTGTAAAAGGGAAACAGTAGGAGAAGAGGGCTGCATTTAATCTAATGTAATCTAATCCAATGTTATCCAATCTAATCTGATCTAATCTAATCTCTAGAAGAAAGTGGTAAAGCACTGCCAGAACCCTACAAAATGACCTCATCAGGATACTGGTGTGCATGATTCTGACCAAAGTGCACAGGAGCAGACTCGATTAATGTGGCATTATAGCCTGACATCTTCTCTTCTCTTCTGACAGGTCTGCCATTGGTGACCCATTCCATTCACTCATAAGAGTTCACACTGAGAAAATTTGACAGATATGAAAGAGTCTGGGGAACCCAGCGTGAAGGGTGTGATGGTCTAAGGAGAAATATCTTTGGAGAGTCACACAGACTAGCAGATAGCCAACGGTTCTCTTACTGCTTTTAGGATTTGAATGAAAACTTTAGAGCTATTTTCAGACATTATGCTGGTGCAGTGGGCCCAGGGGTTGTCCAGGTGCATGACAGGTGGCTTCCTATTTTTACATGCAAAAGTGTGTAGGCAGTTTCTGGATTATGAAGGCATTGATTGTGAAACCAACATCCCGATTGGGATTAATTAATGATTTTGGTTTCCATTAACCATGATTTTGTCACATAATTTTGTTCTCAAGGAATTGCTCAACTTTTTCAACTTTGAGCTCCAATATGTGATTTGAATCGACCTTTTCCGCATTAAGCACACACAATTTACATGATTTAAGTGTAAATGTATATGAATTATATCCAGTTTTGCCAAGTGAAACAGAGAATGAAGAGAAGAAATAGACATTTAAAAGGGAAATCCAAAATAAACAGCATTGCTTGAAAGAGTTGAGGTTGTTGGAGGCCCTTTTTTTTAGGAGCTACTGTTACTGTCAGTTATGCCTTTTAAATAAGAATCTGAAATACACATTACTGTCTTATGCTCCTAAACTTGATAAATGTTATGCTTCTCTACAGGGTGACATCCAGCAGCTGTTGATTGCCTCCAATGCTCAGGCAGCCTATGACTTCTGTGAGCATTACAGTCCAAACTGCAATTCCCCTCTGCCGGGGATTCAGGCCCAGGACCCCAACACTTTTGTAAGTGTCATTTTTACACATTCACATTTTCACTCACTCATACACACTGTGATGTGCTTTACAGACCTGTCCTGTGAGACTTATTTAGGTTAATTTAATATAAAACAGCACTTAGATATTAGCACACAGCTTTTATACTGTGTAACAGAAATATTTAGTCATTAGTCATTATATCAAGTCATCTTTATTGCACACTTTGCAAATGATAGTAAAACTGATGACAACCAGACAAGCTCTCAAGTCTTTGTTGTAAACTCCTAAGATTAAGATTCTATAAACTGATCTTTTTATTATTAAAGATACACACATGTAATGCAAGAATTACAGGTGAAGATTAGATTAAAACTAAATATTTCAAAGATTGTTTCAGACCTGGCAACCTCCACATTTTGACAGTGAAATGCAAAAATGTTTTTGTTTAAATGTGCCTAAGAAGTTAAAAGCTTCTCTTCTGTTAAAAAAAATCTCTTGTTTCTGTGATACTTGAGTTGTTTATTTAATTTTCTTTATTTAATTGTAGTTCTATTTGGAACGTGTGAAAATTGCGATAAATAGTGGAAAATATATAAATTCACGAAGTCTTTGCTCTGAATCTATTAGTCCAGTCACATTTCCATTCATTTGTACATTCACTGTAATTCGGATTTTAAACTAAACAAATGTGGAATGCAAAAAACATACCTATCATTTCAGATAGATTCAGCAAAGATAAACTGCATAAAGGGCATTGATTCTCCACATATTGCCCACACCTTTGTGTTCACCTTTAAACACAAATATAGTGTTATGTAATGGAGAAGAGTTTATTTGAAAAAATCGAAACAAAGTCTTATTATTGCATATATATTGCTGCAGCACATGCTATTACTTTGCACTGTGTTTCATAATCTGATAATTATCGTGAATGTTTTAAAAAAAAAGAAAGAATCTTTCTAGAAAGTTTATAAGGATGATAGAATTAATTATTTAATTAATGGTTAGGTACAGTTGTCCTTGATCTGTAAAATTATTATTTTTTAAAATTATTATAGCTGCACTATATCTGCTGTGGGGCGTATTTAAGGAAATATATTTGTTTGAGAAGATAATTATGAGAAAAACTTAAATAAAAAAATGAAAGCCTCCCTAATAACAAATGCTAGTAACTAAATAATGCTAACCATGTGAAGTTCTTGGTGAAATCTGCTTGGCCCATTGATGGCCATTAATAATGAACCAAAATATTGTTTAAAAAAAATCCCCATATATTGTAGATTAATTACAAGGAACCATCTTGTTTGCCCGAGTGCTGTGAGTGCTATACTGGCCAAGTGACCAAATGACCAAATGTTTCTACGACTGATGTTTCTAGATTGATGTGAAGGATCCTTTTTTGGAAAGTTTTAATCTGCGAAGTCCAGGCACAATTTGTGATGAAACCCTCTATATATGATTATAATTTTTATGTCTTGTGCTTGTAGCTCAGTGTTAATCCTATTAACCCTGATTGGGAGATGACTGGCAGTTAGTGAACATGAACAAACTGTTAACCTTAAACTAATTACAGTTTGACTATACAGTCTGTCAAATTTTAATCATACTTGACTTAAGGTTACTGAAAAAACCTATTTAAATAGCTCCACTGATTTTCTTAAAAACAAATCCTGAACAAGCCTGATCTATATAACAGATATCTTCATAAACTTTTTTCATATATATATATATATAATAGCGCCTCTGGGCTGTGTCGGGCTGAACACAGAAACGGTAATGTCGGACCAGCGGATGCGTTTAGGTTGTCCCTTTTTGTCTCCTCTCTAGAGAGGAGAAGTTGGGCACAAATCTTCTGTAATAGACCGACAGTTCCAGGAAGGCACATACCTAACATTTGGAGTTGGGTCAGGTGTAGCCTCTGACTGATTCGATCTATGCCTCCTGTGCCTTCAGCAACCACTGGCCGATGCAGTAGCCTAGGTTTTGTGCCTCAGTCAGGCTTAAATGGCATTTCCATGGATTTGCTGTCAGTTCGTCCTTTTTTAGCTATTTTAGTGTCTCATTGAGGTGGTATACGTGGTCGGCCCAGGTGTTAGAGTGTATGATCACGTCTTCAAGGTGGGCAGCTGCCAACTGGCAGTGGGATCATAAGAAAATCCATTTGTGTCCGGGTGTTTTCTCCACTCGATACGCCCAGTGGTGGAACTCTGTGGACACATTAGTCGGGGAGAGTCCACAGCATGACAGGATTTCCTCCAAATGAGGTTGTAGTCGTCTATGTCCTTCTCAGAGAGAAGGCAGGGAGTTTTCCTATTCATACTTCGTCCACTCCTCCCGTGTAGCAATGCGTGTAAACATATGCAAGTATGCCTCTGCGCTGTCGCTTCCCATCGCGTTTGTCAACAGCCGTCGTGCTTCCTGGATAGGGCTGGGGAGCTGGGGCCACTTTCAGAGCTCCAGCAATGCAAAAAGTCTAAAGGCTAATTTTTGCATCAGCACCTGTTGCTGAATTTTAGTTAAAAGGAGGTGTTTGAGCATAGGATCCATGTTCTGGGAGGATGTGGCTGGGTTCCGATCTGTGTTTATGCCCGCATTCTCCATCAGTGTAGCTCCTCGAGGTTGCGTCAGGCTCAACACACTGAGATGGTAGACTGAAATAGGGTGCAGACAAGAGTTTATTGTGCTCTCACTGTGCAGTGTAAAGTGGCTAGGCGTATGTGTGTGAACGTGGGTCTGTGGGGGCTTCTGAAAAATGTCTGCGTCTCAGAGGAGTATGGGGAACTTGTAGGCAGACGTGTGGCGGATTCTGTAATACTTTCTGCCAGAGCCGCTGCTGTTACCTTTGGAAGAAAACAGATAGATACGTTCTTTCGAAGTTTGGAACGTGCTCTTCTTCGCACATACACAGGAAACATGAGCAGCTGTGCTCTTGATCAGCCACCAGCCATGTCTCATTCCTCTGTCCCACCTTTCCGTCATGTGTTTCCTTTCCAAAACACTGAATGGTCACTGTCCCTTCAGCACCCCGTTTGCAGTTGTGTTCGGAGCGCAATCCTTGCGTCGACCTTGTGCCAGGGTACCATGCAGTGGATGGAAATTTTAAATAGTACTAAAACATTTATTTATTTATTTTTATGAGAGAGATAAGATCAAGTAATGTTATCATCATAGGTTAGTAATAGTTTTTTAATATGTTGAAAATGCACAAAATGATTTTAATTTCATATTAAAAACTTTAAAACAATAGACTACATGCATATAAATCAAAAAGGCAATCGAGGACAGACATTGGTTGCACCACGATATTTTTGCATTCAGACACTTCACCAAAATCCATGATAGTATTTATATAAGATTTTTTTTGACGTCATACCAACTCACAACAAAACAGCATAAAATCTAGTCATCTATACGCTATATTATATGCCAAAAAGTATTTTCCAAGTCATACATAAAAATGTACAGTTAGATTTTCAGATATTGGGGTCAGACAGGCTGGTGTAAGTGAATATGTGCTTATATATAAAACTGGCCAGTAAATATTTTGTCAATCTACTACAGCAAATGTATGTGGCTGGATATCTGAAGTCTTTACTTTTCCTTTCTGTAAATATCATTATGTTCTTTTTCTCTGGAGTTGGGATTGTTCTAATCATTACAGATCATCACACGTTGTCTCAGCTTTTGATATAACCTTTATCTACAGCTTTTAAGTGTATAGTAGTATCTAAAGAATCTCATGTACATATGGAGTATTGCAACTGATCATCGTGTCACTTTAAATGGTCAAAAAAGTCATTTAAATCTCTGTGTTGCTTGTTGTTGTCATGTCTTTGCTCATGTCCAGTCTCTCTGTGCACAGTGTGCCAATCAAGCATCCGATTTTGTTTTTATAGAACCACAAGCTTTATTAATATTAGCAAAAGAAATCTTATTTCTTTTATTGCATTAAGAAAAATAACAATGTGTTAATAATATTTTCAGCAGCAAACTCAGTGAGACAGTGAATATGCATTAAGCAATCATAATGTCATGATGTCGTCAAACACCAACGCTTCTTTTTTTTCTCTTCTCCCGCCCTTCCCCGCTATTTTCAATCCCCCTTTTCTCTGTTTTTTATTTATTTATTTATTTATTTTTTACTTTCACTACCTCAACTACCATTTCACATTAATAATTAAAAACTTAAATCTGTCAAAAACAAAACAAAACTGCAGGGCAGCAAGAAAACCAAATCCAATTCTCCCACTAAAACAGCCAAGTCTTATATGGCAACACCTAGCTCAGCTAAATCAGCTAAAAATAAACCTGCTCCAGGCAAACAAACTAAATTAGGCTCGAATAAATTTGACGTGATTAAGCGTTCTAAGAGCAGAGCTACAATTGTGAACCACAAAATAGCTCCACATTCTGGCATTAAGTCAACTTTAGTGGCTAAGGCAGGCCCTTATGGAAAACCCACTGTAGTAAATAAAAAGAACAGTGGCAAAGCATCTGGAAACAAAAAGCCTAGTGGTATCAGTGTAAATGGAAAGCCAGCTATAAACGCTGTTTCTAAAGCCAAAAACAGCAGCAACAGAAAGGTGGAAGTTGTAAAAAAAACAAATGCTGGCACTAGAGGCACTCTCAAAGTAGATGTAGGGAAAAAGGCAGCAGCAGGGAACGCTCACAAAGCTTATGGCAAGAAGGAGAAAACGCAAAGGATGACAAAACCTCACACAACTTCTTCAAAACGATTCCCGCCCTTCACCACGTCTGCGGCCAGGGGCACCTTCACCTTGACTGCAGAAAAACTCAAGACGAATCCAACCAATGGTTATAAACAGGTACATCATTATAAGAGCCCACGTTGGCTGTCCAGAGCTTTATTTCCAACCTCATGGTCAAGCAACAAAAAAACCCCTCTAAACCCTCTTAAATGAGGCCACAGTGAAAGTGTTGGCTTAGAACCATAAGTGTTTTTCATGACATGCTGATATATTAGTAACACTCTGACTCTGGTATTTGGAAAGTAAAATGTTGAAAAACTGTATGGTATTACACACATACTGTGGCATTCCTGATTTTTGTAGAAAGTTGCAACCTCAAAAAAACAATAAACAAAGCAGGTCAGTATTGGTATACAAAATCAGAAATGCAGTATAGTATAGTATAGCCTGAGTGTTATTCGCCCATGCACAGCTGCAATATCTTTTCCCTACAAGTGTATATTTTCCAGTCCACTATATCAGGAAATATAGACTGGTCTAATGTAATGATTTCAGTAACCATACTTTCTTAAGTCCTTGGATTTCGACTGATCTCATCTTATACCACACAAATTCATTCAGAGCAATGTTTTAAAAATGTTCTGAATCCGCTTTGCTCCTGTATTAACTTGGTTTGTTTAGCTGCTGGGGTAAAACGAACTGGTCACTTATGAATGAATCATGCCAGCGATGGGCTGATAATGCTCAGGCTACACTCTAACCTTCCTGTTTTAATGTGCTGATGGGATCATTGAACTTCAGAATATGAATTCAATCTATTTTCCCCTTCCATTTTAGAGCCAGTGACATTTATACTGAAATAGCTTTGCATTGTTTTGGCTCAGATGCAAGGTGTGTCTATGAATCAATGAAAAGCATGCATAAAAGCTTACAAGCCTTAGGCATTGTAGCATCCCAGAAATGAGGTTGGAATATACTGACCCACTGGACCCTTTCCACCGTTTCATATATCCAATGATCCGTAGCGATCATAAGAAACGATATGTTAAACTGTCACACTACTGCATGTGTATCTATCTTCTGCATACCGTGTTCCAGTGCCTGCTCTGTAGCTCATAGATACTATTTGTGTATCCGCATGCAAACGTTTGTTAAAGGTAATGTTATGGGCCCACACATGAAATATTCCTAGCTCTAGATAAAATAACACAAATCCTCCATCTCTTTATTGTTCTCTCTGTTTCTGGATCTTTCTTCTTTCTCAGATATATTTGTGTAAAAGCAATGCAGTTTCACAGAAGAACTACTGCTGCATTTATTCGTATCTCTTTATGTGGCAAACCTAAAACATGTGTTACTTTATCCAATTCATTTCTGGTGTTCTTGGAAAAAATGCGCTATCGTGTTTTGATTAGATTTTTCTTGTTTTTTCTTTACGGTCTTTATAGTATTTCACATAAAAGCTCCCAAAAATAACAAAACATTATATATTCTTTATTAAGAAGGTAAGGGTTGAGGTGAAAAAACTTTACACGGAGCAAAATGTACATAGTTTATATTAAACTCATTTTGTTTTACTATGTATCACTTAATAAAACAGTAAAATATGTGTGTTTTGATTCATAAAAATAAATGGACATAGGAATATGAAACGATTGACAGTCCCACCTCCACTTTCCTCATCCTACATCTGTAATGTTCTCATCTCTACTGAATACATTACATGGAGACTGTTTTGAGTTCATTCATTTTACAATAAAACGTATTAAATGTAGATAAACACCAGTATCTATATTTTATTTATTAATAATAGTTATGCTTTAATAATAGTTTTATGCTAAACCTGTTGGTAATTTGGTGACATTACATCTGAAACTAATACGAACTGATAGAGTACATTCTAGTATTTAATGGACACCAATAGGACACCATTAAACAATCATCTAGATTCCAATATATTTTTCCACAGGGTTTCTTTGGCTTGATGGTAATGATTTAATGATGTACACAAACACACTACATAATAGGAATTTTTTATTAATGGTTGTAATGATTAACAGCTGATGGTTTGTAATGGTATTTGTAGTGGAAACCATTGAATTTTTTTTTTATTAATTTTTTTTCAGCAGGTAATTTGACTACACTGCAAAATAAAAGTCAAATATCTTAAATCTAGTCGAACATATCAAGCATTAATTATTATACAATTGCAAAGAAACTGGACATTATTAATCACTATTAATATTTCAGGCTTGTAGTTTTATTAGCAAAACTCAAGTTTCAAATGAATACAAATGCGTGTATTAATCTTACTAGTAACCGGTTACTAGCAACTGGTTACTCTAGTAACTGATTAGTAACTTATTTTAAAAATCTTATATATTTTATTGTAATCTTATTTATAAGAAATACTAGATATGTTTGACTATCATCATTTGCTAAAGTTTTTTGCAGTGTATCTCAATATCAATATCCTTTTTTGTTCATTTGAATCAAAAAGCCATGGACAGAAGCCTTGAAGATATGAGTGTAACTTTATTTTGGCAGTAATTGTGACTGATTGCACAGATTTACACTTTACACTTATAATTGACAGTAATTTCACTTTAGAATAGATTAGACATTGTAAACTGTCTGATGGCAACTCACACCTCCTCACCCACTGAAACCAATTATTATTACAAGTTGAAGGTAGCACTGAGCTGAAGTGGCCAGTGATTTAACTTGGACAGGAAGCATTCACAGGATTAGTAACACATGCACATTAGTAGGCATAAATTAGCGTATTAGTATTCAGACTATAAATATTTACACCTGGGAAAGTTATGATTATTCATAGATGGGTTAAGCACATTCTTATGTTTAGGGGTGGAGCTACTAGCTTGAAACCACATGTGAAGTGTTTCAAAATACTGTTCATTTTGCTTATTTTGACAAAGTATCTTCAGTTCATTGAATTTGCTTTCCTTCATATTTTTTAGCAAAAAAATCTTTTGGAACATTTGTGAGCTTAGCAATTGTAAAGAAGCTTCCCTTGTGCTACACAGTCATGAGCTAATTTCAGGGTTTGCCATTCAGATTATTTAGATTAACTGCATTTCATTACATATCCAAGCTTGCCAAACTTTGCTCAAGTTCAAGTGCCATAGTCGATTTAATATTTAGACTGCTGCCTTTAAACACAAACTCCTTGCCTTTGAGCCTCAGGGACCAGGGATAGAAAATATGGACTTTGCTGGTAAAGTGTAATACAAATTAATATTAATGCAGAAGACATTTACAAATAAACATTGAGCTAAACACTTAATAGGAGTCTAGTTTGTGATCCTGCAAACTTTTGTGATCCTGTTGTGGATTCTCTAGTCTATTCTGATCCTTCTTTTGCTTGGAGCTTTCTTTAGGTAATCTTATTTGAATACTGTAGCCTTGTACCTAAAAACTTGACACTTTATCTACAGTTTATAGGATTTAAATGTGGAAGTGTAATGATTTGTATTTCATTTAAGTTCTGATTTCTTCCTCATGTGGCCTTGCACTTAAAAAAACAACCCTCAGGTGTTTATTATAGGAATTTATTGTGGTCATCAGATACCAAACCAAACTCGGCCTGGCAGGCCAGAGAGTGCCAGTGGTGACCTTTGATTTGGCCCGTGAATATATATGAGAGGAAGGGGGAAAAAAGATGAAAAAGCCTTTTGGAAAAACTTAAAAATTAGAGCTTTATGGCTCTCATTAGAGGTTGCTAAAAAGCTGTATTAGACATTAAACTTAGTTGGGAAATTTAAACTTGGAAAATGAAACATTATTAAAAAAATGGAATATTACAAAATCATAAATGAGAGTAAATGGTTCTTCTCATTTATAAATGTAATTTGAATATAACGTTTGGTATCATTTTCAGGCCCTCAATCAATTTCGATTTTTGGCCCTTCATAGTAGAAAGTTTGGGCACCACTGCACTAAAGTGTCACACAGAATTATTATTGCATGACCTTAAAAACACACACACACACACACACACACACACACACACACACACACACACACACACACACACACACACACACACACACACACAAATATAAAAAAAAAAAAAAATAGTAGAATGTGCTGGATCGAGTGGGTTTTAAAAGTTCTCTAATTTGCAAAATCGTAAATACAACTAGAACTGATCATTATTATTTAGGAACCTGGTAAAGAACTTGACTCTTTTTAGATGTTTGTTTCTTGTCATCATTATATATCATATTATTAGGGTTGCTTGAGCTTAAAGGCAAGTGCTTCTGTTTAAAGATGATGGTGTATACTATATTAAAATACTCTATCGTGCTAAACCCGTCTCTGAATACATGTAATTTTATGGATCCTGTATAAATAATCACTAGTTATTATACTGCAGGTGTGACCAGACTAATATTATAGTACCTAACAGTCTGCAGTAATGTCATTTCTTATTTATGTAACCGTGGTGCCATGTGTCATTCCAAGAAATAATAATATTTAAGGGTGTACAAGATTTCTTCTTATTTGTTTCTGAGTTAATCTTATGGATTAATGTCACCATCCTTTTTTTTTTTTTATCTAAAAATAGTTGTCACTAGGTTTTTTTGCTATTCAGTATACTCACATCATGCATTATTTCTTACCCAATGAGCTCTTTAGATTAGTGTTTTGGGAGATTTGTGATGAGTGAAGCATTTAGCATTCTACAACTCGAGAACAAAACACTCACATTTAAATGGTTTGGGGGCAAAAGGAAACGGTTTGTACTGATGAATGATGGACTGGTAAGTGTGGAGAATGAAAGGAAAGGGTTTGGGGTGGGGAAAAGTGTGGAGAATACAAAATGAAAGGGTTTTGGGGCAAAAGGAAACGGTTTGTATTGATGAATGATGGTATGGTAAGTGTGGATGTGGAAATGTGCAGGTAAGTGAATGATAAGACGCTTATGCACTTAAATCTAGCAGTGTGAGCAGTAGTAAGTTTAGTAGTATTAAATAATGCTTCATCATATGCTTGTGTTTTGCTCTAATTTGAACTCTTCTCTGGTTTGTTTTATAAGATAATGAAGCAAGAAAAAATTAAATAGAACTGATTTTCATTATTGTACAATACAAAGAATATGGTCAAGCATTTTCACCAACAACTCATGCTTATGGCACCTGATACGCACAGAGAGACAGTGTGCTTGAACGTGTGTGTGTGTGTGTGTGTGTGTGTGTGTGTGTGTGTGTGTGTGTGTGTGTGTGTGTGTGTGTGTGTGTGTGTTTTGGTCTGTCTAGCTGCAGGTAAGACTGATTATTCTAATTCAATGCCTACTTTCTTTGTCTTTCTTTTTCTTTCTTTTTTTCATTCTATCTTTCAACATCTTCCTGTTTCATCTTATTCCACTATTCCTTTTTTGGATATCACTTCACTCTTTACCTCGCACCACTCCGCTTCATCCTTCACTCCACACTCGATTCTCTTATTATCTGCTCTGCTGTCTACATTCATTCTCAATACCATGGCCCAGGTGCATGAGACTGTAATGGGTGAAGAAGTGGAAGAAGGTGAGATGGTTTCTGAGGCCTTTGCTGAGGAGCCTGTGACTGAACAATTTGAAATGAAGGAATATGAATATTCCTACAAGGACTACAATGAGCCCATTCCCGAAGGAGACACGGTTGGTGACGTGGGCCACGCCCTGCCCGCTGTCACACATGAGGGTGGTGTAAGTCAAGTTGTGCTTTTTTTTGCAATTTTTTTTAAGCTCTTGAACATTAAGAACTGATATAGAGACGAGTTGTAGAGGCATCTTGCAGAAATGTAAGAGACTGGGTGTAAAGATGAGTTGAGCCTATCCAACATGCAATTCGTATGCTATAAACGTGTTTATTTGAATTTAAATGTCCATTAGATGCTAATTTGCTTTTTATTTTTTTTTATGAACACCAGTCTACAGAACTCTCTGAAAGATTCCACTGCAAAGTTAAAAGATGATGAAACTTTGCATGCCGAACACACCAAAAATACCTCCTCTGTGTAGTCTTTGGCTTCCAAAGGGAAAATAAAAACTGAAATTTCTTCTTGTTTATTTAAAATAAAAATTTTTATTATATGTGCATGAAAAAAGCTGCATGGCTTTTTGAGTCCGAGTTCAGAAGAGACACATCTCCTTAACATATTATGCGCAGTTCTCTGTTAGTTATTATATATCGCCTTATGTGCATCTCTCATAAATTGGGACAACTGATAGAAGGCAAGTTTACAGCTCTTTCAGTATAACTGGCACATATTCTCCTGAGGAAACCTGCAACTGTGGTTTGCCTGAGCAAGCATTTACTTCAGTACACATTGCGAAAGAGCAATGTTAAGTAAATGACTCTGTGGAAAAATGAATATTCCATTGAATAATCTGTATGGAATTGTCACATGCAGTAGTGCACGTTGAGGAACACACTGATCACTGAAATATCTTTCCGAATCTGTGAAGAAGATTCTGTGACAGAACGTATCAAGTATCGTGACGATTCTCAGTGAAATCAAGTGTCAAGTCAAGTGCTGACAATCACAGTTTGATGGTTTTCATTTTTTAAACTGTTTTTAGAGCAATATCTTGTTTAGATTTCTTTGTGAGTATTGACTGCTATGTGTTGCTGCTTACGTATTTGTGTCCCTCAGGCTGCTGTAAAGGCCCAGAAGGGAGAGAAGGGAGAGCCTGCTGTGCTTGAATCTGTAAGTATCAGGTCGTTTATAAACACATTAAGTTACATAGATACATAAATACAATTTGTACATTCTATGTAGTAATACATATGTTGTTTGATTTGTATGGATTAGCTAGCTAACTGGGAGTATAGAAATACTTAATGATGATAAAATCCAAGTTTCATGATGGGTAATTTTTAACTCTACGTTCATATGGCATCCAAACCGATTCTGGATCATCACAAGATGGGAAGTGGCTAAGCTCGGGTTATTGACCCAGAACGCTACAATTATTGGGCCCTAGCCTTTACCCTTTTTCTTCATGACTGACCCTGGGTTCTTCTTCCAACTTTCTAACAAGCTAGGATTAGCAAAGAAAGAATTTCACTTTGCTGTAGTGTACAGTATATGTGGCAAGTAAAAGCCCCTTTCTTTCTTACAAAATGCAATGTGATTCCAAACACAAAAGATATACCAGTCGCTCTTCTATCGCTCTGTGAATGTTTGATGTCTGCCTGAAACAAGCATCAGTTTGGTACAAACCTGGTTAGAAGGTTGCAGAGGAAGATGTGTGGGTGTCACCGATATTTATTCATGAACTGGTGATGGAAAAAGGTGACTAGCATTCTAATGTCTCATAGCTGGGTTACTGTAGATCAGTATAGATGTAGATCTGTAGATTCTCTCAATGCTTTTTTGTTTATTTTATTTTGGGGGTCTCCAGTTTGTCAGAATATTTGTCAGTGATCTCCATGACCCTTACCATAACACTTTTATTTATTGTATCTTTGCAGGGAATGTTGATTGAGGGTCCACCAGGGCCAGAAGGACCAACCGTGAGTACATCTATATTACAATAAAAAGAAAAAAAAAAAAAACTCAACATACATTCATTATTGCGAAAAAAGCTGGCAACAAAAGTGAGTACATCCTAAGTGATAACAGCTGTACATCATGTCAAATCCACATGTCCTATTCATCATGTTCATGTTTTTGTCTGCTTGACAAGACCATACAAATTTGTGTAACTTGTATTTGAGCAGTAAAATTTGGTGATTTGAGTACAATTCTCTCATACTGTTCACTGGATGTTCAAAGAACTCTCTGAGGATTTAAGAATTTTGAAATGTTGCTCTCCACAAAGATGGCTGAGGCTATAAAAAGATCGGTTACACCCTGAAACTAAGTTACTGTACATGGTCATATAGAGGTGAGTTCCACTCAGAACAGGCCTCGCAAGAGTTGATCAAAGAAGTTGAGTCCTCATGCTGTGCTTTAGGTGCAGAAGCTGCTTCAAAAAACAGATGCACGAGTGCTGCAGCATTGCTTTAGAGGTTGCAGAAGGTTCAGTTGTCAGTTTTCAGACCATACGCCACACACTGCAACAAGTTGATTTTCAGCACCGTCGTTCCAGAAGGAAGCCTCTTCTGAAGCTGGTTTACCAGAAAACCTGCAAACAGTTTGTCAAATATGACCTGTCCAAGAGCATGAATTACTGAAACCATGTTCTGTAGTCTGATGAGACTAAGATAAACTTGTTTGGCTCAGATGATGTCCAGCATGTGTGGTGACTCTCTAGTGAACAGTACCAAGAAAATTTTGTCTTGCCTAGAGTCAAGCATGGTGGTGGTAGTATCTGAGGCTGCATAAATGCTGCTGGTACTGGGGAACTGCGGTTCCTTGGCTTGGATTCCAACATGTCCTGTGACAATCTGAAGCAGAACATGATACCCTCTCTTCAGAAACTAGGCCAAACAGCAGTTTTCCTACAAGAAAATGACCCCACCACCAAGATGACAACTGCCTTGCTGAAGGTGAAGTTGATGGAGTGGCCAATTATGTCTCCTGATCTGAACCCTATTAAGCACATGTGTAGCATCCTCAAGCGGAAGGTGGAGAAGCACCATGTGTCTAACATCCAACAGCTCTGTGATGTCATTATGGAGAATCCCAGCAACAACCTGTGCAGCTCTTATGAATTCCATGACCAGGAGGATTAAGGCAGTGCTGATTAATAACAAACAAAAAATTGACACTTTGGACAAAGTTTTGACATGTTCACTTACACTAACCCTAGGGTATACTTACTTTTGTTGCCAGCTATTTAGACAATATTGGTTATATTATTGACCTGACTTATATGTTGAGTTATTTTTAGAGTGCAGAAAATCTGTACTGTTATACAAACTGCACATTAACTACACTTAAATATCTCCAAGTTTCATTTCTATAGAAGTGTCTCTTGAGAACATATAATAAAATGGTTGCTGAAATATGAGGGGTGTACTCACTTTTGTGAAATATTGTATTAAGTTATTAAGTAATGTTAAAGAATTGTCTGCAGATATGTAAATTATTTCTGGTGAATCTTTTTAATAAATCATTATACTTGTTTCATAAAGACATACAGATCTTATATTTTTAATGACGTTCTCTTTTCTACATTACAACAGGGTTTCCCCGGCCCTTCAGGGCCTCCAGGACTTCCGGGATCCGTAGGCGATCCAGGTGAAAGGGTGCGTTTGTAGACTCATTAGTATGTTTTTAGTGTGTTAAAGGTATATTGTCTAACAAACTGTTTATGAGTGTTGTTATAGGACCATGTTTGACCACCCAAATGATACAATTTAAAGCAAAGGCATTCATAATTAATTTAAAATCAACATTGTTAGCATGTCTTTAATTAAGTGTAATTTACAGTAATAAATATTAGTGTATGAGTTTAGGTCATATTTTAAAATTTTATACCTCTAACCTCTTCTTCTAGGGTCCAACTGGGAAAGCAGGTCTGCCCGGAGCTGATGGAGTTCCTGGACCTCCTGGCTCATCTGTCATGCTTCCGGTATGGCAATAAATACAGTTTTAACATAAATAGCTAATACAGTCTTACATAATTGACTGACTACATGTTTGGGTAAAATGCATGAAAACATATCTTAACACTTTGTTCAAATGTCAGCTATTTAGATTCTCTTTTGTTAGCCATTTCAAGCTGTTAATGCACATTTTTATAAAAAAAATGTCTAAAAAAATATTTTCCAACAGTTCCGCTTTGGACAAAGTGGTGGCGAAAAAGGTCCCATTGCCTCCGCACAGGAGGCCCATGTTCAGGCCATTCTGTCTCAAGCTCGGGTACGTAGATCACATGAGGGATGAATAAAAGCAGTGATAGTTAGTAATGACAAGGGGGAAGTATACTTAAGTGAAAGTATAATGTGTTAAGATTTTAATTATCTGTGCAAACAATCTGTACTTAACAATAAACTAAAATAAATGGATTCTGATTTGGTGCTAAACAAATTGAGAATTAAAACTTGACGGTATTGTGTGATAATTTAGCCCACATTCTTTTTATAAAAAGTCTGAAACTGACTGAAGCCAGTTAGCTGTTTATCCCCAGTATCGCCATCCTGCCACTCTTGGGCCCTTAACCCTCTGGGTGCTTCTAATAAGAAAGAATTTCACTGTACTGTAATGTATATGGGACAAATAAAGGTTATTCTATTCTATTCTATTCTATTCTATTCTATTCTATTCTATTCATAATGAAGATTTATTAGTGAACAATAAAAGCATAAAGATCAGTGTTTTTCCTCTAATGCTTTGATCTACACTATATTTACAAATATTCTTACCCTAGATGATATTTCAGTACAGTTTATTACCTTTTATTTAAACTTAAATGCATGTACCTTCATTTTTTTATAACAATTGTACAAACCTCATCTGGCGGATTAGAAATTCTAGGTAAAAAATTCAAATGTTTTTTTTTTTTTTGCTCTATTTTAGGACCAGTGGTACATTTATAAATGTAAAACTTCAAAAGAAAACTTTTCAAAAGAAATTGCTTTTATTTTTATTTTTTTATTAAAAATTAAACACAAGAACACTATCTTTATATTTGTCTCTATCTTATTAAATTAAAGACGAAGGGGGCTGATTTGTTCTTCAGCATCCTTGTATATTTGTATATACAGTATTTCCTTGGCTGAATTGTTTATTTTTTTTAAATTTTTCTCTGTAGTCAGCTTTGATGGGTCCACCTGGGCCAATGGGCTTTACTGGAAGAACTGGACCCGTGGTATGAAAATCCAGTCATATGAAAATAATTTATTTGTGTTTCATGACACACCGCATGTATGTATGTATTCACTATAATGTTTGCAAATGAATGAACAGATACAGGACCTATGGTAAACATTCTTCTGTTCTGTAATGGTTTCTAGGGAGAACCTGGAAGCAATGGTCTGAAGGGAGAGAGTGGAGATCCTGGACCACAGGTTTTACTATTTATCATTAATATTAATTATTAACTATTAATAGTCATGTTTGTATGTGTGGATGTAGTTTGTAGTATTTTGCCTCTAAATAGTTTTTTTATTCTGCAGGGTCCCAGAGGTCCTCACGGGTTAACTGGACCCCCTGGTAAAGCTGGTAGAAGAGTAAGTAACCATCAGTGAGCTGATCTACAGCATCAACAGGACTGATTTTGTGTGATTAAATATGTCTACTCTCCTGTTTGTTAATTCTCTCTGTGTTGTTCCAGGGCAGAGCTGGTGCTGATGGTGCTCGTGGAATGCCAGGAGAGCCTGGATTTAAGGTCATTCATTAGTTCTGTACTCATTTTGTTCTTGAGGATTATTATAAATTATTATGTATGTTCGATGGCTCTTGTGTGAAAGGTTATTTCTGTGGTGTTCCATGTGTCTGGTTTAGGGAGACCGTGGTTTTGATGGGTTGCCTGGTCTGCCAGGAGATAAAGGTCATCGGGTGAGTACTTGAATCTCAGGATCTCATGTATAATCATAATATGTTAAACCACTGCATGCATAAAGACCACCTGTATTATGTAGGACCCCTTTCACTTAACTTTTGTATGAACTCCTCACTGTCCTGATAGAATTCAGCAGAGCACTCGTTTCAATTCAATTAAATTTCAATTCATTTTTATTTGTATAGCGCTTTTAACAATGAACATTGTCTCAAAGCAGCTTTACACAGATAATGTGGTGATTAAACGTAAATATGTTCTTTGTAAGTATGTTTGTCCCTGATGAGCAACTGTGGCAAGGAAAAACTCCCCGAGATGGCATAAGAAAGAAACCTTGAGAGGAACCAGACTCAAGAGGGAACCTATCCCCATCTGGGTTGCACCAAATGTCCATTTGAAGCAGATATACAATGTTTCGGGGTACAGTGATGACGATCAGAAGCAAACTGCACTCCCGAGTCAGTGCAGCAGACCGCCGACACCAACTACAGTCCAATCCGTCCTCAAAAGCACCCGTTCTACTCCGGAATTACATGGAACCACCCAAGGTGTTGATGAGAGACCGTCCCAAGCTGCACAGAAGTGTGAAGATCCACGGAGGGGAGAGGGGCAGGAACAGTGGTCACTGGAACCTCAGGAGCATGTTTAACTCGACCGAGAGAGAGAGAGAGAGAGAGAGAGAGAGAGAGAGAGAGAGAGAGAGAGAGAGAGAGAGAGAGAGAGAGAGAGGGTGACGGGAAGAGAAGGATATGGATTTGTAAGTGTCCCTATTGGTGTATGAAAGTTAATGTCACTGTGCAGTTTGGACTCGGGCAAGACTCGCTATGGCAGCATAACTAAAAGGGAGAACCAGAAGGTAACACAGACATGAGGGATCTCTGGGATAAGAGACGACCCACCATACCACCGTCAACAAACCCGAGTGAACGTGTGAATGTGAGGGGACGACAGCATACAAATATCCCAGTTCACCAAACACTCTATATCCATGCTCCCTCCAGATCTGAGCCTTTACCTAAGAAAAACCTAATGATAAAAGGCTTGACTAAATAAATAAGTTTTCAACCTCGACTTGAACACTGAGACTGTGTCTGAGTCCCGAACACTGATTGGAAGGCTGTTCCATAACTGTGGGGCTTTATAAGAGAAAGATCTGCCCCCTGCGGTAGTCTTCATTATTTGAGGAAATAAGTTCCACCACCAGACTTTACAACTGCTTTCTCCATGAGGCAGATATATTATTTCACTCTTAACCAAACCTGTCCCTCTATCCAACTGTAGGATGTTCATGAACTATGTTTGTCTACTGAGAAATTAAAGAGAATATTTGCTCACACTAGGGTTCAAATTTCAAGTAAAAATATCAAAGAATTCACACATGTTGCTATACTGAATATCAGCATGGCTGTGATTGCTCCTTCGTCCAACAGAAGCCATAGTCCATTCCATATACAGTACTTAATCTCATACTATTTTTATAGAGAACATTTAATTGTATTTTTTTTTTCAGGGAAACTCTGGCATAATGGGACCACCAGGACCCCAAGGAGAGGATGGAGAGAGAGTAAGTGGTGCTAATAAACTCTGACTAATAGATTGTATGTCCTCAAATAAGGAAATTGCTAAAATCACATAAGATTTAAGCTTTAAATCTTCATTAAAAACATAATGTATGTATAAAAATAATAGGTTCATTAGTTGGTTGAAATCGATAAATGCTTTAATGTAATTCTGGTGCTCATTTTTCTCTTGCTTTCTTACTTTTTTTTAGGGAGATGATGGAGATGTTGGACCCAGAGGACTCCCAGGTGAACCTGTAAGTGCTTTTGTCCCATCAAAACACTTTATTGTCCTGCATCATACATGCCATGTGTAGCTGTATGATGAATTGTGTTTCAGTAAATCGGACATTACTTAATGCTTATTAGGTTTCATTAATGATTTGTTACTAATCCATACATTCTTTGTCCCTCTTGTTCTCCAGGGGCCTCGTGGCTTGCTGGGGCCAAAGGGTCCCTCAGGAGTCCCTGGACCTCCAGTAAGAATTCTGTTTACACACACGAAAGATTAATAACAAGAACAACAAAAAACATCCCTGGAATCATTTGCATATATGTTCAATATGTAGCATCAGTATATGACAGTACTCTGATATGTAAAGTCATTCAAATTTACTTAAATCTTTCTTTATCTTTTTTGGCCTACATAGACACTGTTCAAGAAAAACACTCAAAGTAGCATCTTTTCCTGTTATATTTAAAATAAATATACACAAAACGTATGAGCATTACTAAATGTATTTTTTATTGTATTCCTTCTGCTTTTTATGTATATTTTCATTACTTATCCTCTTTAAACCTCTTTAAGGGTGTGCGTGGAAGCGACGGACCTCATGGGCCAAAAGGAAACTTGGTTAGTAAAAGTCTATATGTACTTGTTCTTTTTTTACTGATTTGCTTTAGAACAAAATCAGACTTTCTGTCTTGTTATACCTGTTTGTTTATGTTTAATAGGGCCCACAAGGAGAGCCAGGTCCTCCAGGCCAGCAGGGGGCTTCAGGAACACAGGTTAATATGAATTTATTAATCACAATCAAGAACATTATTCACACTATATACATTTACTATTCAACATTTACTGTTATCTGGAACTGAATCTAAGGAGAATTTTTTGAGAAAAATTTCTTTCATAAATGATGAATGTAGAATCATTTAAAAATGAGGAAAACTAAATATGTAAGAATGTGCAAGATTGATCATATTTTTACGATTCATTTACATAAATATAACCATTCATTATTTTCATTATGCTACATGATAACTGGTTATAAAAATGGTGAGATCAACACATAATAAACCAGGATATTACATACATTAACCTTTCTGTCATTAAACTTCATCAAAATGTTTTTTAATGCATGTTTAACCATTTTTTTATTACTTCATAAAGGATTATTAAATTTATAAATTTGCTGTATCATTAATTTTTTCATAATGTGAACAAATAAAAGCCACACCATCTAATATTATATATTAAAAAAAAGTAAAATAAACATTTTAGTGATTGATGAAAGAAAAGAAAAAAAGGAAAGATAAAATGTAAAATGATTGTAGAATTGCACTGCTTGCACACAGATGGTCACACTACATATATTTTCTAATTTCTATGGAGATTTTTAATAGAAATTTAAAATGACATATAATTCAAATACACATGCACATTAGAGGCACTATTTGTGTATTCTGACTTATTATGAATTTATTCATTTTTGGTCTGCACCACTTAATAAACTAATATATTTTGTGATTTACAGGGAATGCCTGGTCCTCAAGGTGCTAATGGTCCTCCAGGAGAGAAGGTAAAACTCACAGAATGTCATCCTGAGTTTTAGACAATGTCATGGTAATTATAAAGAATTAGAATAAATGTGTAGATTAAAAAAAGTGTAAAATTAGCTTTTTTTTGTATGCTTTTTTAGGGACCTACAGGAAAGCCAGGTCTGCCAGGCATGCCCGGAGCTGATGGTCCTCCTGTAAGGGTTACTTTTATTCCTGTTTTGAGATATTTATGATTTGCTTCAATAATCAATAATCAATAATTAGCATGCAGATTCATTGTTACAGCCATTAATACAAAAAGATAAGGCTGAGATCTCCAACTGTTGCTTTAGGTATATATTAACATCCTCTTTTCATCCAGGGTCATCCAGGAAAGGAAGGCCCCGGGGGAACGAAAGGAAATCAGGTCAGTCTGTGTTAATCTGCATATTTAAGTGGAAATGACTTTAGAACATTATATAATATTTATTACAACTCTCTATATATCCACAATCTGTCATTTGGTTTGGGTTAAAAATTCTACTGAATCCTTAAGTCACATTGCTCAATGTGTGTTTCTGTAACAGTAACAACACGACTCGGACATGTTTAATGTTGAAGTGCTCACTCTCGATAAGAATGTTATCGTTTTTATAGAAGCAGCTGATACACACAGGGATCAATATTAGGCACACTGCTGAGGAAATGACTGTTTGTAGCTGCAATGACTTTAGAGGCAAATAGCAATGATTCATCATTTTAAACTGTTTAGGGAACCATCCCCAGCCACTCTCAGTGCCGGTCCCAAGCCCGGATAAATGGGGAGGGTTGCGTTAGGAAGGGCATCCAGCATAAAAGCATGTGCCAAATCAAACGTGCGGAGGATCCGCTGTGGCGCCCCCTAATGGGAGAAGTCGAAAGAAAGTTACTGTTCCAAATGAATGGAATTAATCCCTGATCTATAAACACTGTTCTTTCCCTGCAGCTTCTTTTGTTTTATTAACTCAAAGTGAAGGAAACCAAATAAATGCAGGTGTAGTCCTTAAATCTGTGGAGCATTTGCCATATGCATTCTGAAATACATGATTTTTGTGCTGTGCTTTTAGAATTATTATACATTGTAAACACAAGCTTTTAAGTTAAGTTAAGTTAAAAAATGCATAAATAGTGAATAGTATCTCACATATTGACTTTTATAGTCTTTGGTACTTGTATATTGCTCCACCCAGGTCAGTATGGGTTCCCTTTTGTGTCTGGTTCCTCAAAGTTTCCTTCTAATACCATCTCAGTAGGTTTTTTCCATAAAATTGTTGACACTGGCTTAATTTATAGGGATAAACATTTCAGGATAAACTTATAAGGATGAATGTATGGCGCTAAAAATGTATGTTTGTAATTTATTTCTGTAAAGCCAATTTAGGACAAAATGTTAATTATTAAAATCTAATAAAATTGAAAATATAAATAAAGCTGAAAGGTGAATTAATTGTCCACTCATACACAAACACACGCAAATGAACACACACCAAATGATGTAATCATTTTGTCATTATATCCTCAGGGTCCTAATGGTCCTCAGGGTGCTGTTGGCTATCCTGGTCCTCGTGGAATTAAGGTGTGACTCATTTCTACTATTTGAATTAAACTTTTAATGATTGAAAAATCTTAATTTATAAAAAAACATTTTTCCCGCAGGGGATTCAAGGGATCCGTGGTCTTAAGGGTCATAAGGGAGAAAAGGTAAATATTTTGTGAGTTTGTGTGCATGTGTGTTTTATATTGGAGTTGTGTTTAAAATGATGAGACGTTGTAATAGCTCTGTGTAAGAAGCCTCAAAGAAAGCACTGAACATCTGATCTACTAGATTAAATGTGTTAGCTGTATGTGATGGTTGTGCTGTTTACCGTGTGATAGGGAGAAGAAGGTTTTCCTGGAATCAAAGGAGATTTCGGTTCTAAAGGAGAAAGGGTAATGGCCAACTCATGAAAATTTGATCCACATTTTGATAATGAATCATACATCATTAATTAAGATGATTTTCTGTATGTATAGGGTGAGGTCGGAGTGCCAGGTCTCAGAGGAGAGGACGGGCCTGAGGGTCCAAAAGGACGTGTTGGTCCTCCTGGTGAGATTGGACCACTTGGGCTGGTTGGAGAGAAGGTGAGTCTGTCTGATCTGTAATATCAAAACACATCTGTTTATATTTATTTATCAGTACACATAGTAGTAGTAGTAGTGTGTATCTTTGCTATAGCTTTGTTGTGCATCCTACTCTGTTTTTAACTAAGATGGTCAAATCCAAACTGTGAAATCCTAGGGTAAACTCGGTGTGCCCGGGCTACCTGGCTATCCTGGAAGACAAGGACCTAAGGTGAAATATATCTTAATTATCTTTTGCATTTCACAGTATTACAGTGTGCAAAGACTGAGAAAGAAAAAGGGGCATTATTAAGTGAAGGATGTCTGCACATCAGAAATATAAGTCCACACACTGACTGGGAAAATATAGTGTCTCCATTTTCCAATTACCAAATGTTTTAGGTATATTGATTGTTGTATTATTGTTGTTTTTACTGCTTAATCATATTAGCTTTTCTGTTTGGACAAGGCTATATCCAACATCTTCAAAACAAGCAACTAGACTGTATGTTGGATGAATGTATTAGCTGGAATCTAAGGAGACCATCCAGTCATGTATTTGATTATAAAACAAATATTTTTTATGTTTCAGGGCTCACTCGGTTTCCCAGGATTCCCTGGTGCAAATGGAGAGAAAGGTGCAAGGGTGAGGATTACAACACTACAACACTACAACACTACAACACTACAACACTACATGTCATAAAAATATTTTAGATTTTGCTTTCAAAACAGTGAATTATGCACCTGTGTGTTCCATATTCTTAATCAATATCAAAATAGTATCCAGTTTATTATTATTATTATTATTATTATTATTATTATTATTATTATTATTAATCACATTTTACTATTACTATACTGTTTTGTTTCTGCAGGGTCTGATCGGTAAAGCTGGGCCAAGAGGACTGAGAGGACCGACGGTATGTTTTTTTTTTTTGTTATATTTTGTTCAAAATTTAACATTTTTAGCTACATTATTACATTTTTACATATAAATAATGCTAAAAAAAAACAAAAAAAACATTTAGCATTAAGTGCACAAAGTGTGAAGAGCATGACTTTCTTTATCAAATGTTTTAGGTAGACCTTAATAAACCTTTATGAATCTATATGAACCTTTATGAACCTTTTTAAACCTTTTAATAATTCTTTACAAAATAAAAATTTCACAATTTAACAGCAATGAGGTGTAAATGTTAATTTGTGATATTTTGAACACCTAAACACACATGACATAAACATCTGACGGTGTAATTGTGTTTTTCAGGGACCCAGAGGACAGAGAGGACCTCGTGGTTCTACCGGAAAATCGGGTGCTAAGGTACATTTTGATGCGATTATTCTCTACAGTTTGCATTATTACATTTTAATGTACTGAACAATTATTTAATTGAATTTTAGGGTTCATCTGGTAGTGATGGCCCTCCTGGACCACTAGGCGAGAGGGTAGGTGTTATTTATTTATTTATTGATTGATTGATTGATTGATTTATAATATTAAGTTACTTTAATTTAGTCTAAATAATACTCATTGTATATTTTCTTTTTTAATACTTTTTGTGTGTTTTTATGTTCTGTTTTAGGGATTACCTGGAACTCAAGGAGTAAACGGATTTCCTGGACCAAAAGGACCTCCTGTACGAGAAATCTTCCTCATTTAAATAAATAGAAAATAGATCATTTGCTTTTGAATGTTTTTGATATGCACAGCCTCCATTTTCCAAACTAAAATAATAAGGAAATCAATTCAACAATTTGACGCATTTCAATGCAAACATACCTGAGAGGCATGCGGAGGGGGTGGATTTTTAATTTCCAAATATTTTCTTGTTGATAATTTCTTGTTTCTTGTTTATATATGTAAAATGGATTTAAGTAGATTGCACAATTTGCACAAAAAAATTATAATATTTTGTGCAGAACTTGAGCTATAATGTTCATAAATGGTCATCATATTTAACCTCCACAAAAACCTTAAACAAGCAAACTTACGTGTTTCATTTTACTGTTTATATTTTTTCATTAAAATATATATTTTTTTATTTTCTTTAATGGCAATCATTTTTAAGTATGACTGTCATAAACATATTTTGAAGCAACATTATAATCAGGACTGCTTAATGATGCTGTAAACACTCATAGCACTTCAAATCAATTCTTTTAATTTCCAAATTCATTTGTGATATTCTTTTTATTATTCATATTTGTTCTGTTATCTGAATGCATTGTTTTTTATTATTTTAAAATTGGAAATCTCTGTTCTGTGAAGGGACCTCCAGGAAAAGATGGACTGCCTGGACATCCTGGACAGAGAGGAGAAGTTGTAAGTAGTTGTTACTCAGAGGATTAAATCCTATACAATGTTTTTTTTGCTAGTAGCTGACCAGTAATCCATAGTTTATTTTTGGTTAAATTTCCTGAATCGTTTTTTTCCATAGGGGTTCCAAGGCAAGTCTGGACCTCCTGGGCCACCTGGAGTTGTTGGACCTCAGGTAAGGTTTATTTAGCCTTTATGTACTAAACATACATCCATGTGTTTTAATGAGTTAATGAGTTTGTTACATATTTATAACAGTATAAAATATAACATATAACAGTACTTTGTATAATAAATAAGTTATAACTGGGTCTATGATTACTATTCTGTAACACATTAGACAAGTCTTAGCATCATTTGTGGCATGTTTGAATTTGGGCTTCTTTCATAACAAAAGAAAAAATTCTTAGAAATTAATGACCCACTAGCCCCAGTTACCCAGTATAAAATATTATGGTGGATGTGTAAAACCGTAGGACTATTTTTAATGCTTTGTGGTCATTTCAGTTAAGTACAAGGATACTGGTAAGAGGTTATTAAGAATTGGCTAACAACAGTCTCCTTCAGTGTTCCACACTTTCTATATCAGTCTTTAGATTTAAATCAGGTTCTATAACTGTAGACTGACCTGAAGAGAATGTTCACACTGGACAATTAAATATATAAGGAAGCATAAAGGAGTGATCCAAAATCCTCTACAAGTAGCCTCAACATTGTTAGACATTATAGAAATAGATCAATTGCTATTATTTTCTATAATTGTAAAATTGAATTAAATCAAACTGTACAGCCTCCCCATATACACTGCATTCAGAAAGCATTCAGACCACCTTCACTTTTTTAATTTGTTACATTGCAGCCTGATACTACAATGCTTTAATGTGATTGTTTTACTGATATACTCAGTACCCCATACTGACAAATTAAATTTAATTAATTTTTATTTGTATAGCGCTTTTAACAACGAACATTGTCTCAAAGCAGCTTTACACAGATAATGTGGTGATTAAAAGTGAATATGTTCTTTATAAGTAAGTTTGTCCCTGATGTGCAAGCCAGTGTCGACTGTGGCAAAGAAAAACTCCCTGAGATGGCATAAGGAAGAAACCTTGAGAGGAACCAGACTCAAGACGGAACCCATCCTCATCTGGGTTGCACCGAATGTCCATTTATTGCAGATATACGATGTTGCAGGGTGCAGTGATGGTGATCAGAAGCGAAAAGTAGTCCTGAGTGTAGTGTAGCAGACTGTTGACATTAACTACAGTCAAAATCCATCCTCAAAGCGCCCGTTTTTACTCCGGAATTTCATGGAACCACCCAAAGCATTGATGAGAAACCGTCCCCAGCTGCACAGAGTGGCCTCCAAATGTAGAGGACACTATCCAGAGGCAGGCCTGGATGAAGTGGGAAGATCCGTGGAGGGAAGAGGGGCAGAAACAGTGGTCACTGGTACCTCAGGAGCAAGAGCTCAGGACATTTACAGAGTTGTCCCTAAGCCAATCCTGTCTTGTCTTCGCTGTGTGCTTAGGGATGTTTGTTATATATGAAGGTGAACCTTTGACTCAAAATGAGGTTATGAGAACTGTGGTTTTTATTGAGGATATCTCTGTACTTTGCTCCATTCAGCTTTTCCTTAACTCTGACCTGTTGCCCAGTCTCTGCTGCAGAACAACACCCCCACAGCATGATGTTGCCACCATCATGCTTCACTGTTAAGATGATTTTGGGCAGGTGGTGAGCGGTGCCAGGTTTTCTCCAGTTTCTCTTTCAGATACATTTAGTGTTGAGGTCAAGTAGTTAACTCTTGGTTTCATCAGAGCAGATAATCTTCTTTCACACACTCTGAGAGTCCTACAGGTTCCTGTAGTCAAACTTTAAGTGAGATTCCATTGGTTTTTCTCCAAGGAGAAGTTTGTTAAAGCAAAGGGCCTGAATATTAATGTAGATGTTAAATTTCAGTTTAGTTTTGTTCTTTTATTACAAACATTTCTGGAATTCTATTTTTACTTTTGCATTATGGGGTACTGAGTATAAATTGTAGTATTCGGCAAAATAAAACAAAATAAAAAAATTTAAATGGGGTCTAAATACTTTCTGAATGCAAAGTATTATTTATTATATAGAGACATTTCCCTATTCACCTAAAATTTCAATTCTGTCTGTCAGAAGAAAAGCACTACAAATTAATTTTATTGTCAGGCTAGCTAACTGGATTTGTGCGCATCAGCTAATCACAGTACCTATACTGGCGATACATTTTACTTGAGGAAATATTTATAGCATATATATATATATATATATATATATATATATATATATATATATATATATATATATATATATATATATATATATATATTAATTAATTTGTAATTGTTCGTTTTGTATGCTTTCAGGAGCTATAAGTATATTTTTTTATTTTTTTAATATCATTATTCTTTTATATCTAGGGTCCTTCTGGAGATACAGGCCCACTGGGAGAAAGAGGCCACAGTGGACCCCCTGGACCACCAGGTGAGCAAGGCCTTCCTGGCCCTTCAGGTAAGGAAGGAACCAAAGGAGATCCTGGTCCTCCTGGTGGCCCAGGAAAAGATGGACCTCCTGGATTGAGAGGCTTCCCTGGAGAGAGAGGACTCCCTGGAACCCCAGTAAGAAAATTCACAAGAAGGAAACTGTGCATGGTCATGAGTGTTCACATACCCATGTCTCATAATTAATTGTGTTTGCTTTAATGTTTGCTACAGTACATGGTAACTGTATGACAACTGAATCATTATTGTTGTGTGACTAATGTAATAAGCTATTTATTTTCTGAACAGGGTATTGGTGGACTGAAAGGAAATGAAGGCCCGGCCGGACCTCCTGGGCCTGCTGTTAGTATTTAAAATTAAAATACAAGATTTGACACAAATTGATTATGATGTATGTGTGTTTCTTAGTAACTTAAACTAACTTCTTGTGTAGGGCTCACCAGGTGAGAGAGGCTCTGCAGGCACAGCTGGCCCAATTGGCCCCCCTGGAAGACCTGGACCCCAGGGACCCCCTGGAGCTGCAGGAGAAAAAGGAGTTCCTGTAAGTGTCTAGCTCAGTTTGATTGAAATGGAATTATCCATGTTAAAATATTAATAAGCTAAAATGCTAAGCCAGTGATGGGATTTTATTCTTTTTATAGGGAGAGAAAGGCCCGATTGGCCCAGCTGGTCGTGATGGCATTCAAGGCCCAGTTGGGCTTCCAGGCCCTGCTGGACCTGCTGGTGTTACAGGAGAGGATGGTGACAAAGTCAGGGACCAATTCAACTCTACTCATAATGAAAATCATTAGTCCCTGGCTTCAGTGGCTGTTTGTGCTTAAAATTATGTGATTTAACTTCTGCCAGGGTGAGGTTGGAGAGCATGGGCATAAGGGCGGAAAGGGAGCCAAGGGAGAACAAGTAAGTAAATATACATCTGTAATATTTAGGGGGGCAAGCACCCCAAGGTGTCTAGGCACATTATTGGAATTGTATGTTTTATTAATTCTTGTTCCTATTATTCCATATAGGAGTCCAAAGAATACTTTACAACTTTTATAATAAAATGTGCTACCTTCAGTGCAATTTTGAGATCATAATCCGAATACTTTATCGATCCCATGGGAAAATTGTTAGGTTGCAGTTATTCACAGTATAATTTAAGTAAAGTGAAATAAAATTAAATAACAATAAAATATAAGAAAAATTAAATAAAACATACATAATAAGTTATATATTAAGTATGGATGCTGTACAATCAATGAATTTCCAAACTTATTTTGTACGAAAATGTGTATCAGTATTGTAACAGTTTGCAGAAAAAATCTGACTACAATGATGTAGATATATTTCCCCCTCAAGAACATTGGTGCTACCAATAATGCAAATATGAACATATATTTTCATTAATACCTGCACCAAGACCTCATGGAAACTTTCACATTTCTCTAATTCAGCCATCAAGTTGAAGGGCATTTGTTATATCACATTTAAATGCATGTATTTATCTGATTATTATAGCTGGTCAGTTTTGCACATAGTTTAATCCAATGCATGTTTCTTTCCCTCTTTTTGTAATCATTGATCGTTTGTACCTTGATAGGGTCCTCCTGGTCCACCTGGGCCAATAGGCTCTGTTGGACAGCCTGGTGCTCCTGTAAGCATTCTTATAATCTAATTTAGCTAATTAAAAATCCAACATTTGATTGTATTTTGATTACCCTAGAAAGTCTCGTTTTTATTATGATCTCATACCTATATTAATATTATTAGGGTGCTGATGGTGAAACAGGTGCCAGAGGTCAGCAGGGTGCATTCGGTGCTAAAGGAGATGAAGGAACAAGAGGATTTCCCGGTCCTCCAGGTCCTATTGGGCTACAGGTATCAAACTAAATAACAAGAGCACTAACATTAATCAAAATGTATGCAGGAATACAATGAGACATTTTTATTTTTATTTTAGGGATTGCCAGGCTCAGCGGGAGAAAAGGGTGAAACAGGAGATGTTGGACCACTGGTGAGTGTTTGCTGTTAATGACAATAGATAGGATTGTAAAAGCCGACATTGCTTTGTGTATCGTATTCATTTACTTAAACATTTTCATATTTTGTGACGCTGGACTGTGAAAGTGAAATGGGTTTAATTAGAATTAAATTAAACATGATTTTACACAGAGTACCTTATAATCTTATAAAAACAATGTTCTGACTGCATAAATATTCTCCCCCAGTCAGTAGTCACATGCTGAATGGAGTACTGTACTTCTGTGTGCAATATGTCACATGATCTCAGTAGAGCTACACATAAAAACACACCTAAATACAGCATCATGAAGATTGCAGAGAAACCCGAACAAGTTCTGGGAAAGTCCTAGAAAATAAACATCCCACAAAATGATTTTAAAACCATTATTAAAACTGGAAATCATATGGCAGGGGCATGACGCCAGAGAAGTCTGGTCGACACCCAAAAAATGGGTAGACCAGACACTCAAAAAAGGATTAAATAAAGGGTGGTGAAAAGAGAAATATGCTAATATGACTTTGGCATTTTATATAAATAAAATGTATTTTTATACCTTCAAATATTATACGTATATAATTTAAACACCTAGTGAAGTCTATTTATGTTCTAGGTGCTCCAAACAAAAAATATATTTTTTATTTATATATGAAAAGAGAGAGAGAGAGAGAGAGAGAGAGAGAGAGAGAGATAGATAGATAGATAGATAGATAGATAGATAGATAGATAGATAGATAGATAGATAGAGTGAGAGAGACATGTTTATAGGTGAATATTTATACAAGGTGCTGAACATTATTGTGTCTCCTGTTTTGAATTCCAGAATTGTTCCTTTATTGTGGCTTTTTTGTTCTACTTCTTAGGGTCCTCCTGGACCTCCTGGACCACGAGGCCCAGCAGGTGCTAATGGTGCTGATGTAAGTCATCTGAAATATAAAATTTTGTACAGTTTTAAATTGGTCTAACAAAAGCATTATCATTAACACATGTCCTTTGGTAATCAGGGTCCCCAAGGTCCCCCTGGTGGTTTGGGTAACCCAGGTCCACCTGGAGAGAAGGTAAACATAAAAAATGAATAGATTGGTAAAGTATGATAACACTGATGATATGTCTTTATTATGCTATGATGATGTGTAATGTGTAATGATGCGTCATTGACAGGGTGAACCGGGTGAATCTGGACCACCTGGTGTTGGTGGAGAGCCAGGAAAGAAGGTGAACATTTTTGCAAATTCATAACTGTTTAAATGATGTTGCTCATAATATAAAAGGCTCCTAGAGAGGAACATTGAACCCAAAATTCTCAGTTCTTAAATACTAAATCTTCTATATCCTCTCATACTAATCATAAATATTTATTATAAATCCTCCTTTTATAATACAATCGACTTTTTTTGTCATGCAATTTGATTGGCTAATGGCAGGGCCCCAGAGGAGAACGTGGTGAAAAAGGTGAAGCTGGCCAGCCAGGTACTTCTGGTCCTGCAGGTGGAAAGGGACCCACTGGAGATGATGGACCTAAAGGAAATCCTGTAAGTCTGAATCAGACTTACAGTTAATTATACATTTCTTTTACGAGTTTGTTGTGACATATTGGTTTCTCTTTAAGGGTCCTGTCGGGTTCCCTGGTGATCCTGGTCCTCCTGGAGAAGTTGGGCCTAGAGTGAGTGCACATTACATTTTCATCTGTCCTCCAGAGATTTTTTTTATTTTATTTGATAGAACTGTGGGTATAATTCCAAACTTTACTTAATCTTGTTTTTTCAAGGGCCAAGATGGAGCGAAAGGAGACAGAGGAGAGGATGGTGAACAAGGAGAATCAGTAAGTGGTCCAATTGTATCCAAAATAAATATTTTTAAATGGATTGTCATGTTAACCATTGAATACTTGACTAGCTCTGCAGTGTAAAAAAAGCTACATTGTTTTTATAAAAAAATATATATTATATTACACAATTTATTATATCAAGCTATTTCAAAGAAAAGTGGAAAGCTCTTCAAGTCAAGTCAAGTCAAGTGCTTTTATTGTCATTTCTACTATACATAGTTGTACACGGTATACAGTAAAAACGAGACAACATTCCTCCGGAACCCTGGTGCTACACTAAACAACATAGAGCTACAACACAACACAAAGCGTCATAAAGTGCATCGAGTGCAACCAGTGCAAACAGTGCAGACAAAAACCAGTACAGATAGACAGTGAAGACAGACAACACAAGACAACACACGGCAAGACAAAAAAAACAAATAGCGCCGACCAGACATTTTTTTAACATGATAGGGTATAGGTAAGGAGGGAAAAAACAAAATAGGGGTGGACACCAGAACAGAACATAGGGTTTTTCCAACAGTGTATGATAAACACTCTGAAAGCTTTAAATCACTAACCCTTAAAAACACTGGTCAATAAAGGAAAAGAACAACCCATGGATTATGCTTCCTCGATAACCTTTGCAGATTTCAAGGTTAAAAGTGTCATTGTTTGGTGGGATTCAAACATCCCAGATTATTTTATAACAACTATGGCATTTGGCAGAAGCCTTGATTCAATTTGATGTACAAAGGGCTTTGAAGACTCCATCCATAAATACATTCTAACACTAGATCAATAGGACACATACTAAGAATAATAGCAGTCTAGAATTGAGAGAGAAAATAGTTAGAAAGTAAGTTATAAAGGATTTAGTTAGAAATGGTATTGTCATTTTTCTCTACCTTTTGAACAGTAAAATGTTTTTTTATTATTATTTTAATAATATTAATTATATGATTATTTCAGGGGTCGCCAGGACCTTCTGGTGAAAATGGACCACCTGGGCCTACAGGAAAAAGGGTATGCATATACTCAACGTATCTAATATTTTTAAAAGAAATAATATAATGAAATAAGAAGCAGATAACAATTTTTTTTTATTGATTTTGTTTTTCTGTGATGAGAAACCGAGATACAAGAAATGCCTAATATTGGCCATTCATGCAATTTTAATACATCTAGATGATCAATATGGGTATTTGATGTTTGTGTAATTGTTTTTTTAACTGTTTAAAAGGGGCCAGCAGGCACAAGAGGACCTGAAGGCCGTGAAGGAGAGAAGGGCAGCAAGGTAAAGAACATTTATATATAATAATTATTTATCATGATCCTTTTGTGCTATTGTGCTTTTCATTAACATGCTTAATAGTTTGATTAGTTGGATAGCATTATAATAAAACTGATGAGCCTGTTCACCAAATAAAACTATTCACAGTTTTTACATTTAAGTACTAATAAATCCCTCCCCATTTTTATTTATTTAAAATCTCCAGGGAAATTCAGGAGCTCCTGGAGCTCCAGGGAAGACAGGTCCTGTCGGGCCTCAAGGTCCTCCTGGAAAGCCAGGAACAGAGGGTCTGAGAGGACTTCCTGGTTCAGTGGTACGTTCGCAGCTTCCCTACCTTACTGCCCATATACTATTACATTTTGATTGATGCTGAATCTTCGCCAACATACCTTCACATGCTGCAAACGAGGTTCATCCCTGCACATTTGTGATTAATTCACATTTGTTCATGTCTAGGGAGAACAAGGTGCTCCTGGCCAAACAGGTGATAAAGGACCATCTGGACCTGTGGTAAGGCTTTCACTTTTCTACAGTTAAAAATGACATGCATTGGTCATGTATCTTGCATACTTTAACACTTATTACAAACCCAAACATTTCTATCAAATAATATTTGTTAGTGAATTTATAAAAAATGCTACACTCTCCTTACCCATCACAGGGTCCTGCAGGGCTTCCAGGTCTGCGTGGTGACTTTGGTGCGAAGGGTGAAAAGGGACATTCAGGTATGATTGGTCTGATTGGACCTCCAGGTGAGCAGGGCGAAAAGGGAGACAGAGGATTGCCTGGACCTTATGGATCAGCTGGGTCCAAGGGAGAAACTGTAAGTTGTCTAATGTTAAAGTTGTCTAATGCTAATAGTCCCTAAACATCATACAGCTTATAAACTTTATGTTCCTCATACACATCATATATCTCACATACAACATCCACATCATATACCACATACACCTTGCACAAACACTTTATATACCTCATATACCTCTGTATACTGTATAACGTGTATGCTTCATATACCACATATAGCATATAACTTATTCACTTCATATAACCTTAAAAACCTAACACCTTATATACAGCATATCATTTATACACTTCATAAACCTCAAAAACCTTACACCTCACATATCACATATAGCTTATACACCTTTATAATGCATATGATTTATACACTCCATATACTATACTGTTTTTAACCTTACACTGTTATACTGTTTTTACTGTTTTTACCTTTTTACCTTTTACCTTTTTACCTTTTTACACCACACCTCATAGACCTCACACACTTCATAGACTGCATCTACCTCATACACCTCATATATATCTAGTATACCTCTTATACCACACAGCTCATTAACTTCATACACCTCATATAAACATGATAACTTTCCCTGTGTAACTGCTAATGTAACTTTTTTGACCTGACCAATATAAATATATATATATATATATATATATATAGATTGTCAGTTTTACTCAGTAATCACATGTTACATTTCATTATCCTGCCTGCTGTGTTCCAGGGGATGTCTGGTGGAACTGGTCCTCTGGGCCCCTCTGGTCCTCCTGGTTTGCCTGTGAGTATCGCTTGGCAAAACTTTGATTATATTCTGTACATATATTGGTGAAGAGTTCAATTTGTACAATCTCTTCATAAATTCCACAGGGCCAAAGAGGTGTCAAGGGAACAAAAGGTGCTATGGTAAGCGCAACTGCTAATATTATATCTGTTGTAAAGTTAGAGATGACACCTATTTAAAGTTGTGTTACATCAAGTAATGTCATGAAACCTTTGCTGTGTTACAGGGAGGTGGAGGTCCCAAAGGAGAGAAAGGTGTACAAGGGCCTCCAGGACCACCTGTAAGTTCAAATAGTGGTATTGAGTATATATATATATATATGTGTGTGTGTGTGTGTGTGTGTGTGTGTGTGTGTGTGTGTGTGTGTGTGTGTGTGTGTGTGTGTGTGTGTGTGTGTATGTATGTATGTTTGGATGGATGGATGGATGGATGGATAAATGGATGGATGGATGGATGGATGGATAGATAGATAGATAGATAGATAGATAGATAGATAGATAGATAGATAGATAGATAGATAGATAGATAGATAGATAGATAGATAGATAGATAGTCAAGAAAAACACCTTAAAGAACAAAAAACCTTTGTGGTCATTGCATATTAGATTAAACATTCATTTCAACTCTCTTACAAGGTCTTTAGGGTAATTACAGCCACACCCATGTCTTACTGTGGAATTCATATTCTAACACATAACCTTTGTACATTTATTCCAAACTGTTATGATTTTCTTTTAGGGACCTCCTGGTGATGTCATCCAGCCCCTACCTTTTACAATCCCGAAAAAGTCCAAGCGCTCCATTGATGCCAGTAAGATGTTCTCTCCTAATGACGAGGCTTCCCCAGGTGATGCCACAGGTCCCGGATTTTTCACTGGCAACGAAGACATGGAGGAGATTTTGGGATCTCTGAACTCACTTCAGGCCGAAATTGAGAGCATGCGTTTCCCGCTTGGAACAAAGGAAAGCCCGGCCCGCACGTGCCACGACCTCCATCTGAGTCAGTCAGAATACAAAGATGGTATGATGATTACATTTTAGTTCTTGCTGCACCTGTGAAATACTGATTCCATTTGCTCATGCAGAAAAAAATAATATACCAACAATTGGTAGCCCTGTCTCACATGTCTTTTCTCTGTACAGGTGAATACTGGATTGATCCAAACCAGGGCTGTGCTCGTGACTCTTTTAAGGTCTACTGCAACTTTACAGCAGGTGGAGAGACATGCCTCTATCCCAGCAAGGAAGTGGAGAATGTGAGTGCATTCAAGGGCATTTACCTGTGGGAAAAAATATTATTTTTACATTAAATTTTCATCAAATGTCTACATTAATGTCAGTGATAAGTGATCTGTGTTTGTTGTCTTTCACGAATCTCTCAGGTAAAGATGAAGTCTTGGCCAAATGAGAAGCCTGAGTCATGGTACAGCCAGTTTTCTAAAGGAAGCCAGGTAAGAAATCCCCTGTCTCTAGGTGGAATTTGAATGATCTAAGTACATATTTCAGTTCATCATCAAAATTCCACTTCAAGATTAGAAAAAAGTTGCAATACACTGGTCGATAAATGTACCAAGACAATGGCACAAAAGATTATTGCAGAGAATAGACGTTAAACAAAATAAATACTTTTCCACTTAATTAAATAAGGCATGATATATAACAAAAATCAGTGTAGTTATTAAACAATCCTATTTTACTGGGAAAATTATAAGTTTCAAATTTGAACATGATCAGTCTCTCATCTCTAGAGAGAGCATTATTTGAACACTACTCTGCTGATGATCCCAATTTTTCATTTTTCACATTTTTCATGGTCAAGCCAGAGAATCTGATCCCATGTTGGCTGAGTCTCCTTCCAGTGTCATGGCAGCTCAGAGTTGCAGTTATGACATTCTTTATTTCCATCTTTAGCAATAGATTTATTGACATGCTATTTATATAAATTCATATTCATATTCATATAAATTTTGAAGCATACCCTGATATATAATTTTTGTTTAAGGTATCTTCTCTAAAACTGCTTTATTCTTAGCTTATTTAGGCATATCTTACATTTTTGGAAGACCCATGTATCATACCCTAGTCCAGTTAGTGGAGATCAAATTGAGGACAACAAAGCAGGGATCTGAATTTAATTTTGAATGAATTTCTGAAAAAAAAATGTATATGAACCTAATCATGCCCCACACATGTGCTCAATCATTTTAAATAAAATATCCTTCACCCTACAAGAATTAATTGGCATGACATCCCATCTTATAATTTACAGAATGTTCCGATTGTGTTAGAATTTGGTTTCCATAAAAACAATAAACCATATGCCATAATCCATCATTAGGCGAATGATCTCAATTCAGTTCTATTCAGTTTTATTTGTATAGCACTTTTAACAAGCAACTTTACAGAGACAAAGAGGTTATAAAGTTTGAATGTGTAAGTTTAGTGTCTATATGTTTGTTCCATATGAGCGAGGAAGTGGCAACTGTGGCAAGAAACAAACTGCCTTAGATGGTATGAGAAACAAACCTCGAGAGGAACCAGACTCATCCTTATCAATGAATGTACATTTATTCCAGTTCCAGTACTGTTCACTGATGGGATGCTTAGAACTGTTCATGCAAACTCCACTCGTAAGCAGTTGTAGTAGACTGTTGATACCGGTATTAATTCATCCTCATATGCTCTGTGATTGCTGGGATGTGGGAAAGTGTTAGCTGGATTTAGAAGCAAAGACTTGTAACCTTTGGCACAAAGCCTTGTGTTTGGTGTTATTATATTATTATATCCAAAATGTGCAAACCTCCTCAGACTTTGGGACCCAACCTTCTCTTTATGTGAATATTTGCAACCAGTCCTGAATTTACCAATTTACCAATTTCCAAACTGAAGTTGACCTTGTTCATGTGAACTTTTTCCCCCCACAGCTTAATTATGTGGATATAAATGCCGATCCTGTGGGAGTGGTGCAGCTGGGATTCCTGCGGTTGCTCAGCATTCAAGCTCGTCAGAGCTTCACCTATCACTGCCACCACTCAGTAGCCTGGACTGATAACACTGCTGAGAACAGATATCAGAGAGCACTGCGCTTCCTGGCTGCTAATGAGGAGGAGCTTAGTTACGAGACCAGTCCTTATATCAAGGCACTTGTTGATGGCTGCTCTGTAAGTTTGCTCTATTTACATAATATAAAAAATACAATTAATTTGCTCTGGTTTTTGCAAAAGAAAATGTGAAAAATTAGAGAAACATTTAGTTTATTCAGGAATATGATTGGTCCATAAATCCGTGTATAATCTGTTAGAATTATAAAAGGAAATATGTAAGCGTGCAAATGCAAAGAGAAAAGGTCCCTGCTGCGTCGGCATTTGTTTTGGCATCAAAACGTCTTTATAAAGAAATTGCACTGAATACCAAAAAGAAAAATGAATTATTATAATATAAAAATAATTCTCTCCTTTTTTATTTTTAGTATCGTAAAGGCTACGGTAGGACGGTTCTGGAGATAAACACACCTCAAGTTGAGCAACTTCCTCTAAAGGACATCAAGATCACAGACTTTGGGGAGACCAGTCAGAAGTTTGGTTTTGAAGTTGGACCTGTCTGTTTCCTGGGATAAATTTACAGACATGCCGAGAACGAAAAATAACAAAACAAAAGAAATACAAAATTAGACACACAGATGAGACGCAATAACTTGGATTCATTCGAATATGCATTTATATGGCATGGATGTATGCCAGAATAAATACATGATTAAAGACTATCTGAGATGTGGACACACACACACACACACACACACACACACACACACACACACACACACACGCACACACACACACACACATTGTGAAGTCATTGTGAAGCAAAGGAAGTAGAAATGAAGAGGAAAAACAACTCCAGCTTGAGGGTGAGATGAGATAGACGGAGAGAAAAAAAAACCGTCTAGATGGTGAAAAACCAGGTCAAGCTCGAAATGTGATGAGGATATTTTCAAGAAGAATGTTGTGGAACAAACTGAAGACCCGTTGGAGGAACTTCTACAGCGAACTTCTTCTGCATTTTACATCGCCTTTCTCCTTCTCTTTCCTTCTCTCCTTCCGGTACCTTCTCCAGGTGTCCTACTCTACCTCCGAGCTTCAACCTTCACATCCACAATCTCATCAAATCCCTGTGTGATCGTGCTCACTCCATATGAAGTCATTATTTTAAAGGTAAAATAAATAAAAAAATCATGTTTCCATACTGTAATAAAGCCATGTGGCAACATTTTGTACTGTCCCCCCTCCCCCCCTTTTTTTTCCAATATACGCAGTGGATATGTCTAAACTGCATTGCCGTGCTGTACATGCCTTGTAGATTGATTAAAGCTAGAGTTTTCAAGTTATGTCGACAAACCCTTGGACCCAGTATTAAGAATACCCCCCCCCCCCCCCTCTCTCCCAAAAAAAAAAAAACAGAGACACGCTGGTTTGTAGCTATAACAAGCTACGAGCTAGCTTAGCTTACTAAGCATGGGCCGTTTGTCGTTATATAAAACAAACGGTATTTTGTTGTGCTTTAAAGCCGAATTTCCTCTGTGCTGTAAAGATCAAGAACATCCTCTGAATGAATCAGTTCACCATCACTAACCCTCACTCCTGCTCGTGGTGGAAAAATGTGAATTAGAAAGCATTTGTATAGAAATATTTGATTGTATTTATTTTTCGAAACGGTCATTAAAAACAAGGTGATCGAGCAGACCGAACACTTTTGCAGTACGAAATAAAAATGTGGTGCTTTTTCTTTTCACCTGTTTTAACCTGTTTACACTACCGTTCTGTGTTCACGTGACGGGTTGCTTATAGATCACAGTGTACATCCCAATACCAATCCCAGTTCAGGAGAATGTACCTCACGACATTAAAACATTAAAACAGTTGAACAACTGAAAAGTGTAAAAATATTAAAATCTTTTTTTATTTGATGGTTCTGGAAAAGACAAACCATTGCCTATGTGTTTTTTTGTTTTTGTTGTTGTTGTGATTGATTGTTTTTTTCAGAGATTTTTACAGTAAAGAGATTGGTTTAGTTTTGTGTTGCCGAAAAGATAATACATTTATAACCAACCCAGTCTCACAAAAAAAAAAAAGGTTTGTATGCATAGATACATCCCTCTCTAAAGAAGGGCTCTAATGCTTTTCATGCATTCGGAGTTATATACACTGTTGCATTCTCATGCTAAACATGGTTTTTTTTTATGATTTGGATGTATGACAGAGTATTTCTGTGACAAATACACTACTTCCAGGTTCGTATACGTTTCAGAACGTTTTTTTTTCGAGTATGGCCCTTCATGATATCATTAAGGGCAGTACTTCTTGTTATGGCCACTTCTCCTGAAAGATCTTGCACACAGCATCCGGAGAGAGAACAAGAGCATGTGCATCACCATGCTGGAACATCTCCATCTGTTTTTGGATGTGAGGGAAGGAGAACTTTGTGCAGTACCATATAGACACGTCCTGCTTTAGTAGTCTTTGTTGCTGATGGTACATAAATAATTGTAGCACCTTTTGAAGTAAATTAAGTATAATACATTTTGCGTGAAAAGTTTTTATATGTAAGTTTTGACATGATATCTAAAGATTAATCCACAGCGACATGTCCAGATGAGGATGGGTTCCCCTTTTGAGTCTGGTTCCTCTCAAGGTTTCTTCCTCATAACATCTAAGGGAGTTTTTCCTTGCCACAGTCGCCACGGCTTGCTCATCAGGGACAAATTCACACCATTCACCATCACTGTTGATTTGTGTAAAGCTGCTTTGAGACAATGTCTGTTGTGAAAAGCGCTATACAAATAAACTTGACTTGACTTGACATGTCCAGGATGAATATTGTCCCAAAGCAACTTTACAGAGATGTAAAGGTTATAAACGTATAAATGAATGTATAGGTTTTGTGCCTGTTAGTTTCTCCCTAATGAGCAAGCCATGAGCAACTGTACCAAGAGAAAAATCTATGAAAGAAGAAACATTGAGAGGAATGAGACTAAAAATGGGAACCCATCCTCATTAATGCATGAGGTGGAGATAAATAACCACCTGAAGTAAAGCTGAGTGCATTAAAATGGTATAACACACACAAAGCAGTGGATTCTCCCACTTATACCATGGTCACGTAGCAGCATTGACATGTTAAATCTGTCGATTATGTTTTCAATGCAAAATGGTTAATGGATAAAAATAGAAGTTTATTTTATTTATATACATATCTATTTTGATAAGCCCAACATTTCTTAAACTATTTTACTATTTTTTAAAGTATTTCATTACTATTTTTTGGGGTGTTGGAGGACAGGTGGGGCTTGAAATCCAAATAACCCTATAACTTTCTTTCGGCTTCTCCCGTTAGGGGTCGCCACAGCGGATCCTCCGCACGTTTGATTTGGCTTGGCACATGTTTTACGCTGGATGCCCTTCCTAACGCAACCCTCCCCAATTTATCCGGGCTTGGGACTGGCACTGAGAGTGGCTGGGGATGGTTCCCTGACCAGGAATCAAACCCGGGTCGTAGCAGCGAGAGCGCTGCATCTTAACCACTAGACCACCAGGGGACCTAATCCTATAAACCCTATAATTATCCTATAAAGTGGGGAATGGCAGAAAAAGTTTGAGAACCACTAATATAACATTTTCTTCTCCAGGTCCAGTCTTGCCTCGGCCCACTCTGTACGAAGCTGGAGCTGTATGTTACTACCATTACAGAACATTAAATTTATCATCAAAACCTAACCCTGACATAACCTAACTACCTGCGTGTTCACTGGTTTGTACGCACACCTTCCTTTCAGCCAATCAGATTTCAAAGTTCAGACTGACGATAATATGAATACAGTATATCAGTTTGTGGTGCTGATGCTAGGTTGGCGAGAAGCTCCTTCACTCTCGAAGCAGTCACAGTGTAGTAAACTGAACTATCATTCATGTGAAATAACTGTCATTTTCAGGATTACTTGTGCTGTGAGACATGTTGGACTCCACACTGTTGGACATAAAGACTGTGTGAAGCGTGTGGTCAGAACCATGAGGTCAACAATGCTTAGACGAACCGATCTGTATCAGGACTTTCACCACACCAGCACACTGCTCTAGGGTGACAACAGTTGGTGGTTGATCAACCGCTGTTTTTCTGCCAAACCACAGATGTGCAGATGGTTAGTCAAGTTGCCATGACCTCCATTATGGCGCAAAGCTACCAAGTTCACATGATCTCCCAATTCTGATGTTCAGATACAGCTGTTTTCTGGATTTTTTAAGCAGCATACACATGGCGTGTGCTCAAATATCCAATCAGAAGCGGCTGACACATTTTCGATAACACCACAGCACTGAATAACAGTCCAAATATTTAAATTCATGGTTTATTTTTAAGCAAGTGGTCTGTCTTATAGCAATACCAGTTAAAATGTGGTGATTAACAGACAAAAAGCACATCATAGATGATATCATGATGTTTCCACCAGACATTTCTTTTACGTTCATGGAAGGAGACTAAGTTTGCCATATCAGAGGTTATTGAGGACATTATAGTAGCGCTGAACAGCCTTTCCCTCACCTGGTTCTCAATTTTCTCTCTCTTTTTCTCTGGTCTCTCTCTCTCCTGAACATAATGAGAAAAACACTGCAAAACCACTGATAAACTGGAACATGTACACTGTCATAAAGACATCATCTCTTACATACAATACATAAAATACTTCATTTAAAAGCTTTTTTCTAATTAAATTTTTACTCTACTATTAATGACCATTAACGCAGAGGTGGTAGCTCAGTGGTTAAGTCTTAAGTGGTTTTGTATTACTGTATTACTGATCAAACAATTGGGGTTCAAGATCCCTATATGACCAAGCTACCACTCTTCGGGCCCTTGAGCAAGGCCCTTAACCTTTTAGGGGTGCTGTAACATGGCTGAGCCTGCACTCTGATCACCATCTTCCTAATTCTATATGCTATATGTGAAGAAATATCAATTTCCCTGTGGGAGCAATAAAGTATTCTTTAAAAAAAAGCTTGAAAGTGCAATGTGCTATAGCAGTGGACCTGCACTGGGCTGCACAGAAAGAATACATAACTTACATTATTTCCGTTTTATTTATTATCCGATTCTGAACAATGTTTTATTTTGGAAAATTACCGGATTTTCTCCTCCACATCTGTCTATGACTCACTCTTGATGCATGTCATGATGCCTCGGTCACATGTCTTACCAACATCTGCTACCTTCTTAAAGGGGCTGCTCCGGCCGCTAACATATAATACATTACCTCTAAATTAAAACCCCCAAGCGAGCAAAATGAAAATACCAGTCAGTGAAAATATTGTCTCACATTAAAACGGTCTGTGGCGCAAAAAAGGTTGGTGCTATAGCACTCACAGCATCGATATTTCCTGTGTCCTTTAAAACAGGTGTACACGTATCCCAGCTGGGTTAAATGGGGTGTCCCTGTGTGAGTACATGAGCATGTACATATTTCTTCACTTTCTTTATATTAATTAATATCTTCCTTATAATTTTTTTCTTGTATATTTTCTATTTTCTTGTTCCCTTTAACTGATTTTACTTTCTTTTTTTAATAAAGCAAAACAAAACACACAAAAAAAACAAAATACATTTCTTTTTCTGAGTGAAACTTTATTGTTGACAAATGTGTAACAGAGTTGATTTGGTCCATTTAATAAACCACGACAATTAAAACCGTCCTTGACACGGAGAACGGGAGTTAACCATCAGAGTACCGACTGAACTCGTCGTTCAAAATATCTACGTTTCTCTACACCGTTGCTCGTCAAGTCCACATTCGTTCAACTTTAAAAGTGCTACAGGTCCATTTCAAAAACATGGTGCATCATTTACTGAGCCTTCACAAAAGGCAAACCTTCTCAAACCAAGAAATCGCATTCCCAACTCTTGAATTATTCAATAGGCCATTATTAATATATTCAGTTCACAGAAACAGGATTTGGAATGCAGTGGATCCTTTAACGTACAGAATACCTTGTGTTCCTTCTTTTTTTGAAAAAGAAAAACGAATGGAATAAAAAAAAAAAAAGGCTGTTCACTTCCTAAAGCTCACAAATAAGAATTACTTCTTGTTTAAAATCACATGAGGATTTTACGGAGTAGTGTGAGGAATTGTGGAATTGATATTCTTTTTCCCAGTACAAAAAAAACACAAACAAACAAAATAATACTAACATCGAGCCAATGGCTTAACACTATATGGGATAAACTGTACAAATCTCCGGAAGCGTCCGTATCAATGGCATGGCCAAATCCCAGGCTGGTTAAATTACATTCTGAATGTAAAAACATTTAGAATCTTTTTAATTTTTATTACAGGAATGTGGGGAACAGGTGAAACCTCCAGTGCTGAGTGTAATATAAAGCTTAGAATCTCAAATCAGAGAGACGTTGTGGCAGCAGTCGTGGGGTCATGGGCCATGGCTGTGAATACGTAGAGCAGTCGTGGAGAATGTATGAGGTTACGAGAAATCAAACACAGACGCTCGTGTGTGTAATAACAGGATATTTCTGTGCTGCGTACCTATTAAGGCTTTACACCAGGATAAAGATCGGATCATTTAATTGAGTTGGACTTAAAACTTGTTTAGCAAAATAAACAAAGTCATTTAAGCAAAATTATATTAAATGGTTTGATCTTTTCAGTAGCCAGATTCCACATTTACATGCTTTGATATATTCTGAAAAAAGAAAGAAATTACAGTGCAGCCAAGACTAAATGAGAAACAGATTCATTCACCACTCATCTGAGTGATTTGTTCATTCTCTGTTGGCCTCGGGAGCTCACAGCTCACTGAACAGGCAACAGAAATGATTCCCTCCCGAGTCGCTCGTTTCCTTTTCCTGTACAGAGACTATGTGGTAGTCACATGACAAACGACACCGTCCTGTCCGAGTACAACATAAAAAATGAACTTGAACAACACGATGCGCTGGAACAAGTGCTAGTTTTAATAAGTGTGGAAGCCCTGTGATGACACTAAGGACTATTCATGCTGTCATACACACTCAAACGTGAACCGATTTATACAACCTCTATAAAAACTTGCTAAAAGTCACAGCTAGAAAAATGTTAAAAATCGAAATGACAAAAAAACAAAAATTGGGATTTAAGAAAAGTTTTTGTGGTATTAATATCAGCACAATAATAAAATAATGCAAAGCAATAAATAAATAAATTAAAAACTGATGTTTAATACCTTCCTAAGGACGTGAGTTCTTAAAGATTTTACTTTTTCTTTGAAAAATGAATCTCGTTTCTGAACACATATGAACATTTTCGACATTAAAATAAAACCAAAACAAAGATGGTTTGTTTGGTCTGTACAAATGGCACGGATGCAGTGTAAAATTTGATTCACTAAAGAAAGAAGAAAACTGACACAACGAAACAGAGATTATTTCTCAGATGAAAGCGTGTACAGAGGATCGGTCAAGTGAAGAAATGACGAGGTTTTGATTGGTCCTCGAGTCAATAAGACCAGGACAGACATGGATGAATCTTATATTTAAATCATTAGTATTTTGTATTGTAAACTTGTCAGTCTTTCCATTCGTGGATTATGGATGTGGCGAAATAATTTGCCATTGTGGTGAGCTGGTGTCTTACGATCACATTTAAATGGATGTAAATACTTTCAGCAGGATGACAAACTGAAGCCCACATCAAAAAGCATACGAAGAAAAAGTTTTCTGAAACGGCCTTTCCATGAGTCCTGATCTGAATCCAAAAATATTAGGTTAAGGCTACCGGTACTTTTGTCCATTTCGTTTTTAGTTTGTTTTCTTATTTTAAATATTTACAGGTGGCGCAGGGAAACGGGATCCCTGCATGAGGCATAAACCAAAAATAAAGATTTGTTTTTGTTTCACTGTAAAATCAATAATATTGAATAACATGCACTTTTAAATCAGGTTTCAAGTCAATTTACAGTAAAGTATATATATATTTTTGTTGTTGTTTTAAGGTAGAAGAGTAACAATAAGTTGGGCCGTGTGAGTAGGTGATACATTTTGAGAAATGCCAGGCATATTTTAGTGGACACGAATTTCAATGAAATCTTGAAATGAAACATTTAAAGATAAAATTTTCTCCAGACTTTTTGAAATCCTGGGTTTATTTATTTTATTTTATTTTTATAAATTAAGTAAAAAAAAAAAAGAGTAAAATTATCACCAGGTCTTCAGGCTGCCAAAACTACAGTATATTAGTCTATTTTTATATATATTTTTTTATTCTTTCTTGCTTTTATGTTACATCATAGACGTAAGGGAAAACCTCATTCTTTTCTGTCTTCATTTTCTATCCCTGATTTTTTTTCTGGGGAGATTAAAAGCCGAAATAAATGACAAGATGCGTCCTCTCGTTACACGTGCAAGTCTAATCCGAGGTTGGGAAACGTGTATATAAGAGGCCATTTGTGGGATGTGATATTTCTCTCTTTGAGGTAATGTACTGTGTTGCCCTGCAATAATCCAGAACTTGGTTTTTTTTTCTTTCTTTCAATGTCCAAAAGATCGACTTATTTCATCTTTAATAAGTTTCTTATCCTGTGTACAGTGTGCAACAAAAAGGTGCTCTTGCTAATATCGACACACTATAAAATGCTTAAGATTGAAAAATGAGTTGTTCTCCTATCTTGTTACTCGGGATGAATCATGCTCACAGACACGATCACGATCTCACGACTGTACACACGGTCCCACGCGTGGTGACGTTTAGCTAAGTGACGCTGTTTTCACCTATACAAACCTCGCTAATGTCTTCCGCACATTCACTCTGGCTGACGTCTAACCCGAGAACGCCAGACCCATGGCCGTGGCCATACATTCCGCTCTGGGGATTGATGCCTAACAGAGCCCCAGGCACTGCCATGCTCAAACCACTTCTACTACTACTGCTGCTGCTGCTACTGCTGGAGTGGTGAGGAGACAAAACCGGAATTCCGCTTCTGCCTCCAATTCCAACATTGCCTTGTGTACCTTTGCTCCCAGAAGGCAGGTGCTGAGGGGAAACAAGTGCCCCTTCTGAACCTGGGGAGTCGCCCGTACCTCCTCCGCCACCACCACCACCGCCGCCGTGCCTTTCGCAGTGAGAGCGATGCCTCATGAAACTGTCACGCCACATGAACTTTTTCCCACAGCTAAGGCAGTCATACGGCTTCAAACCAGTGTGTGTCTTCATGTGCTCGGTGAGATGGTGCTTCATCTTGAATTTCTTGGAGCATACAGGGCAGTGGAAAGGCCGTAAATCGAGGTGCATGTTAATGTGGCGGTCCCGCATGCTCTTGTGAGTAAACCTTTTGCCACAGTGGCACATGAAGACTTTGCCCGTGGTGCCTGCCCCGCTGCCGTCTAAGCCCTCTAAACCGCCGTCCATTCCACCCTGTCCAGGCAAGTGGACTGTCCCGTGCTCTGAAGCGCCTTTTAACGACACCCCAGGCAAACCTTCTTGTAGGCCAACGCTAGGGGAAGCTTGGTTATACAAAAGAATCTGGTTCCCTTGCATATCCAGCGGGAAGAGCTGTGTCCTAGAAGCAGCTGTCTGCACCGAGCTCAGTAACGCAGTAACTGCTCGACTCTGGCTCGGGTTCTCCATAGAGTGCTGCGATGATGTTTGGTCCATCATACCACTTTCAAACTTGAGGTAGTCTTCAGGGGATTGGCAGTAGTCAACCTGTAGAAATAACCACAAAGTGTAATTAAAATGTGAAATCGATTACGTATGAGTGTTAGGAAATGTCTCAAGAGAAGGTTGCCAAGTTTCTGCACAAGTTCCACCCCATTTGCAGGTTGAAAAACACACAATGGGACATTAAACTTGACATCAATTCAGGCCTGATTCAGGCACAGGAAAAAAAGTCTCTTCTTTTTCCCCCAGTCTTTTCAAAAAGGAAATGAATAAACATCACTGTACATTTCTGGTTTAGTTCTTTATATCTCAAGTGAAGGTTGCTACGTTTGTACAAGTTTAACCCCGTTTACAGGTTTAAAAATGTGCAATGGGACACAAAACTTGGCACCAAATATTTAGACACATAAAAACACAGCAAAAACATTTTTCTTCCTCCGTAGTCTTTAGGAGAAATAATTAATTATTACAGGGCGAGCGATTCTTTAACTTTCACATGGAACTATCGGCCCAAATCCATCCCAGTGGTTCTGGTTGCGTTATACAGTACGAGAGCGGCCTCTAGAGGCGAATCACTGCGCTGTTTGTTTATTCATTTTGAATGAAACTGTTTTTATTTATTTGGAGTGTTAACTTTTTGTTTCAGTTTGGATGCGTCTTTTATTTTCCTTAAAAAATTTTAAAGTATCCAATATTTAATCATTTTCATCATTTTTGTAATTATGTACAATTATTGATGTAAGATGTTCAGTACTATTTTACGCTTTTTTTTTGTTGTTTTTTATCCATCATCCATTTAAAAAAACATTAGATTGATCAGCAAGTACGATCCAAACTATCGGTGTCGATAAAATCCACTAATTGGTCTAACTCTATTAATCACCACTGCACATTTCTGATTTAGATCCTCAGATTTCTAAATAAAACTTTTTAAGGATTCTGATTGGCTGGAAGGAAGGCGTGAGCTCGAACCAATGAACCCAAAGGCAGTTATGGTCAGATTAATTCTAAAAGTAACAGCTATTGTTTACATTTCCTAATGACCTTACTGAGCTAAATGAGATGAATTTAACAAACTGTAAAAGAAAAGGTTAAAATGGGAAATTAGAATGAAAAACGGTGCAAAGATTTAACACAAACAGCTTCACTATTAGTAAAGACATAGACAGATGTTCTACACTTTGTTGTTTTTTTTTTTAACAAAAAATGGCACACTATTTTTATCCATTCAGTTAGATTTTTTTACTGTGAATATCAAAAACAGCTTTAACTTGTCAATATGTTATGACGCGATAAGTAGAATAACTCATGGCTGTTATTCACCTCTGCTAAATTCATAATTTAACAAATTACACTATGTAATTTAGCAAAAGTGTGTGTGGGTGCGTGGAACGGTTGGCGAGTGGAGGGTGAAGCATGCGCTCCTGCGTTTGCCTGCAGCGCAAAATGTTACACATTTTTACAATTTTGTCATATCGTTATCGCCATCGTAAGAACGAAAAATCAGAAGTCGTAACTCGGGCACCATCAGAATTTCCAATATAAATCATTTAAAGAGCATCTATGTTAATTTGATGTCACTTGCTGAACTTGGGGTTTGAGGAGATCTGGGGTTTATTTTGATTTTTTTTTTTTTTTTCTAGTCGGAGCTCAGACTGAATATTAAGCACCAACTCCAACAGTGGCAGTAAGATATAAAGGAAGCAATACACACAAACCCTCACCTGTGCTTCAATTTCCTCCCTGCTGCTGAGGTCTGCAGAAAGAGTCCTAACATTTGAAATATTGAACGTCCTCTCCCGTTCTCTCTCCTTGGCGATATCAAACTCCTGTTCATCTTCATTTTCGCCCCCTTCTTCTCCAGAGACCACGATGAAGTCATCGTCCTTGGAGCGCTCGGTTTTGACCACCACCCACTGCTTCCGCGGCATGATGCTTGGCTGACTGTACATGGGGCGCTTCTGCGGTGGAGAGTTCTCCATGTCTTGGTAGGACGAAACCCCGAAACTGTCACTCACTCCCATTTCTTGATCCGAGGTGGCCGCAGGCTTCTTCCTCCTTCCGCTCCCTTGATCCTGCTTCCTTGGGTACACAAGCTCATCGTCGTCCTCTTCCTCCTCGTCCTCGTCAATTAGGAAGGCGTCTTCCCGACTGGACGGCATGCAGTAGTTAGGAGTGGAATGTACTCCTACGTCTCCCACTGTCCCAGTACTCGTCATCGCGCCACCAAAGCTAGCATCTTTAGGGCTGAAGTAGTTTGTACTGCTGGGAGACTGGCTCTCGATAAGCGAGGGACGGTTCTGAGGCTGCACCGTGGACGCCGTGTGTCCTTCTCCTCCGTAGGAATCCCTGTTCGTTATACCGCCGCATCTGGTGCTCTCTGAGGAAGGAGTCGTTCCCTGCGGCCCCGAAGAACCCCCTCGGTCCTCTTTGAGTAGTTCCGTGCACTTGTCCACAATGTGCCACATCTGGAGCACACTCCCGATGGTGAGGTAGTTGACTATGTCTTCACGCAGCATTTGCAGCTGGCCGGTGTAGGCACAGCTTAGGACTCTCTCGAAGGCCAGGGGGTCCATTACGGCTGGAATGGACACTGTGGACATGTTCTTTAGTAGCACCTACAAGAAAGACATCTGTAAGACTACAGTTTACACGAAAGAACGTTTCTTTATATTTCTGTCTATATCTTTAAATGCCACTCCATATTCGCTTTTTCCACATTTTCCATTCTTAACAGGAATAAAAGAAAAAGAGAGACTTTTGTGAACAGTTCTAAACTTCTTATCGTGAACTAAAGGTACACACCTGATCATGGAAGTAAGGTGAAGAGGCTGCTAAGACGCAGCGATGGGCTTTAAATACGTGTCCCTGTACATGTATGGAGAGGTCACACAGCTGTCCATCCTCACGTTGGCGATTGAGGCTGTCCAGCACAGACGTCTGCACGTGGGGAAAACACACCTGCACCATCGAACCCGTGGGCACACCAGAGGCGCCATCACAACTGTTCTCCTCCGCTGCTGACTGCATTCCTAAAAAAAAAACGCCAGACACAAATTAATGCCCTGTAACATTCTGTACACACATCCCAAATCTGACATATTTCATCCACTGGTAATTGACCACACACTTTTCTGCTCAGCACAGTGGTAAAGATTGTTTATTGTAAAAAGCGCTATATAAATAAACTTGAACTTAAAGAGTGGTTATGTAGCATTTCAGCATTCCAACTGCATTCCCGCTGCATCCCATCAGCTTGAAGCAATCCACTTGTTTTCCTATTTTATTTAGTGTTACTGAGCAACCAAGTAATTTCTATAACAATATTAAACAAACATAGCTCCACATGGAAACATTATCTAACACTGACACCCTAAACCAAAGATTATAGATATTATGTATACTGTATATATAAATATAAAACACACTGCTAACACTGTTTGTAACAGTGCAATAACACCATTTTACACTGTGCATTAACATGTGCATTTTGTTTCAATGTGAAACTACTGTATTGTTTGTTTCCTTTTTTTTGTATTTATACACTGTGAAATATATATTTGTATTATGTCTCTACTTTATTTTTGCACATTTAGTTTTCTTTGCTGCTGTAACAGAAATTTCCCCACTGTTGGACACATAAAGGTATATCTTATTTTATCTTATTTAATTTTATCTTATCTAGCTTGACATTTGATTGATGATAAATACATTAGCTGAACAGATGTACTTTCATTTATCATCTTTAAAATAAGCAGTTTGTGTTTTCAATATTAATAATAAAATAATAAAGCTATTTTATTTCTGAGGAAAAACTTCCCTACTAATAAACTGCATTAAATCCCACTCTCATTTTTTTTTATCTTTCTCCAGTTGAAATCTCATGGTGATCATTAAATCTATTCAGCAAGTACTTATTATCTCATAAATAATTCATTTTAAAATGCCGTTGTTACTGTTACTGCTGCCCATTTGGCTTCTCGCATGCGTCTTCACAAACTTTCAAATTCTTTAAAGCTTTACACATTCTCCCATTTTTCCTAGCAGATGTTCTAACACTCCATCAGATTGGTTGTCTAATGTCTATAAACCGATCTCCAGGTCTCTCCACACATGTTTAATCTTTTATTTTGTCTGAGCCACGCGTGATGTTTTTGCTGTCGGGTTCATCAACTGTTATCGCTGAGAAGCATCCCCATAACATGATGCTGCCACCACCATGCTTCACTCTCAGCATGTTATTAGCCAGGTGATGTACTGTTGTTTTTGCCATCAGTGATTACAGCAGGGATCAATGTACGTTTGATTCTGTAGACTTTCATGGCAAAAAAAAAAGTTTTGGCACCCCTGAGATATACAGGAAGTGCATGTAAACACAAACAAGCTTTCTGGCCAGGAACACACATTTCCCAGCAACCTAATACAGAACACGTGTCCTAAAGCTGTGGCTGAAACAATTTTTTTAATTGATATTATTATTTTAAATCCTGTGCCAGATAATTTCCAGGTTATGTGAAGTAGCAAGTAAACATTTGCCCACCTCACCATTATACAGAGTATAGTGTTTGAAGAGAGTTAAACAGTAACTACACAAATAAGAATAATTATTATTTTTGTTATTATTGAAAACTTTGGGTGTTGGTACCAAGGACATGAAGTGTCTGTTGGAGTTTCTTTGACATTTTCTAGCTAAAAAAAAAAAAGTTTCCCAACTCCTGCTCTATGGAAGAGATGAGGGACCAAATGTCAAAATGGCGGATCACAAGGAAGAAGACGCCGCGATCACATTCGAGCCGAATGCAGTCAAATACGGACGGGTTTTATTTTTTTAATCACAAATTTAAAACCTTTTTAATCCCTCCGCCTGGCTGTAAATATTATAAGAGTATAATTAAGCTCATTCAGCAACCCAGCGACAATACTACTGCTGTGAAATGTGATTAAAGCAGGAAGCCAATAATGGCGTATCGAGTCTACATCAGATGAAGAGCAGGAACATGGCGTGGGGCTGTCAAAATTGACAAGATGTAAAGAGAAGAAGACAGACACATGTCCCTGATGAGACGAGCTTCCTTCCTTCTTCCATTCCTTCCTTCCTTTATCATGCATAGCGATTGCATGCAAACAGCCCAGTGTAGTAGCCAGAAATACGCTTATAAACCTCTAGAATCGGGAATAGACATTCATCAGATCAGCCTTACCCCTGCTAAATCTTTTTCAAGGACCACCATGAGTATATTCGCGTCGTAAAATCTCCATCTCCTCAGCACATGTGAAAAGCGAGCATTTGGAATAAAATGCGCGCTTAGTTCCAGCAGACCCAGCTGCGGATGATCCCTTTAAGAAAGCCCAGACTGAATGATTCGGGGTCATTTGGCCGACTAAAAATAGAGAGCGAGGAGATAGAGTGGTGTCTGGAGGAGAGAACCATCTCAATCCAGAGCTCCATCTCAAGAGTTCTTGTCCTTTCTAGATTTGAACCAGGTTCCATGGATTAGCAAATAGTTAAATAAACATGTCTCATATCTAGTCATTAAAGCAAGTTCATACAGAAAATGACACACTACCAGAAAGGGCTTTTCCACTTTACCTTTACCAGTAAATTAGCACATTATAATGTTATCATCTTAATAATAATAATAAAAAAAGCTAAATTTGTATTAAATATGCATTTTTTTTATACACATCTTGTACTTTTTAGACTGATTATTCATGCCAAGAAAAAAAAAGAAATCTATATTGTCAAAAGCATGCATATATATATATATATTTTGATTACTTTGATTACTATTTATTTGTATGATACAGCTGCAAATAAGTATTTGAACACCTGAGAAAGTCAATGTTACACACTGCAGGAGGGATTTTGGCCCACTCCTCCACACAGATCTTCTCTAGATCAGTCAGGTTTCTGGCCTGTTGCTGAGAAACACGGAGTTTGAGCTCCCTCCAAAGATTCTCTATTGGGTTTAGGTCTGGAGACTGGCTAGGCCACGCCAGAACCTTGATATGCTTCTTACAGAGCCACTCCTTGGTTATCCTGGCTGTGTGCTTCGGGTCATTGTCATGTTGGAAGACCCAGCCTCGACCCATCTTCAATGCTCTAACTGAGGAAAGGAGGTTGTTCCCCAAAATCTTACATGGCCCCGGTCATCCTCTCCTTAATACAGTGCAGTCGCCCTGTCCCATGTGCAGAAAATACATGGCCCCGGTCATCCTCTCCTTAATACAGTGCAGTCGCACTGTCCCATGTGCAGAAAAACACAGCCAAAGCATGATGCTACCACCCCCATGCTTCACAGTAGGGATGGTGTTCTTGGGATGGTACTCATCATTCTTCTTCCTCCAAACACGTTTAGTGGAATTATGACCCAAAAGTTCTATTTTGGTCTCATCTGACCACATGACTTTCTCTCATGACTCCTCTGGATCATCCAAATGGTCATTGGCAAACTTAAGACGTGCCTGGACATGTGCTGGTTTAAGCAGGGGAACCTTCCATGCAATGCATGATTTCAAACCATGACGTCTTAGTGTATTACCAACAGTAACCTTGGAAACGGTGGTCCCAGCTCTTTTCAGGTCATTGACCAGCTCCTCCCGTGTAATTCTGGGCTGATTTCTCACCTTCCTTAGGATCATTGAGACCCCACGAGGTGAGATCTTGCATGGAGCCCCAGTCCGAGGGAGACTGACAGTCATGTTTAGCTTCTTCCATTTTCTAATGATTGCTCCAACAGTGGACCTTTTTTTACCAAGCTGCTTGGCAATTTCCCCGTAGCCCTTTCCAGCCTTGTGGAGGTGTACAATTTTGTCTCTAGTGTCTTTGGACAGCTCTTTGGTCTTGGCCATGTTAGTAGTTGGATTCTTACTGATTGTATGGGGTGGACAGGTGTCTTTATGCAGCTAACGACCTCAAACAGGTGCATCTAATTTAGGATAATAAATGTAGTGGAGGTGGACATTTTAAAGGCAGACTAACAGGTCTTTGAGGGTCAGAATTCTAGCTGATAGACAGGTGTTCAAATACTTATTTGCAGCTGTATCATACAAATAAATAGTTTAAAAATCATATATTGTGATTTCTGGATTTTTTTTTAGATTATGTCTCTCACAATGGACATGGACCTACGATGACAATTTCAGACCCCTCCATGATTTCCAAGTGGGAGAACTTGCAAAATAGCAGGGTGTTCAAATACTTATTTTCCTCACTGTATATATATATATATATATATATATATATATATATATATATATATATATATATATATATATATATATATACATACATACATACATACATACACACACACACACACACACACACACACACACACACACACAGGTAGTCCCAGAGTTACAATGACTTTTTCGATCTTATGATGGCGATAGCGATAAGAAAATATACAAATACATTGGGACGCTAGCTGGATGCTTTGTTCTCACCAGCGGTCAACAGAGTTGAACATTAAAACTGAGTACATTTCAGTCCACTAGCCTGCTGCTACATACATACAGTATCTTACAAAAGTGAGTACACCCCTCAAATTTTAGCAACCGTTATAGTGTCTTCTCAGGGACAATACTATAGAAATGAAACTTAGATATATTTTAGAGTAGTCTATCTGCAGCTTGTATAGCAGTACAGATTTACTGTCATCTGAAAATTACTAAACATACAGCCATTACTGTGAAATTAGCCGGCAACAAAAGTGAGTACACCCCAAGTGATGACAACTGTATGTCGTGTAACCGTGCAAAGCCACATGTCCTATTCATCATGTTCATGTTTTGACAGGACCATACAAATTTGTATCTTGTATTTGAGCAGTTAAAATCTGGTGCTTTGAGCACAATTCTCTCACACCGACTACTGGATGTTCAACATAGACCTCATAGTAAAGACCCTCTGAGGATTTTAAAATTAGAATTGTTGCTCTCCACAAAGATGGCCGAGGCTATAAGAAGTATATAAGAGGCGGAGAAGTAACACCCTTTCAATCAATCAATCAATCAATCAATTCTTCAGTCAATCCTTTTTTAGGCCGGAAGGAGTGATCTTGCTCTGTCCCCAGCCCAAGGAGGACTAATTGTTTTTGTCAGGTTTTTAATCATGGTTGGATAAAAGATCGATAGATTTATGATTTTCAGGGAGCAGCCAGTGCAAAGGGAAAAACTGATTATGTCTAATATTTGAATTCCAAACTGGACTTCAGATTCTTACTGCTGATGATTGGTTTGTATCTTGTGGTATGGCCTCTAAAGATTTATCCAAACAGTTTATAGTCAGAGCCCTGGAGGTTGTTGTTGATGTCACTGACTGTTGCATTAAACCAATGTCTCTATCATCAGCTGTTGTTGTTTTCTTTCCAAATTATTGTATTGATTATGGCCAATGTTTGTGCAATAGCTTTTGGTAAGGCTGTTAGTAAAGTCAAATCAAAAATCAAGTTTTATTTGTCACATACACATACATACAGAGTACAACATGCATTGAAATGCAGTGAAAAGTCAGGGTCATACTTACTGGGGTGCAGTCAGTGTTCCAATTCATTCCAGGTCACGTGTTCAATTGGGTCGAGATCAGAGCAGGACACTTAAGATCTTCCACCCCAACCCATGTAAACCATATGTTCGTGTAGCTTGTAATACTGTCATGCTGGAACAGGTTTGGATCTCCTAGTTTCAAAGAAAAATTTACTGCCAGCTGCATCCAAAGATCCAACTTTAGGGAAGAAACACATATGACTGGAAAGTCAGGTGTCCAAATACTTTTATTCATATATTGTATATTTGTTTGTTTTTCCTTTCCAGGGGTAACACTAAGTCACTGTCCATGTAGAAATTAAAAAAGCTGTTCATTAAAAAAGCTTTTCAAATCCTTTTTTTATTGTCATTTAAACATCTTCAAACTTTGTCTGCTGTCAACTGTACAGAACGATTTTAGACATCTTTTAGCAAAACTGCATTCAGCATCGCTTGTTAACATACACAGCAGAGTAACCTAAAAAACAATGTTCCTCATTTTTTAAAATAGATTTATGTTTTCATTGACGTTTTAAAGAATATTAATGGCATTTTCATTGTCCAAGTTTCATCTATTTCCCCCCCCCTCCCCCCATTTCTAGTGACTACCAGTAGATTTCCTTGTTCAATTTGTTTAGAAAGGAAAGGCAGCATGAAATGTCATATACAAGCAGAATAACATACATAGATTTTTTTTAATTTAGAAAAATAAAAGCACAAAAAAAGCTAAATACTGTAAAGGAAGTGGATTTTGATAACAGAAAGGTTTACTGAACACCCCAGTTTGGCAAAGTATTTACCATAAAAAAAATCTTCTCGTAAAACACTGTAATGTGCCAAAAGACTTTTTTTGTGCAGAGACAAAAAGTGGGGGGGGAAAAGAAAAAAGAAAAAAAAAAGAAAAAAATATAGCTGCCTGTCATCGTCTTTGGCAGTTATCAAAAATTCATTTCTTTTTGTTTATTTATTTTGTGTAAAACCTTTAAAGTGAAAGTGAAACTAGATCTAACATTCCATCGCTCGAAGAAAATGCAATAAAATGTTCAACAGCTTCATCACACCTTAGTAAATCATACCTTCTGTAAATATATATATTCACCCGCTGTCACATGTGCAATAAACATGCACGCGCACTCTCTCACACGCACGCACGCACGAAGCACACACGCTTATTGACATATCAGAGGTGACTTGCACGTAAAAACGTAGAAAATGATGGAAATCGAAAGGTCAGTTCATTGCCATTTCTCTTACGGACATCAAATGAAGTCATTTAACTCCGCATCCAGAGCAGCAGCCATCTCGTCAGCTTCTGAGCTACTACCGTCCTCGTTGGACTCCTTACTGGACTGGCTAGCCATGTCTCCGTCTTTGTCGTCGTCGTCTCTGGTGTCCTGCAGTTTTCTCTTGTGGCCTCTAGAAAACAAAGTTGGTGCGTAATGGTTACATATTGAAGCATTTCCTGTATTCTTCAGTAACGGCCCAAACGAGGATGTACCACAAATGATCAACTAGCAACAAATATAAAATATAGGTCAAAAGTATTTACACCCCTGATCAGCACAAATCTACGTCCTTCATCCAGCAGTCTCCCTTTGTACCAAGAAGCACAAACAGAGTCTGTGCAGCCTCAAATTTTTTATATTACAGCAAATGGCTACATTTAGTTTTTATCCATGAATACAAGCAGTCAGATATATTAACTCTATTGACTATAATATATTCATTTAATAATTTTTTATTTGATCTGCAAGAAAATACATTTCCTGTATGTAGCAAACTTCAAACAAAACTGCAGAACACAGCAGATAGCAGGAGCCTTTAGAAGGAATAAACACTAGAAAATACTAAAAGCACCTTGTCAATTATTAAAAACAAAACATTCTGTAGTGCTCCATTTTACATTATAAATATATATTGCCTGAACTAAGTCCGTCTTGGCACTGGCAGGTGTCAGCATCTCAGGGTGAAAAGAAATTGTGTTATAAGTTATTCCAAACATGTTTTATTTGTGCATGATAGGCTTTACACACAGTGTATCTTGTCCAGTTCGTGCTTACCAGTTTGTTCATATAAGCCAAAATATGCCCAGCTCTCTGATTTTAAAATACCGGGTGCAACTTTTAAACAGTCGCTTTAGTTTTTGGCCACAGTCCGCAATTTCAAGATAGCATGACATGTGGCACGACTATAATCGATTATGGTTTATTACTGCATCGATGCAGAATCGTTCACGTCCGCATCATTTTAACACTCATCTGTTATAGTCAGGGGTGCACATACTTTTGGCCATACAGTATATTAGCAAATTGTAGCCAATCAAATAAAAAAAAAAAGAAAAATATTTTTAGTTAACTACATAACCAAAAAAATCAAGGTAAAACTTGATTGAAAGTTCCTTCAAATGACTACCTTCTGTAGTTTCTCTAAATGGAATTGAGAAGCAGTACCTCGATATGCTCCCGGGCTGACTCCTATCTTCTTTGGATGCTGATGTAGCGTCTTTAACAGATGTACTCGGGGCCTGTTGGGAATGTCCTGGTTTAGCATTCTGCCTGCTGGTCTCCTCATCTTCCTCTCCCTCCACTCGCTCCTCTTTCTCTTTTCCCTCACTTTCATTTTCACTTTCTTCTCCAAGAATATCATCCACCTGCTCCCCCCACAATACAAAACATCCATTTACTTGTCAGTCAGGTCCTGCAGAAGTGTTTATAAATACACAACTATGGTTACATTTAGAAAAGTATTAAATAATTTAAAGCGCAAGTTTAGATTTAGGATTTAAATGTTGAGTAAAACAATGGAATTGAATTTAGGCGAAAAATACTGAACAAAAATAACGTCGGTTTTATCTGTTCAGCGCTTTTAATTCAATTTGGTTTTTTATGGTGTTTTTTTAACAATGGATATTGTCTAAATATCCACTATTTCTTGTTTTACATTTGTATAAAAGAATGTATGTTTAGTGCCTATAAGTTTGTTCCTTATATTTTATGTGAGTCAGTGGTGACTGTGACAAAGAGAAACTCCCTGAGATGGTATGAAAAAGAAACCTTGAGAGGAGCCAGACTAAAAAAGGGAACCCATCCCCATCTGGATCCGTGTGGTTTTAAATCTGTGGTCCCCAACCTTTTTTTCAGCACGGACCAGTGTCACTCGAGACAATGTTTGCACGGACCAGTGCTGGGCAGCGGGGGTTCCGTTACTATTATATTATACATATATGATTCAATTGTTAGATTTGTTACATATACAATAAAAGTATAATTGTAATAATAACAATAATAATCATAATCATACTATGTAATATAAATTTAGAAGGAGCTTAATTTATAATTTATCAATAAACAAAATCTGTGACAAAAACAATTGTGGGATATTGGCATAGCGGACAAGTTTTTAAATAAAACCCTGCGGACCATGAAAGTCAATAAAAATGTTTTCTTTCTCCAGCCAGTAACAAATGATCCACAGCACGTTACTGGTCCACAGCCCGGTGGTTGGAGAACCCTGATTTACAGGTTAATTGATAACAAATAATATGCTAAGAAAGGAAGAAATTAAAGTGAGAACATTTTTTTCTTTTTCTTATAAATAAATGAATCATGGAAATCATGTTCAGTCACTTGAGGTGTCAAAGCACTAGCATTTTGTCCCAGGCGTGTTTTAGTGGAGATGAAGTGATGTAATGCTCCACACACTTTGTGTGCACATTGTGCTTCAGAACCTGAACAAGTGTTTTATGACAGTGGATTAAAAGGTCAGTGCATCTAAAGGTCAGAGTTTCACCTCTCTGTCCATACTGTCCAGATCCTCTTTGCAAAGCGTGTAGAGAGGCATGGTTTCAGACAGGCTCGGCTGGCGTTTCCTGCGTGATGGTGTAGGCTGCTCATCATCAGCTCTTGAGCTGTCAGCATCGTCCTGCTGCAGAAATCTCAAATCTCTGAAACAAAAAACATTTATAATAATAATATTCAGCACTTTCCACATGGCACAAGAGAAACTGCAGCAAAACCAAATGTACTGTGTAGAACAGTGATTCTGAAAATAAGTGAAGCCAAACTTCAGGGATTTTGATAAAACTTCAGGAGCGCTGGAATTTTACATCCGATTCTCAAGTCTGATAGGACAGAAGGTGTAGAAGGTGTACACTATTTCTGTGCAACAGTGTAGATTGTACAACCCCAATTCCAAATAAGTTGGTTCGCTGTTTTAAATGTAAATTAAATGCAATGAGTTGCAAATCTCATAAACCGATTTATTATTCACAATAGAACATAGAAAACATGTCAAATGCTTAAACTGAGAAAATGCACCTTTTAATTTGATGGCTGCAACATGCCTCAAATAAGTTCGGACAAGACAACAACATTCTAGAAAAATCTATTAAAATTAATTAGGTTATTTCCCAACAGGTCAGTAAGATGATTGGGAATAAATAGTGTATCTGAGAGAGGCAGAGTCTTTTCGAAGTAATGATGGGCAGAGCTTCACAAATCTGTGAAAGACTGTCTACAAATTATAGGACAATTTCAGAATGTTACATTTAATAAAAAAATATAGAGATTTAATTTACTATTTTGTTTATGTATCAGTCAGACAAGAAAAATAATTCAAAGGTTAAACCTGGACATATGAATTAGCAAAAATAAACAACAATATATTAATAAAGGCATAATAATTGTAGTAGAGGTTATAATACACAGATACTATAATCTCGGCTACCTGAAGTTTAAGTTGACGGATGATTTTTGGGGTTGACGTGGCACTTGAGGGCCTCTTCGGATCAACTTCCCAGTTACTGAATCATACGTGTGCACCTCGGGAGCCAGTGAGCTTTTGGGCTGGACGAAAACAGGGTCAATAACAGGCGCTGGGAAGGAGTCTTGAATATCAGGAAATGATGATGGGCTACTACTCCTAAAAAAATATATATATATATAATACAAAATAAATGAATAAATAAACAACCATAAAAGGAAATAAACACTAGCTTGTACTCATCTAAAATCATAATTTAGAAATCTAACATTCCTCATCAGGTAACATTAACTGATAACACAGATATAAAATTGGATATAAACAAAACTTAGATGTTTATGGAGCTTGGAGGCTGACAAAAGTATTTCAATTTTGGAAATGTGAAATACTGAACAGGCCAATGTGAGTACTTATTCACATACAAGCTTATTATTAGTGTAAACATTTAAAACAGCAGACAATTTAAAGCTTTATTAAAAATTATGATTTGTTAAAAGATTCTAAAAAGTATTAGTAACAGGCCATTTCATCTACTCTCTAAAGAATAAAGATTCGTTAGTTTCAGTAACACTTAGGAGGAATGGTGCACGTTTTAAAAATGCAAGCTTGTCCGTATGAACAACAAACTTTTTAGAGTGTATTAAATTATATTTTATAAACAGGTAGTCCTCTACTTATGATGGAGATACGTTACGACGACCCCATCGTAAGTCGAAGATGGTACTATGACTATCTATAATCAGCTTCATGCTGATTAATCATTTTTAATTTTTGCTCTAAACTGATGGCTTTCCTCTACTTTTTTTTCCACTACAAGCAGGAGATATACTTGGGCGCTTGGAAGACATGCTTTTATCACTAAAATTGCTGTTTGAAACGGTTTGAAACATCTCACAGGGGAGAGTTACGCTCATCACAGTGCACAATGTGTACAATTTTGTCATATCGCTATCGTCATCATAGGATCGGAAAATTGCAAGTCGAACCATCGTTACGATGGGAACTCGTAGTTTTCTGAACACTAATAACCACATATTTTAAAAACGTAAAAAATGTAAATTAGGCCAAAAGTCATTCAAGATTCCCAGAAAAAAGTTTCTGTTTCAGACGGATCGAACCCTGGTGTGATGTTTATGAGTGTAGGACTTTGAAGTCAATTGAATTAAATAATGTATTCGCATTCAGATCATTTTCAACTCCATAGGACTTAACTAACCATAATCATGTGAGTCTAATTAAAGACAGAGACACAGTGAAAGTAGAGAGAGTGACACATAGAAAGCATAAGAGTTATAGAGAGAGAGAGAGAGAGAGAGAGAGAGAGAGAGAGAGAGAGAGAGAGAGAGAGAGAGAGAGAGTGAGAGAGAGAGAGAGTTTAATTGGAGTACTGTTTTTCTGGTGTTATTTGTCTGTTTTTTCTATGCTTTGGCAATATGAATGTCCATATTTGTCAAGACAATAAAGCAACCTTTAAATCTTGAGCATGAGAGTAGACTGAGACGGAAAGAGAAAGAGAGTAAGAGAAACGAGAGACAGACAAAGTGAGAGTAGAAAGACAGTGTGTGTGAGAGAGAGAGAGAGAGAGAGAGAGAGAGAGAGAGAGAGAGAGAGAGAGACAGAGAGAGAAAATGAGAGAGAGACAGAGTGTACGAGAGAGAGAGACAGAGTGAGAGAGAGAGAGAGAGAGAGAGAGAGAAAGAAAGACAGACAGACAGAGAAAGAGTGAATGAGAGTGGAGAGGCAGACAGTTTGTGTGAGAGTAGAGTGAGAAAGACAGACACAGATCGAGTAAGAGTAATGATAGACAGACATATAAAGTGAAAAGAGAAAGAAAATGACAGAGAGGAAGAGAGATTAATAAAACAGTTAAGATACATAGAGGAGTTGAGGAAGACCTCTGTGATTTTGTGTAGTCTTCTTTTAGAGGGAACAGTTGCTCCTCCACTCTTTCCCATCGCTCCAAACATCCCCAAAGCCAATCAGGATTCACTACATGCAGGTGTTTACAGGCCTGGGCCTGCCGGACCTTCTCCGTACCTTCACACACACACACACACACACACACACACACACACACACACACACACACACACACACAGTGATTAAGTAAATATCAAACTTAAATGAACAGTTGTGTGAGAAAAATTATTATAAATTATTTATTTATTATACAAAACATGGTTCAGTTTGAGCGCTTAATCACACTTCTACAATAACTGTACTTTTGCACAAAAACACGTCCTCAAAAGCTGTGTTCAGAACAGTTACAGCATGAACACAATTCAAATATGTGACATGATAAAGTGAAAAAGTTCATCTGCTCTAGTTTATGATCACAGCTGTTTAACCTCTAACTGCTCATTAATTAGCCACAGTTCTGTGCAAAAGCTTTTAGGCACTTACCTTCATCTGCCAGATCACAAGGATTAGGTATGTAAATATTTGCTCTGTTAACTGGTTGCATATTGTCAAAATTATTGCATGACTCGACCAGAGAAAAGCTGTTGCTATCAAACATTGTTTATTTAATCGAGATTAAAAGTATTTTTTTCTCGCATTTTTAAAATAGAAAAATACAGTAGTTTATGTTGATACATGGTGTGGCTGCTGTATTGTATAGTTTATTTTGATACTTTTAAAGTTAAGGTATTTGGTATTTTATTTTAAGATGCATTATGATGAATCTTTGGCCAACCCTTGTTGTGGTGTTTCTTGATAGTTGCTTGGTGGTTACTGTTTCTAGCTGGTTTCTAGTTAGATATCTACTCAGTTGACTGACAGCCTGCAGTAAGTATAGTAATGGTTTGAGTTTCAGTTTCACAAAGTTAAATTTAAGAGTAAAATTTAACACCTATATCACAACATCAACACACACACACATAAATATGTTGTTAGCAACTGGCCTCAACCCGAGCCCTAAAATTATTGTTATTTTAAGGCCAGTTATCGCTAATTCTGCACTTCCACATAGCTGAAAAATAAACGTCTGTAGTACAATTAAGTTCGATTTGCCCCAATAACAGAAAGCTAATTGGATGTTGCGTGTTGGTCTCATTTGTATTCGTAATACAGCAAATTATAATTGGACTGTCAAAAGAAAGAACTGCATCACCAAGCAAACTAACAAACAAAAACACTCCAAAGTGCTGCGGAAGCATTTCAATGAACATTCGCCTTAGAGTTGCATGGACACTGGAAAATAAAAACCTGTTTCAAATGATTTAAGACTTAGAACAGCAAATGGATACCATGGATAAATACTGGTACCCAGATGTTCCAGTGCTGTTCTACTAAATGTCAGCATTCACTGGACACCCAATCAGACGAGTGGACTGGAACTGACAGCCGTATAAAAAGTATGTAACTTACCAGCACGTGCAGCGATTAGGTGGGTGGTGCAGTCAGGATCTTCAGAATTGAAGATGAGGTTCTTGCAAATTTTGGCACCCAGTGCTTTAGCGTGGTAGTTCTCCCGTGTTCGATCCATGGGGTAGTTTGTAGGATACAAACCACTGAACACAATGGTGGTACCAGCAAGCGAACTACCCTTCAGCTCAGGGACGATTTTCCGAATGTCTGGCATCTCGGAGCAGTCCCCTCGCAGGTAAACCTCGTAGCGTGAGTAATACTCGTTGTGAATACGCATCAAGATCTCTTGTAGGTAAATCAAGTGGTCGTCCTGATCCATGTCTTCTTCCTCTTCCTCCTCCTCCTCCTCATCATCCACCATGCTGTGGTCTAAAGACTCCTCCCCCATGGTGACGCCCGACTGCTCGCTGTTTTGAGACTCGGTCTCGGTTTCTTTCTTGTCAGAACATCCGTTATCGCCAAAACACTCTTCATCCGGATCACACATGGTGACAGCGTGCACTCCTTTATCTCCGTTTTCTTCCGTACCACAGCACTCCTCCTCCATGCTCACGTCTTGAAGTTTTTCAGTTTCTAAAAGACCATCGTTTTTATGGCCGTTTTTCCCCAAGTCGGTGCTTGTGGCTACATTCTCACAGTCTATGCTTTCACCTGATTGCCTCGTCTTATCTGAAACACACGTCTCTTCTTTAACGTCAGATTTATTACTCGTGTGTGACTTTTCTGTCCTCTTTCCATCAGAAGTTTTCTGACTGGCTGATGCTGCTTGAACGTCAGAGCCACAGACTGATGTTTCGTCTTGCAGACACTTTTTATCCTTCTCCTGTTTTTTGCAGCAGTTATTCTTCCCCTCGTCTGCTGCTGATAATTCAGATGGGTTGGTGGTTTCTACAGGTTGACTCACCAGGCCACCTACAGGAAAAACTACCGGTATGGATTTTTGCTGATAGCTTATAGTTTCAGCAATCAACTATCAGTACTGATTAATCGGTTGACCTCTAATTGTAATGTACTTAGACGTCATTACGCTAAAAGTTAAATATCTATAAAATAATATATTTTTAATAAATACTATATTATTACATAATTACAAACAATCAAAACGAAATTTGTTGGAAACAAATGCACACAGACACACAGACACAGTTACCTGCACTTTTTTTGGATATCTGGGCCTCTCGTGACCCGGGAGGGGCATTGATGTCACCCGTTCCCTTGAAGTAGACGTATTTTTTCACTGTAATGAGGTTTGGAGCAAACTTCCACACATCCTCTCGATCATCAATGATGCACACCATGGAGTCTCCACATGGGAACAAATTTCTTCAGAAAATGGTGGTTTAGTTATAGACTACAGACTCAACATGTCTTATATGATCATCTTTTATAGCACATATACTAATTTAGATGTGACCGTTGCCAGCAACAGTAGTACCAAAAAATAATAAGTATGCATGATTATAATAGTAGTGCTGCTTCGCAAGCACTACTAATTAAAACAGAAGACATTAAATAACACAATAAACAATGCCACTGGATCAAATAGAAAAAATAATGAAAAATTCACAATACCTCAGATTTCCTGTCTTGGAGTAGGGGTCGATGCACTCATCTCTTGACAGGATTCTATGCGAGAAAAGTTTCTTTTCAGGATCCAAAAAGCCTTTTTTAGAAGACAAAAGAGGTAAAAATATGAAATAGGGATGGGTATTATATCAATATTGTGATCAACGAGTATGCAATACATTTTTCACCAGATCAAAGTTTCTGTCTATTTGATCTCTCAGAAGTGGCAAATACTCAATCTAGGAAATATAAGAACATATGCTCCAGAACCAGCAGGTTCAGCACCAGCTTTTTTCCATCCACCGTACTGAACTCTTCACTATACTGCTAGGGCACTGATAGATCACTGATGCGATACTTGTTCATACATCATGCAGTTTTGCGCCACTCTGAATCACTCTGTATATTCTGCATCAGTTCTGGGTAATTATAAGTGTATATAATTGTAAATTCATAGAATCTCCTAGATTATTTTCTATCTGTATATACACACTGTATAACTTTGACATGTACATAACTCATTGTATATTTTTATATCCCACATTCTCAACATTTGACTAAGATTATATATATATATATATATATATATATATATATATATATATATATATATATATATATATATATATAAAATACATTTTAAAGTAGAATAAATCTAATTAATGCAAAGCACCTTTTATTATATTGATTAAATTGAATCATCAATTAAATAAACAAAAATATTTTTTATTAAATAGTTTCCATTTGTTAGACCCCATTTGGGCAATGCACTTCTTGTTTAGCGGTTAGCACTATTGATTCTTTAGCATTTTCATGCATGCGCAAAATAAAGTACTGGAATAAAGTGCTGGAATAAATATATATAAATAATTCTGTATATTCTGATATTTTTGTACATGTATGTATATATTTATCTGCATATTACATTTACAACTTACATTTTTGTCAATTTGCACAAAGATACTATTTGTTTGGGGGCTGGTAGCTCAGTAGTTACGGTAACTCAAGCCAAGCTGCCAATCTTGGGGCCCTTGACCCTCTGGTCTGTGCTTCAGGGGGCATTGTATAAGGCTGCGCTCAGACCCAAAGAATTTCACTGTGCTGTAAAGTACATGTGACAAGTAAAAAGCAGCTTTTTAGACCTTTTTTTCTTTTTCTTTGTACTTCTAGTCGATGCTAAACTGCATTTTGTTGCTGTGTACCTGTACTATGCATTGACAATAAAAGATCTGTCTGTCCGTCTGTCTATCTATCCATCCATCTCTCTTTTAAATGAACTATTATTTTAAAGTAAATATACACTAAGATCTGAATGTTCACATCTTTTACAAGGAAATTTTAAATGCAGCATCAGGAATACTCGTGTTTTGATGAGTTTACCTGCAATGGTGTGCGCATACAGCCGACTTCCAAACGTAAACACGTGCAGTTCATACATCTTGGAAATCTTCTCCAGGAACTCTTTGCAGTAAGGCCTGAGACGTGTGTGCAGCATGGGCTCCCCTCTTCCCAGTTGGAAATGTAAAATTCCCTGAGATAATACAAAAGGAACCAATGGCACAGATAAAAACATGGTATAATAAGATCTTATGTTTTGAATGGAATTGTGAGGCATGTTTACACACCAATTAACATAATGCTATTAATTTCTAAATGTCTATTCACATGAGCGTGTTTAACAATATGTAATCTCATTTTTATAGTAATAACCATGTAGGTACAGCATGATTGAAATTATAGGTGTATCTAATGTGACCTACACCTATAATTTGTGCTGCAATTGGTGCTGGATTTGGTTTTGGATGATAGAGAAGTCCTGGGCAGATGTTTGGGATTTTGATTAGGATTTTGTGGTAGTGAAGAAAACCATAGGAGCTCTACCTGACTCTTTAAGCTATGCCAGACACACAGGCACTGACAGTCTGTTTAAATAATTTCTATATCGGCACTGTTGTGCTCTGTCTGTCTGTCTGTCTGTCTGTCTGTCTGTCTGTCTGTCTGTCAACTGTTAAAACAATAGTTATAACAGTTTCAGGGTATCTGAAAGTATCTTTCATATTAATAAGTTTTCATTTTAAAACGTCATGATCTAGTCTGGTTCCTCTCAAGGTTTCTGTCTCACACTATCTCAAGAAGTCTTTTTTTCATGCTCATTAGAAATTAATTCTAGGCTGATATAAACATATAAACTCAAACTATATAACCTCTATCTCTGTACAGCTGCTTTGGGAAGATGTCCATTGTTAAAAGAGCAATACGAATAAAACTGAACTGAATTGAATGATCTTTGTTTTTTGTGTTTCTGAAAATCCGTCTGCTGCTGCGCTGTAAATTCGACTTCATGTCTTTAGTGTTGGCTCTTGGCTCTTAGTTACACAAAACACATGCACAGAGAATTTTCCTTCTCTAAAATATATTGTGATTTTTCTGATTTTAATCATCATGAACTCTAACACTTCTTGCACACAAGGTGGTGGCAGCAGCAGCTGAAGTGGCAGGTGGCGCAAGCTTAGTTAATAGTCTTACTTTGGTTGACATGTGCTGATAATGCTGCTCTGTGGTGTGGATTAGAGTCTGATCCAGATCCACCATGAGAACCAACTTTCTGTTTCTGTGGAGCCTCTTCTGGTCTTCTCGACCAAGCTGCTCTGCTTGCTGCTCGAAACACACACACACACACACACACACACACACACACACACACATTAGTACTATCTATACTATAGCTGCCACAAATATTTTTTAGTCATCAATTAAATTGGCACAATCAAATTGTAATTAAAATAAAATCTTAATTAAAGAGTTAAACATTAAATAGTTTACATGTTTGACCCAATTTAAGTAATACAGATGTGTATGTATGTAAGTGTGTGTGTTTTACATTTAATATTTTATTTTCTAAAATATTTACATTTAATATTTTATTTTTTTAAATATGATCTGCTTAACTTATTTCAACATACTACAACAAATGTCTTTATTCATTCACTCCTTCGATGTGTGGAATCGTCAGGATTTTCTCCTTTTAAGTGAAAATCTTGAAGCTGGACAGAAAACGCTAAAGAATCCATAGCGCTCTGGATTCTTTAGTGTTTTCCTGCACATGCAAAACAAATCGTATTTCCAGTATGGAGCGAGTAACCAAAGCGACACTGCGCTAACGCTAGTTTCTTTATTGTTGTTTCAATCAGTGTGAGGCAGACACCAAACAACTTGCGTTGCGCCACTTATTACGGAATGTGTGTGAGGGATCTCAGATTGTAACTGTTCTGCACGTGAAAAAGGATCGCATTCGGTACATGTGAGGAAAGCCCGGTACCTAAAAATGTCAAATACTACAAATACGTGTACCATTAAACCGGTAGTATAATGTAATATGATATATATATATGTATATATAATTTTCACATATATTATAAATATTCTTAAAGCATGAAAAACATTAACAGGCAAAAAATTATATTATTTTATAAACAGGACTGTTTCATTATTTTTATTGTACTATAAGTTTCATTGAATTGAAAAACTTTGAACATATTTACATAAATATTATGAAATTAACAACAAGGTGACTTCAAATTTAATATGATACAGTTTGTTATAATGAAACATTTACTTTCGGCCCACGACCGAGTTTGATATTTGGCTCTATATAGGAAAAAGTTTAGGCACCTCTGATCTATACAAAGATGAGCGGGAGCATGTTGACTATGTGCTGAAAAATCTCCGGTGCCATCATTCATAAATATAGTTATGATGATATATTTATATAATGCGTTTAATAATATGCCTGTGCATTTCAATACTGTAGCATTCCTACATTGTTAATGCTTTATGATTCATTCATCACATGACCAGAAGTTCTCCATATTTTTGTAAAAAAAGTTCTTTCCAGCTTACAGAAAAAAATCTAACATAAAAACGATGGAGCTCACCTCTGAGCTAACCATCAGCTCAGGAACACTGTGCACCATGGAAACCATGGCAGTAGAGATGGGGTTTTGCTGCTTCCCATTCCTGTTCTGCAGCCTGTGAAATCCAGAAACACATCACAAGCCTTATAGTGTTAAATCTCCAGCTGAAATGTAAAAGCAGTGTGTGCTGTTATTGAGTTCACTTCTACTCACTGTGTTAAGTCTTGGCCACACTCAGCACACAGACCCTTCATCACTATGGGATGGCTGCATTCTTCTATTCTGGCTATAACGTCCCTGTGACAGACAAAAAACAAGCAAACACGTGTGTGCAATTAATTATGGATCATCTTGTTTGAACGAGCTGATGATAAAGCGTGATATCAGATATTTTAAAAATGTATTTGAGTAATCTTGATGGTTTCACACAAACAGTCCAAAGATCCATAAAGTTACTGAGCACCTCAAAAACTATAAGGATGGATTTGGACTCTTGGTCGATTAATCTGCACTGAGAATTAATTGCTGAAAATATAAAGAAAAAAAACATACAAATAGTTTTTTAAGAGTTGCGACTGAGAAGGTCCACTGTCATTCTAGTAGAGAGCGCCCTCTAGAGGCTAATCACTGACACCACATGCTGTTTGACAAGAAACTGCGTTGTACACCATTCATGTTAGTTTACAGTGCATTAACTAACATTAACTTACTTTAAAAATGTATTCGTTAATGTTAAAATAATAAAAATATATATATAATTCTAAAGCATGTATTAACTTCAGTTACAAACTGAATCTTACTTAATGTGCTACAAATTCACATAAATCCATTTATGCTTAAAATGGCAATGCATTCACAAAGTCCAGAGCATTGCATTTACATTTATTTTTGTAATAAAGTTCAGTACTATTTTACATGGAGTTTTATGTTTGAGTTCATTGGGGTTTTTTTTTTTTTTACAGTATCCATTTTTTTTAAATATCGATTGATTGATCTGTTACGATCCACCCTAGCTATCGACTTTTGACTGTACAAGACTGTAAAAAGGACTTTACTTATAATCTTACGTTCCAGTGCTCATGTTAGTTCTCACTCTCCACTGTTCTGTATTGTTTAAAGACTATAAATCACCTTCTTGATGTCACCCAAATGAGGATGGGTTCCTTTTAGTCAAGTCAAGTTTATTTCTATTGCGCTTTTCACAACAGACATTGTCTCAAAGCAGCTTTACAGAGATCAACAGTCAAGGTGAATGGTGTGCTTTTATCCCTGATGAGCAAGCTATGGCGTCTTTTAGAGTCTGGTTCCTCTCAAGGTTTCTCCTCTTAACATCTAAGAGAGTTTTTCTTTGCCACAGTCGCCATGGCCACTCATCAGAGATAAATACAAATCGTTCACCTTAACTCTTAAATTCTATAAAGCTGCTTTGAGACAATGTCTGTTGTAAAAAGTGCTATAGAAATAAACTTGACTTGACAATCGGTAAAATCCACTATCGGTCAACCTTTAATTTGTACTGTAATTAATATCATCAGGCTGCTACAATGGTTTGAAACCGCAGTTTGCATGAACCGTTCTGCATTGTGCCCATTACTGAACAGAACGCCTTAACATTAGTGGAACTGTAATAAATGGACATTCTGTGACACCCAGATGAGGATCGGTTTCCTTTTGAGTCTGATTCCTCTTGAAGTTTCTTAATAATACAATCTCGGGAGTTTTTCCCTCTGCCACATTCGCCACTTGCTCGCTCATTAGGGATAAACGTACAATTATAATGAACAAACTGATCAACTTAAACAACATTTTATACAACTTTATAACCATTTTATCTCTGGAAAGCTGCTTTGGGACATAAATGCACTATACAAATAAAACTGGATTACATTTAAATGAAATCGCCACAAAGCATTCGAAAGAACTTGTGCACTCTCACGTGCAGCAGATCCCTGAACCCGATTCATATTTATTTGGCGTAAACGTAAATGTTTTCAAGAAAACCAAAAATGACAACCGACATAATCTTACTAAATGCTGCATGTGTCTCCTTAATTTCTCTACATTCAGAAGCCAAAGTGCAGGATCAGCTATGATACAGCACCCTCAGGAGCAGAGAGGGTTAAGGGCCTTTCTCAGGGGCCCAAAAGAGGGGGGGGGGGTGTTCAAGCAAGAGGCTTTTAATTGTCACATGTACATTACAGCACAGTGATTAATTTTTTTTTTGCTAATTCCCAGTTTGTTAGGAAGCAGAGATCAGGGCACAGGGTCAGCTATGATACAGAAGCCCTCGAGCAGAGAGGGTTGGGGGCCTTGCTCAGGAGCCCAGATGTGAGATTCGAACCCCAAATCTTTTGATCTGAGCTTTAACTACTGCATGCAGTGTCTGAATGTTAGTGCGTCATGTGTGTTGGTGGTTTTTTGGTCGCAGTCTGCAGCTCTTACCCGGGAGATATGGTCTCTCCGAGCTGGTAACACAGCTCTCTCACGACTCCAGCACGATCCGACTTCACCTTCTTCTCCGTCAACCGCCTCTTCGGCTGCTCTCGGTCCTCCGAGCCGCACTCCGTGTCTGTAGGGATCACCACGCATAACGCTACCACTGAGTCCACCTTCACCAGAGCCCCGGGCTCTACCTTCCACTCCCGCAGGCGCACAGCGCGCGCTCCCGCCGGCAGCCGGATCTCCGACACCTCCATCCTGTGGCCCGCAGGTGCTGCAGCCCCGGAGTCCGCGGGCTTCTCCATGCGCCACAACGCGACCCCCTCGCAGAGCCTCGTTGCCCGGCGCGTCGCCTTCAAACACAGCTCCAGGAACAAACCAAACTCAATAAGCCGCGCAAACGGGACACCTGAGAGACATGATTTCTCCACACACTGCGCCTACCATCACTTTACTCTTCCCGCCGTAAACCGGAAACACAACTGTCCGTTTCCGGAAGTCAACAACGCATTCTTTTTTTTTCTTTTTTTTTAGTTTATTTTTTACAACAACAATAATTATTATTATCATTATATTATTTTATTATCATTTATAGGCCATTAAATTGCAAATCGTTGTAGTTTGAGCTTAATTATTTCATTTTAATAAGCATGCGGAAGTTCCCTGAATACGACATTTCCCAGAATCCTTTAGCCCAGCACAACCAATCACAGACATTATTGCTGCACTTGCGGATCCAGTAATCTAAGAGCGTATTCGTGTTTATACTTTTGTTGTTGTTGTTTTTTTTTGTTTGTTTGTGCTTGTTTTCTCCCCAAGATATTTTTATACAAATACTGCTGACCTATTCTAATAAATACCTCACCAAGTTAATACAAATGTCGTAATAAATCCCATACCTTAATGTGCAGTTCTTTGAAAGCACTACTGCAAACAGTGCATATGCTTTGTTCTTAATTCAATAAAACTTTTACTGTCTTTCTTAATGTGATCTTTTAATTTAAACCATCCTTAATATTCCTGTTTTACACTTAATCAGTGGCGGGCCATGCATTTCACACCCAGGCCTTCAGTGGTGTCCTACCTCAATCAAAACACTTCATTATGAGTCTATGGCTGTATAAACCATCAATATTATAGAGAAATGCAGTATAACAGATCAATCCATCACAGACAGGATCTCATACAATGTCATTACTAAAGCAAGAAACCCGATAAACACAATTCACCAAGTCTCCGTTTACTGCAGCCACAACTGCACCACCCACATGCATCATCTCTAGCAGAGGCATCATCATTAACTTGGATATTTTGTGTGCATTTTTTCTATGCATTCTGTTTTTCCTGACGATCTGAAAAGCAAAGTGTGTGTAGTTTTTTTTTGCACATACTACAGGAAAGAAAACACAAAAGTATAAATGGTTCATGAAAATGCTTAAACACAGAACACAGTGTCCTTAACTTTCATACAACAATAAGGATACATAATAATCCATATCCTTTTCCTCCTGTAACTCCTCTCTCTCCCTCTCGCTCTCTCTCTGCTGAGTTAAACATGCTCCTGAGGTTCCAGTGACCACTGTTCCTGCCCCTCTTCCCTCCGCGGATCTTCCCACTTCGTCCTGCCTCTGGATAGTGTCCTTTCGAATGGAGGCTTTAAAGAACTCTTCAAGCAACATGGATTTGACGCTACCAAAAGTCTGTGCTGTTTATTTCTGTCTGTTTCATTTCATGTGATGTGACGGCTGAAATATGATTGATCCAATGTAAATCTATCTATCTATCTATCTATCTATCTATCTATCTATCTATCTATCTAATCTAATCTAATCTAATCTAATCTAATCTATTCCTCCAGGAGAGGATCTACATGTGTGGCAGGGGGTAGCAATTGCCACCTTAAGAAAAAGCATTGCCCCAGCACTGGTATCATAATGTATAAAATGTAAATTTAATCAGTTTCCACGACCGATTTACAGCAGCGGCGCTTCAGTGTGATGACATAAAAAAAAACATATACCCGCAAGAAATCTCTCCTTTCCATTAAAGCATAGACCAAACAAACAACACTTATTAACTACTTTGTTTTAGTGATTCAAACACATTCAATGCAAACAGCCTGATCACTGATCACAAATAAATTACTCTATTTGGCTTTTTTAACGAAATGAAACTTTTGTATCAACATACATAGAATAGATTTATACTCGCTACGGGTTTGCGTAGAACTCAAGAAACAGAAGTTAAAAATAACTTACCATATCCTTTAATCTTCCCAATCCAGATATCAGGTTTAAGTACAGTCAATCACACAACAGTCTTTATTTAATTTTATAGACAAATATAAAACAGCTGGCACTCCTCTCTCCCTCTCTCCATCACCATCTCTCTCTCTCTCTCTCTCTCTCTCTCTCTCTCTCTCTCTCTCTTAATCATTATAAGTTTTTGGAATTGTTAAACAATCCATATTTATTAGTCCTTGATATAGCATATATGCTATTGCAAAAAAAACTTTTAATAATAATTAAGAGAGAGAAAGAGAGAGAGAGAGAGAGAGAGAGAGAGAGATAGACAGAGCGACAGAGAGACCAAGACAGTGATGGACAGTTGAGGAACTTGATTAATGAAGATCTCCATATTTGACCTCAGGCTTGAGCTGGTCATTGACTCTGGCCTTCTTTTCCATGTAGAAAAAGGGAAACATTATAGCAGGTTCATGAGTCACGCTGGATCTCCCTAAAACTTCTCTCAGATTTAAACAAACCTCATCATGCCGAACAAATGTACACTAGCATGCTGATGAACCTAGCTAATGTGACAATGTCCTTAGTACTTTCAGAGATCAGGAGATCTGCACACTGGTGTGTGAGGCTGAGGAGCTTAGAAAGCAAAAACACAAGCCACTGTTTCTCCTCATTTATAATATCAAGTAGACTCTCAAAATAAGCCATCGTATGATGAGAGGTAGAAAAATCCTCCAGTCCTCACCGCTGTATCCATGATGTCAAAGAAGTCATGTCAGGCACTGAAATGGTAGCAAAAATGTATGCAAGTGCAGGGTAAAAAGGTTTTATTAATATATTCAAATTAAATAATAATTTAATTTCAAATGAGTAAAAAAACTGGGACAGGCAAGTATGGGATATTAGCGAACAATGTGAAATATGAAAATTAGAACATGAATGACAAAACAAATCAAAATCAAAAATCAGACAAGAGACATGAAAGAAACGACTTGGTAATCGGTAGGAAACTTACCAACGAAGTTACTTCATAAAGATTAGACTAAAACTTCTTCTTCTACTTCTTCTTTCGGCTGCTCCCATTAGGGGTCGCCACAGCGGATCATCCGTCTCCATACCACCCTGTCCTCTACATCTGCCTCTTTTACACCAACTACCTGCATGTCTTCCCTCACCACATCCATGAACCTCCTCCTTGGCCTTCCTCTTTTCCTCCTACCTGGTGGCTCCATCCTCAGCATTCTTCTACCAATATAATTCATGTCCCTCCTCTGCACATGTCCAAACCATCTCAATCTCGCCTCCCTCACCTTGTCACCAAAACATCCTACATGCGCTGTCCCTCAAATAAACTCATTTCTAATCTTATCCATCCTCGTCACTCCCAACGAAAACCTCAACATCTTCAGCTCTGCTACCTTCAGCTCCACCCCCTGTCTTTTACTCAATGCCACTGTCTCTAAACCATACAACATCGCAGGTCTCACCACAGACCTATAAACTTTCCCTTTCATTTTTGCAGATACTCTTCTATCACAAATCACTCCTGTCACTCTTCTCCACCCACTCCACCCTGCCTGCACTCTTTTCTTCACTTCTCTAACACACTCTCCATTACTTTGCACTGTTGACCCCAGGTACCTGAATTCCTCCACCTTCTCCAGCTCTTCTCCCTGCAACCACACCACTCCACTGCCCTCCCTCTCATTCACACACATGTATTCTGTCTTACTCCTACTGAGTTTCATTCCCCTTCTCTCCAGCGCATATCTCCACCTCTCCAGGCTCTTCTCAACCTGCTCCCTACTCTCACAACAAATCACAATATCATCCGCAAACATCATAGTCCAGGGAGACTCCTGTCTGACCTCGTCTGTCAACCTGTCCATCACCACTGCAAACAGGAAAGGGCTCAGGGCCGATCCTTGATGCAGCCCAACCTTCACCCTGAACCAGTTTGTCGTACCTACTGCACACTTCACTGCCGTCACACTGTCCTCATACATGTCCTGCACCACCCTCACATACTTCTCTGACACACCTGACTTCCTTATACAATACCACAACTCCTCTCTTGGCACCCTGTCGTACGCCTTCTCTAAATCCACAAATACACAATGCAATTCCTTCTGTCCTTCTTTATACTTCTCCATCAACATTCTAATAGCAAATAAGGCATCTGTGGTGCTCTTCCTCGGCATGAAACCATACTGTTGCTCACAGATGGTCACCTCTTCTCTCAGCCTGGCTTCCACTACTCTTTCCCATAACTTCATGGTGTGACTGATCAACTTAATTCCCCTGTAGTTACTGCAAGACTGCACATCTCCTTTATGCTTAAAGATCGGTACCAGCACACTTCTTCTCCATTCCTCAGGCATCTTCTCACCTTCCAAAATCCTGTTAAACAATCTGGTCAAAAACTCCACTGCCATCTCTTCTAAACATCTCCACGCTTCTACCGGTATGTCATCTGGTCCAACCGACTTTCCACTCTTCATCCTCTTAATCGCTGCTCTCACTTCCTCCTTACTAATCCTATCCACTTCCTGCTTCACCAACTCCACATCATCCAACCTTCTCTCTCTCTGATTTTCCTCATTCATCAGCTGCTCAAAATACTCCCTCCACCTTCTCAACACACTCTCCTCACTAGTCAACACATTTTCCTCTCCATCCTTTACTGCTCTAACTTGCAGTACATCCTTCCCAGCTCGGTCCCTCTGTCTGGCCAATCGGTATAAATCCTTTTCTCCTTCCTTAGTGTCCTACCTCTCATACAGCTCCTCATATGCCTTTTCCTTGGCTTTCGCCACATCCCTCTTAACCTGCTGCCGCATCTCCTTGTACTCCTGCCTACTTTTCTCATCACTCTGTCTATCCCACTTCTGTTTTGCCAACCTCTTTCTCCTTATGCTCTCCTGCACTTCCTTATTCCACCACCACGTCTCCTTGTCTTGCTTTCAAGTACCTTTCTAGCCGCCTCCCTCATCACTCCAGCAGTAGTTGCCCAATCATCCAACACCTCTTCAACACCACAGAGCCTCTGTCTGACCTCTTCCCTGAATCTCACACTACACTCTTCCTCCTTCAGTTTCCACCATCTTATTCTTCTTTCAGTTCTCACTCTCCTCCTCTTCTTCTTCGCCTCCAAAACCATCCTACAGACCACCATCCGATGCTGTCTAGCTACACTGTCCCCTGCCAACACCTTACAGTCTCCAATCTCCTTCAGGTTGCATCTCCTGCATAGCACATAGTCCACCTGTGTGCACCTACCTCCACTCTTATACGTCACCCTATGATCCTCCTTTTTCTTAAAATAAGTGTTCACCACTGCCATTTCCATCCTTTTTAGCAAAATCTACCACCATCTGCCCTTCCACATTCCTCTCCTTAAAACCATACCTACCCATCACCTCCTCATCACCTCTGTTCCCTTCACCTACATGCCCATTAAAGTCTGCCCCAATCACCAATCGTTCTTTCCTAGGTACACCATCTACCACTTCATCTAATTCACTCCAGAATCTTTCCTTCTCCTCCATCTCACAGCCCACTTGTGGAGCATAGGCACTGATGACATTTATCATCATCCCTTCAACTTCCACCTTCACGATCATCACCCTATCAGAAACTTTCTTCACCTCCACTACACTCTTACTGTACTCTTCCTTCAGAATCACCCCTACACCATTTCTCTTTCCATCCACACCATGATAAAATAGTTTAAACCCACCTCCAATGTTCCTGGCCTTACTCCCTTTCCACTTGGTCTCCTGAACACACAGCATATCCACCTTTCTCCTCTCCATCATATCAGCTACCTCTCTCCCTTTACCCGTCATAGTACCAACATTTAAAGTACCAACCCGAACCTCCACTCTCCTACACTGCTCCTTTTCCTGCCGTCTCTGTAGATGTCTTCCTCCTCTCCTTCTCCTTCTTCGGCCAACAGTAGCCCAATTTCCACCGGTACCCTGTCGGCTAACGATACCTGTGGCGGTCGTTGTTAACCGGGGCCTCGACCGATCCGGTATGAAATTCTTATTTTTGATCCGCATATTTGATTTGGCACATGTTTTACGCTGGATGCCCTTCCTAACGCAACCCTCCCCATTTACCCGGGATTGGGACCGGCACTAAGAGTGCACTGGCTTGTGCATCCATAATGGCTGGGTTAAAGATTAGACTAAAACAAACAGGTATATTTTACTATAATGGTTATTGTTAAAAGTGCTATGCAAATAAACTATGAATGCAATTATTTATATGGATATTAAACAGCAGGAAACAAAAAGTGTAGGAGAGTGGAGGTTATGGTGAGCACTTTAAATGTTGGTACTATAACTGGTAAAGGAGGAGAGGTAGCTGATATGATGGAGCAGAAAATGATAGATGTTCACGAGACCAAGTGTAAAGGGAGTAAGGCCAGGAACATTGGAGGTGGGTTTAAACTGTTCTATCATTGTGTGGATGAAAAGGAAGTACAGAGTACAGTAAGAGAGTAGTGAGGGTTAAGAGAGTTTCTGATAGGTTGATGTACGTGAAGCTGGACGTTGAAGGGGTGATGATAAATGTCATCAGTGCTTATGCGCCACAAGTGGGTTGTAAGATGGCGGAGAAGCAAAGATTCTGAAGTGAGTTAGATAAAGTGGTAGAAGGTGTACCTAGGAATGAACAATTGGTGATTGGGGCAGACTTCAATGGCCATGTTGGTGAAGGGAACAGAGGTGATAAGGAGGTGATGGGTAGGTATGGCCTTAAGGAGAGAAACATGGAAGGGCAGATAATGGAAGATTTTGCTAAAAGGCACCGAGTAATGCGGTACACAACACCCCTTCACGGCAAAATCCTCAGATTGTCGTATGTTTAGATTTTTTTGGTTGAAGCCCTTTTATTGAAAATGACAGTCCTCAGATCTGTAATTTCCCAAAGCTTCGACCCAGAGCGGCACGCAGGATCCCTAACCGGGAGAGTATGTGACGCGACACTCTGCTTCTGGGCTTTTCGGTGTGAGGTACTGGTTTGAGGTTGGGGTTGTGCCCGGTGAGCAGCCTCGTGAAAATCCCATGTTTGAGTGTAGGAGAGATCCAAGTATCAGTGTAGGAGAGAGCTATGTTTCAGTGTATGAGATTTCCATGATTCAGTTTAAAAATGCTCCATGTTTCAGTGTACGAGAGTTCTATGCTTTAGTGTTTGACTGATCAATGCTCCGTGTATGAGTGTTCTATGATTCAATGTGGAAATGTTCCATGTTTAAGTGTAGGAGAGTTCTATGCTTCAGTGTTTGACTTCCGTGTTTCATTGTAGGAGACTTCCGTGTTTTAGTGTAGGAGAGTTCTGTGTTTTAGTCTAGGAGATATCTATGTTTTAATGTAGGAAAGTTCTATGTTTTATTGCAGGAGAGTTCCATGTTTCAGTATAGCAGAGTTCCATGTTTCATTGTGGGTAAGATCTATGTTTCCGTGTATGACAGTTCCATGTTTCAGTGTTGAAATATTCTATGTCTTAGTTTAGTAGAGATCCGTGTTTCATTGCAGGAGAGTTTCATGTTTAAATGTAGAAATGTTTCAGTCTGTCTCATGTTTCATTGTAGGAGAGTTCAATGTTTCAGTGTAGAAATGGTTCATGATTCAGTGTAGGAACGTTCTTTGTTTCAGTTTAGGAAAGTTCTATGTTTCAGTGAAGTAGAGTTCCATGTTTTAGTGTAACTTCCATGTTTCATTGTAGGAGACTTCTGTGTTTTAGTGTTGGAGAGTTCTATGTTTCAATGTATTATGATTCAATGCAGAAATGTTCAATGTTTCAGTGTAGGAGAGATCTATTTTTCCAAATTTGAGAGTTCCAGGATTCAATGTGGAAATCTTCTATGTTTCATTGTAAAAATGTAAAATTTTTCAGTGTAGAAATGTTCCATGTTTCAGTGTAGGAGAGTTCCATGTTTCAGTGTAGAAACGGTGCATGTTTCAGTATAGGAGAGTTCAATGTTTCAGTCTAGAAATGTTCCATGTTTCAGTGAAGAAATGTTCCATGTTTCAGTGTAGAAATGTTTCATGTTTCAGTGTAGAAATGTTTCATGTTTCAGTGCAGGAGAGTTTCACGTTTCAGTGTAGAAGAGTTCCATGTTTCACTGTAAAAATGTTTTCTTTCAGGAACTCGAGCTGTGTCGGAAAGCTTTGGAAACATGACTGTGTCATCAGGCTCTGAATAATAAGTCTAATCAGTCAAAATTTAAGGAAGGCTGTCACCGGCGGGGTGACGTCACAACCAGGAAGTATAAAACGCACATGGAGAGAAGCCGGCTTCAGCTACTGTTTGAGAGGGAGCCGATTGCCAGCACTGTGCTCGCATGCTTATGCAGCTGCTCCGCTTGTGCCCCCACTCCTCGCGGTTCTGGTCCCGCTCTCGCTGAGGCAGAGCTGTTCTGGGGTTTGCTCATGACCTCGCAGAAGGTTTGGAGACAGGCTTTTCCCTTTCTCCTTTCTCCTCTGCTTGGTCCAGCTCTCGTTCGGCTTTAAAAGCATGACTTTCGGCGGTGTCTTCCCCCCATCACGAGAGCGCACAGTTCTCCTGATATCCACCAGCCCCGCTGGGACTAGATGCCACGACCCCCCCACCCCCCAGCCCCCCTCGCCCTGCTTCCGGAAGTTCTGGAGAGAATTCGCCAGGATGGAGTCCGTCTCCTCCTGGTAGCCCAGCGGTGGCCGGGCCATCCATTGGTAATGGACTTAGTGGCACTCCTCGAGCAGCCTCCATGGGAGATTCCTTTGAGGAGGGATCTCCTCTCTCAATCAGGGGGCACAATAATTTACCCCATCCCGAGCTGTGGAAGCTGTGGCCCCTGAAGGGGCACAGATCTGAGGTTCTGGTCTCTTCACTGAGGTATTAGAGACCATTCTCCAATCCAGAGCTCCCTCCACGAGGAGGTTGTATGCCACAAGATTGCACCTGTTCACTGCGTGGTACTCCCGGCACCAATTCGTCCCAGTCCACTGCCCATTTGGGTCAGTCTTGGAGTTTCTGCAGGAACAGTTTGTGAAAGGGTTGGCTCTGTCCACCTAGAGTGCCTGGGTGGGACCTGCCCGTAGTGTTGAAGGTACTGTCTGAGCCCCCCTCAGTTTTAGTGTAGTAGAGTTCCATGTTTCACTGAAGGAGAGTTCTATGTTTAAGTGCAGAAAAAGTCCATGTTTCCGTGTAGGAGAGTTCTATTATTCAGTGTGGGAGAGTTCCATGTTTTAGTGTAGAAATGTTCCATGTTTCAGTGTAGAAATGTTCCATGTCTCAGTGTAGAAATGTATCATGTTTCTGTGTAGGAGAGTTCTATGTTTCAGTGTAGAATAGTTACATGTTTCAGTGTAGAAATGTTCCATTTTTCCATGTAGAAATGTTCTATGTTTCAGTGAAGTAGAGTTCCATGTTTCAGTGTAGAGAGTTCCATGTTTCAGTGTAGAAATGTTCCATGTTTCAGTGTAGAAATGTTTAATGTTTCGCTAAATTAGAGTTCTATGTTTCAGTGCAGAAAAAGTCTATGTTTCAGTGTAGAAATGTTCCATGTTTCAGTGTATGAGAGTTCAATGTTTCAGTGTAGAAACGTTTCATTTTTCAGCATATGAGAGTTCAATGTTTCAGTGTAGAAATTTATCATTTTTCAGTATAGAAATTTCCATGTTTCAGTGTAGGAGAGTTCCATTATTTCAGTGTAGGGGAGTTACATGATTTAGTGTAGAAATGTTTCATGTTTCTATGTTTCAGTGCAGAGAAATTCAATTTTGCAGTTTAGAAATATTCGAAGTTTCAGTGTAGGAGAGTTCTATGTTTTTCGTCCTGGCCTGCCTCTGTATAGTGTTCTCTTCAACTGGGGGCCATTCTGTGCAGCTGGGGATGGTTTCTCATCAACGCCCTGGGGTATCATGAAATTACGGATTAAGAACAGGAGCTTTGAGGATGGATTTGGACTGTAGTTAATGCCAACAGACATTGTCTCAGGACTACATTTCGCTTCTTATCACCATCACTGCACCCCACAACATTGCTTATCTTTAATAAATGGACATCCGGTGCAACCCAGATGAGGATGGGTTCCCTCTTGAGTCTGGTTCCTCTCAAGGTTTCTTCCTTATGCCATCTCGGGGAGTTTTTCCCTGCCACAGTTGCCACTGACTTGCTCATTAGGGACAAACTTACACTTACAAAGGATATCTTATTTATTTTTTCATCACCACATTATATGTGTAAAGCTGCTTTGAGACAATGTTCATTTTGTACAAAAAAAAATTAATTGAATTGAATTGAATTAAACTGAATTGAATTGAATTGAATTGAATTGAATTGATTCAGTACAGACAAATTCCATGTTTCAGTGCAGAAGAATTTAATGTTTCAGTGTAGGAGAGTTCTGTGTTTCACTGTAAAAGAGATCTATGTTTCAGTGTAGGAGAGTTCTGTGTTTCACTGTAAGAGAGATCTATGTTTCAGAGTAGGAGAGTTCTGTGTTTCACTGTAAGAGAGATCTATGTTTCAGTGTAGGAGAGTTCCATATTTCACTGTAAGAGAGATCTATGTTTCAGTGTAGGAGAGTTCTGTGTTTCACTGTAAGAGAGATCTATGTTTCAGTGTAGGAGAGTTCCATATTTCACTGTAAGAGAGATCTATGTTTCAGTGTAGGAGAGTTCTGTGTTTCACTGTAAGAAAGATCTATGTTTCAGTGTAGGAGAGTTCCATATTTCACTGTAAGAGAGATCTATGTTTCAGTGTAGGAGAGTTCCATATTTCACTGTAAGAGAGATCTATGTTTCAGTGTAGGAGAGTTCCATATTTCACTGTAAGAGAGATCTATGTTTCAGTGTAGGAGAGTTCTGTGTTTCACTGTAAGAGAGATCTATGTTTCAGTGTAGGAGAGTTCTGTGTTTCACTGTAAGAGAGATCTATGTTTCAGTGTAGGAGAGTTCCATATTTCACTGTAAGAGAGATCTATGTTTCAGTGTAGGAGAGTTCTGTGTTTCACTGTAAGAGAGATCTATGTTTCAGTGTAGGAGAGTTCCATATTTCACTGTAAGAGAGATCTATGTTTCAGTGTAGGAGAGTTCCATATTTCACTGTAAGAGAGATCTATGTTTCAGTGTAGGAGAGTTCTGTGTTTCACTGTAAGAGAGATCTATGTTTCAGTGTAGGAGAGTTCTGTGTTTCACTGTAAGAGAGATCTATGTTTCAGTGTAGGAGAGTTCTGTGTTTCACTGTAAGAGAGATCTATGTTTCAGTGTAGGAGAGTTCTGTGTTTCACTGTAAGAGAGATCTATGTTTCAGTGTAGGAGAGTTCCATATTTCACTGTAAGAGAGATCTATGTTTCAGTGTAGGAGAGTTCTGTGTTTCACTGTAAAAGAGTGTTCTTTTTATTTGAGCAGCCACAGTGGTTGACTAAAATGATTGATAATTTGGTTTCCATATAATTATCTCTAACAGATGTTCACTAATAATGCTGAAGAATATTTCTCTTCAGGACTCAAGTAGTCATTACTACTACCTGTTTAATTGTCACACTGGTAACTGGACCTCACATAATAATAATATATTAATACAAGTCAAATTTAAAATGTTGTTACCTAACGAATGTATCCAGACTGAACAGCCACCATATATAACACAAGTAGAGAAAAGATGATGATGATCAGGTGATCAGGAATGTCTCTGTTCTCAGTCATGTTTACATCACCGACTCCTTCTGTCTCATCCACGTTAACCCCTGACTTCTTGTTGCCTTCTGCCTGCTCATTGTTAACTTCATAAACTACTCTACGTCTGTGGCGTGTGAGAGCCAGGAAATGATACAACAGCGGTAGGTTGAAAAAGCCGTGCAATGACAGGAAATAGGTTGATGGGTTGAAAAAGCCGTGCAATGACAGGAAATAGGTTGATGGGCTGAAAACGGCATGCAGTGACAAGAACAAATATTGACATTACAGCAGATAGAATTAAGTAAAGTAATGAGCCTGTTTTAAAAAAGTAAGAAGCAAGAAAGTACAGATATTTGTGTAGAAAAATGTAATGAGTAGAGTAAACTATAAAGTAAAAAAGTAAAGTATAACAACATATCATATCTATAATATAATATATCATATATATATATATAGTATAACAATATATATTAATATATTAAGCTTCCTTCTTATTTTTGCTGTTTAAGTTGGTAATTCAGCTAATAAATTGTACCTCTGGGCTGCCAGTCGATTGTTTGACTCAACTCATGCATCTCATGACCAGACTCATGGCCAGACCCAGGTGTGGCTGGAGCCAACAAAAAATAATTACTTCTCTGTAAAAAAAGCTTACTGGAAAATGTATTTTAAATAAAACATGGACCCTTGTTGAAGAATTTGCTTAATTGTAAAACTAGTCAGTAGATTCTTAGGATGTTCTGGGAATGTTCAAGGTGCTGATATTTAGTAAAATGTAAAAAATTGGAATTATTTTGAAAAATATATAATTTGTCATTTAAGATTTGTAATCTTAAAAATGAGCAAATGTTTTTTTTTTTATATTTTTCATAATCAGTACACATATTCAGTTTTAATAACACATAAGCAAAGCAGTATTTCAGAAGAACACAGAAATAACATATAATAAAGAAGTACATTTAAGTATTTTCCTTCTTATAATTATGTGAAGCCAAATGATATATTACTCAGGTACTATGAAACAGACTTTCAGAAATTATGCTAGAAATATAATTTATGATTCAATTATTTAAAATGTATTTAATCAATAATATATTTAAAGATCAAGCAATCACAAACATTTTCTAAATAGCATGCTAAAATTTCTAACTTAATTTGTCCTGTACAAAATGAATACAACTTTCTTCATTGAGTTTACCCTCCACATTTATTAAATGTATTTATGAAACAAAAAAAATAATAATTAAAATTTGTTTATAGTGAGTGTAAAGCTCTAGTGATGGGGAAGGAGCAGTAATTGGAAGCCTCGTGGCCAGTTGGTGCCTGGGATGTCAATGGGGACCTTGTAGAAAGGGGGCTGCCGTAAATGATCTGTGAATGGAAATGAGTAGGCGAGGCTAAAGAGTGTGAGCACTCCTCTTCTGTTCTCCTGATCTCCTGGGACCATGCCTGTCTGGTTGCTCCTGTCAGCTCGGATTACCAGACGGTGCACCACCTGCTCTTTTCATTTAGTGCCATAGAGGGTCTTTGGGGGAGGGAAGTGCAACAATGGAATGAAAACAAGACAATATACAGTACAATATATTTATTTCTTGGGGTCTTAAGCGGTCTGTGATTGTTAATGTTATTATAGAGTAGAGATCACAGCCACAACTTACAAATTATATTAATTATTTGGGTTCCACTAGTACTTAGCTTTAGATATAACCAGAACCATTGCTATTTGAACATTACTGTTACTGTCATTGTTACCACACTATGATTATAATGGTTATCATTTTTAGTGCTAGTGGTGACTATTGCAAACTTCTTGAGATGGTATGAGGAAAAAAACCTTGAGAGAAACCAGATTCAAAAGATAACCCATCCTCATCTGGGTGGTATCGACTGTCCATTTCTTATAGTTCCAGTATACAGAATAAAAACTGTATATAGTACATACAGTATATATGGTGTATAATTATATTTAAGCATTTATTTCACAGCACTAGTTCACTGCTTTTTTGCTCATCTGTGTTTGCTTAATAAATCTTCAGTTCTAGCAATGGTTCATAACAATAAAATGTTTAGTACACCTACAATGCACAGTTACTCAAGAAATGTGTTTTTTTTTTTTAAGTTCATATTAATTTCATGTTTGTAGATGTTGTTGTATAAGAGTAATTTCACAACAGTACTATGTTTTTTTTAGGCCATGTTCATGTTTACAGTATGTGATATTCTTTAAATACATCTGATTGGTCAGTAATATCATATCGTTTTTTTTTTTCAAACTTCAAGAAATTAATAAAGAAGGAAAACTGACAAATGAAAAACAACATGGCTACAATAAATAGCTCAATTTTGGTAAACGTTTCAATGATAATCTAAATATTCAAATTGATGGATTTGGTTAGATGGGGTCCATATATTTTTTATTTCAATACCACTTTAACAGGGTACACAGGTCTATAAGGCAAGCTGATTCAAGTTTTCACTTGAGTTATAGTAGCTAATTTCACATTGGCCACCATTTATTTCTTGCTGTTGAAGAGAGTTAGTAAGCTTTTCATTTTGCTGAAAAAAGGGAAGTGTAAAGTTTTCTGCCTCCTCTCTCTGGATTCAACTGATTTAACCTCTGGATGGAGTAAACGTCAATTGTAAAGCATTCTGCGCAGCTGGAGATAGTTCCCTTTTGAGTCTGGTTCTTTGTTTTCTTTGCCACTGTTGCCACCTACTCATTAGGGATAAACTTATAAGCACTAATCTATAAACTTATATCTTATAACCTATTTATTTCTGTATAGCTGCTTAGGGACAATTTCCATTGTTAAAAGTAATCTACTAATACAACTTGATTAAAATTAATTTTGTGTGTGTGTGTGTGTGTGTGTGTGTGTGTGTGTGTGTGTGTGTGTGTGTGTGTGTGTGTGTGTGTGTGTGTATTTATATATAGTATACTCAGTTACACAGGTTTTTATATAGAATAAGCTGTTTCTATAAAGATAGATCAATCAGAAAAAGCACACTGAAATCAGAGATAAATAAGAGGCTTCTCTGTATCTTCGTTGAGGATGCTGCTGCAGGGAGAGCTCGGCTTCTGATTGGATGATCCCTGCTCCTGCTCGTTCTCGATTGGTTACTACTACTGTGTACCACACGTCATTGTCCACGTCGTGTCCTGTTTTTACTTGAACCAAAACACCGAGTGTGATAAAGGGGTGAAGATTGTTTTACACCTGGGCTCCAGTGTCTCAAGCTGTTCAAGGATACAGTGTTTTGAAGTTTTATGTGCACTGTTTTTGTCCTCCTGGAGGAATTAAAAGGACAGGTAAGTCGGACCGTGCTCCAGGCTGGGTTAGGGCATTGTGTGATGGGATGATGATGATGATGATGTTGTTGATGATGATGATGATGATGATGATGATGATGGAAAGGGATTCTGTTGACATTTTTTTCCATATTAGGCGCCATTTTCAATGCCTGCACTTCGGCAGATGGTGATGAGTGAGGATTATGAATTGGGAGATTATCCCCGGTGAAGCAGTGAGTCCGGTGCTCGGTGTCTCCTCCGTGGGCGTGTTCGTGTCTCCGGGTTTGCTTTGTTGTGGTTATGCGCTTTATGCTGTGCTGCTCTTTAAACGGCGGGGATAAACATGAACGACACGCAGAAGAAAGGGGCTGTAATAAACGCGCGCGCGCACACACACAAACACATCTCGCATCTCGTGCACCGCATCTTTTTCTTCTTGCATCTTACACACACACTAACACACACACACACACACACACACACACACCATCTCATCTCACATCTCCGTCTTTCCCCGCATTTTACACACACCGACCGCAACTCCGTCTCTCTCCCCGCATCTCACACACACACCTGAACTCATCTCATACTGTACACTCCAAATCTCAAACTCTCTCCCCGCTACTCACACACACATGATCTTATCTCATACACACCGCATTTCACATACATCACATCTCAGACACAACTGATCTCACGCAACTGATGATGTTAAATCCAAACCTCATCTCAGAATTCACTAGAAGTCTTCTGACGGCCTGTTGTACGGATCTATTGATATCATTTGCAAATTAAAAATAAATTAAAGCAAAAGATTTTCTGAAGAGAATTTAATTGAGATATAATAAAAAATTGTCAATATATTTTTTATGTAAAGTGAAGATTAGAATTTATTTTGAACAGAAAAAAGTTGTCTTTGGTCACAAACTAATCTTATTTAAGGATCAGTTAATCAGTAAGTGGTTTGTTGAGAACAGTTGTGATCATTGACTGGTTGGTGTGAACAGTTCTGATCAGTAAATGGTTGTTGGGAAGACTTGTGATCAGTGTTTGATAGTTGGAAACTGTTGTATTTAAATATTTGGTTGTTGGATGAAGCTGTAATCAGTGATTTGTTGGTGTGAACAGTTCTGATCAGTAAATGGTTGTTGGGAAGAGTTGTGATCTATAATTGAAAGAAAGAAGATTTTCTGAAAACTTTTATAATAAACTTTTTATAGAAAGAAATTGTCTTTGTTTACAAACCCACCTTTTATGCATTTATAGGATATGCAGAAAGAGAAAGAGCAGTAATAGTAAGGACATTTTACACATGGATTTTCTACATTTATTAACTGTAAATACACAAGAAGTGCATCATATATTAATGAGTGTTTAATAACAAACTGTTGTGAGTAGTGATTGGTTGGGGGGATCAATTGTGATCAATAATTGCTTGTTGGAAAAAGTTGTGATTATTGATTGGTTTGTGGGAATAGTCGTGATCAGTGATCGGTTGTTGGGAACAATTGTGATCAGTGATTGTTTTTTGGGAAAAGTTGTGATCAGTGACTGTTTGGTAGGAACAGTTGTGATCAGTGATTGGTTGGTGTGAACAATTGTGATCAGCACTTGGTTGTTGGGAACAGTACTGATCAGTATTTGGTTGGTGGGAACAGTTGTGATCAGTGATTGGTTGATGGGAACAGTTGTGATCAGTAATTGGTTGGTGGGAAGAGTTGTGATCAGTAATTGGTTGTTGGAAACAATTGTGATCAGTGATTGGTTGTTGGGACAGTTCTGATCAGTAATTGGTTGGTGGGAAAAGTTGTAATTTAATGGTGATAAAGTGATTGGTGGTGGAAAACAATAGTAATCTGAGATTAGTTTTGGGAATAGATATGATCAGTTATAGATTGTTAGGCACAATTGTGATCAGTGATTGGTTGTTGGGAATAATAATCACTCATTTGGCTGGTGGGAACAATAGAGATTGCTAATTGATTGTAAGTGTAACACAGTGAGAATTTATGAATAAACATTGCTCTCAAATTGTTTGACATGAGAAGGTTCAAGTTCAGGACACTTAATAAAATCTGCTTAAAATGTTGCAAGGTTTGTCACTAGGCTTTTAAATGAAGTTGCTAAGGATGTCTACAAAGTCACCAAATTTATTAACAGAGTCTGTTGTTGGCCACACTGTTCAGTGTTGCAAACTTGTTTCAGGGATAGAAGTTGAAGTACATTGAAATGATTAAAGCTTCGTAATGTGAGCTAAAGGGCCATATTAAGTTTAGTAGACTGAAAAATGGCAAGACTTTTTAAAATCACACGTTTTCTTACAGTAATGTCCCTTAAATGTCTAAAATATGTTTAAATATAATGTCTAGAAAGGTAACCAGAAACCAAAAAAAACAAAAACAAATATATATTGACCGATCCAATAATATCTGTGTTTTCCAATGCATCTCTGTTTGTGGTATGTCACTATGTCAAAACAAGGAATGCAAAAAAAGAAACATGAGTAAGTTTTGTATGGTAGTATGGTATTGTAGATTACAAATAGTCCAATTAATTTATTTTTATATAATCTATTTTTAGGAGCATCTAATGACATAATTGCTGAACATCCTGCTCAAATATGCTTTTAAAACATGACCCATCTATAAATACAGAGACAAAACACTCAGAGTTATCTGTAACACACAGCAGAAGAAAAAGTGGGTTGTCACACTTAGTAATTTTTTTTGTCCATGTTGTCCAGATGGAACTGTAGGAGGTGCGATGTGAAAGGACACAGTCACGTATGGACAATGGTAAGACGTCTTGTGTCTGATTGGACACTGCTGCGTGGCTGCCGCTTGTAATTTGCATGGAGTTCTCAACCTGCTTAGCTTTTTCGCCACACTGTGATTGGAAAAATCTTTGCAGCTTGCATTGCCACAACCACTTGCACTTTTTCATGTTTACAAATGTCAAATTTTTTATTAATCATTGCTGTTTGGACAAAGTAATTTTAACAACAATTTTTACTGTGTTTCTGCTGTCACAGTGTTTCAAGGTGTTTTTGTTGAGTATTAAAGATACTAAAAATATGCAACTGTGCAGAATTGATGCATGTGAATGGGAGTAATGTTGTGTATTTGCAACCCCACCACACCACAAAGCCTTCAGATTGTTATATGATATTAGCTTTTATCATAATTGTGTAGGAAAACAGAAAGTCATTTTGGACTGCATTTTCATATGACATCCCTAATAAACATAGCTAATGTTAAATATATACTTTTCTAATGTTATCTGCATTTTGCATTGATTGATGGATGTTTTTGTCATTAACACTTTGACACATTATTATAATCATTAAATACCAAATACACATAACTTAGTAAATGGTTCTGAAAAGTTAAAACAGAGTAAAGTCTCAACAGACACTCTCCTAAAAAGGAACAACAGGACCAATTCTACAGATTTTTTGTATTTTGTATTTTTGTATCTTGGGTTTTGAGATCAAAAGATTAATCTGAGACAATAGATCAGAATTTCAACTTTCAGTTTCTGATTTTATATTTAGTTCCCCTTGATTAGACTGGGTGGATTTCTCGCTAAATTCACAGTAAGAATGGTGCTATTCAATTCAATTTAATTCATTTTTATTTGTATAGCGCTTTTAACATTGAACATTGTCTCAAAGCAGCTTTACACAGATAATGTGGTGATAAAAAATGAATATGTTCTTTATAAGTAAGTTTGTCCCTGATGAACAAGCCGGTTGCAACTGTGGCAAGAAAAAAACTCCCAGAGATGGCAGAGAACCTTGAGAGGAACCAGACCCAAGAGGGAACCCATCTAATGCAGATATACGATGTTGCGGGGTACATTGATGGTGATCAGAAGCAAACTGTAGTCCTGAGTCAATGTAGCAGACTGTTGACATTAACTACAGTCCAAATCCATACTCAAAGCTCCCGTTCTTACTCCGGAATTTCATGGAACCACCCAAGGCATTGATGAGAAACTGTCCCCAGCTGCACAAAGTGGCCTCCAAACAAAGAGAACACTATCCAGAGGCAGGCCTGGACGAAGTGGGAAGATGTGAGAGTGAGGGGATAATAGCATACAAATATCCCAGTTCAAATTGGACTCCTCTCTCCAAACACTATATTCATGATCCCTCCAAATCTGCTTCTTTACCTAAGAAACATCTACTGATTAAAGACTTGACTAAAAAAACAAGTTTTCAACCTCGACTTGAACACTGAGACTGTGTCTGAGTCCCGAACACTGATTGGAAGGTTGTTCCATAAATGTGGGGCTTTATAAGAGAAAGATCTGCCCCCTGCTGTAGTCTTCATTATTTGAGGTACCAACAAATAGCCTGCACCTTTTGATCTAAGTAGGCGTGGAGGATCATACTTGTACAGAAGTTCACTCAGATACTGTGGTGCGAGACCGTCAAGTGCTTTATACGTCATTGGTAGTATTTTATAATCAATGTGAGATTTGATTGGGAGCCAGTGTAGAATGATTAAAGCAGGGTTGATGTGGTCATGTGCTTGCGGAGCCAGGGGAAGCCGAGCATGAGGTGATGAGATCACCAAAAAGGTAAGCCACTCCCATTGTCGCTTGCCGATGATGACCTGAGGGGCTTGGTTTGACAAGTGGCCCTGTCTAGGGGGTGTCCATCCAGGCTCGGACCTGGAGGGTTTCAGGTAGTGGCTCTGTTTCCAGCCCCCCAGCCCTAATTCTGAGTCCAGCCCAACGTTCACAAAGGCAGCTAGCAAAAGTTCCTGATCCCCGGAACCAATGCTGATCTTTAACAAGGGCTTGAAAGCCGACCCACCACCCCATTGCGTCCTCTCCGCAGCTCTAGCGAATGCCGTCTCCCTTTCTTAGTTGGAGATAGATGCCGACGTGCAATCTTCATGGGCTGTGGAAGAGGGCTCCGGGGTAGGTGTTGTTTGAGGGGGTGTATGGTGGCAGGCTGGAGATGGGTGGTAGTGCTCTCTGGGGAGCGAGTAAGATGCTCCGAGCGATGCTCCCGTATTAGGGATCAATCAATCAATCAATCAATCTGGGTGGCCAGGCAAACAAGGCATTCAGGGCAGGTGGGAGTTTCTGGGATTCACCTGGGCTGAAAGTCCCCGAAAAAAGATGTCATATAAGGAGGAGTAAATGAACCAAAAACATTGCAAAATTCCCCAGAGAAGGTAATGAAGGGGGAAGACTAATTTTTCTAATAATAATAAGCTGCTGAAGAACTGTGGTTATTTCATGGAGCCTCTGCTCATGGGTGGCAGAGACCTGGACCAGGGCATTGAGAGTGGTCTGAAGATCAGGAGCATCTGCGGGATTCATAGCTGGCCAGATTGTTCTGTCAGGACTGGCGGGAAGGACCCAAAACTGGAACACCAACGGAAAACAAAGAAAGTCAGAAAAAGAAAAAAACAACAGGCAGAGAAAAAGTGTCTGTCCTATTATTTATAAAAACTAGGTCCTGGCCTGATGGGATTATTTCAGATAGTTCGAGACACAGGGAGTACGAAGCAGAGGGGTGGGACAGAAAGAGAGTGAGAGAGAGAGAGAGAGAGAGAGAGAGAGAGAGAGAAAGAGAGAGAGAGAGAGAGAAGTCCGAAACAGTCCGAGGTGGAGAGCTGGCAAACAGAGCAACAGGGGAAAGGTTAATCTGAGTCAGAGTGGAAGCAAGAGTCCAAGACGCCAGGAAAACCGAAACCAAAAATAAACTTTCCACGAGGGAGAAAGAAAGGCTGGGAGGTTTCAAACTATTTTTTTTGTACACACCTTTTAATCTCAACACCAAATTTTCTCTGTATAGCAAAGATAATTAGCATTTGCTTTGTTTTCTAACAATTATTTATACCATTATCATACAGAACATCCTGTTCTGTACACTCAGTACTGTTTGTCTTTTACAGCTGTATATTGTAGTTGTTTATAATCTTTTTATCAAGCTTCATGCAGAAAAGGTTTGAGTCATATAACAATTCTATCTTTATATCTTATTCTTCTTTTAGCTGCTTCCATTAAGGGTCACCAAAGCGGATCATCTGTCTCCATACTACCCTGTCCTCTACATCTACCTATTTGAAACCAACTACCTGTATGTCTCACCTCACCACATCCATGAACCACCTCCTTGGCTTTCCTATTTTCCTCCTTGCATCCTCAGCATTTTTCTTCCTATATAACCCATGTCTCTCCTCTGCACTTGTCCAAACCATCTCAATCGTGCCTCCCTCACCTTGTCCACAACATGCCCTTGCCCTACATGCACTGTCCCTCTAATAAACTTATTTTGAATCCTGTTCATCCTCATCACTCCCAGTTAAAATCTCAGCATCTTCAAACTCTGCCACTTCCAGCTCCGCCTCCTTCCTTTTAGTCACTGCAACTGTCTCTAAACCATACAACATAGCAGGTCTCACCACAGTCCTAGAAAAGTTTCCTTTCATTATTGTATATACTCTTCTATCACAAATCACTCCTGCCACTTTTCTCTACCCACTCCACCCTGCCTGCACTCTTTTTTTCACTTCTCTAACACACTCTCCATTACTTTGCACTGTTCACCCCAGGTACTTAAACTCATCCACCTTCACCACCTCTTCTCACTCCAACCGCACCACTCAACTGCCTACCTTCTCATTCACACACATGTACTCTGTCCCACTCCTACTGACTTTCATTTCCCTTCTCTCCAGCACATACCTCCACCTCTCCAGGCTCTTCTCTGCTACCTACTCTCACCACAAATCACAATATCATCTGCAAAACATCATAGTCCATTAAGACTCAAGACTTATCTCACCACTGCAAACAGAAAAGGGCTCAGAGCCGATCCTTGATGCAGTCCCACCTCCACCTTGAACCAGTCTGTCATTCCTGCTGTCACACTGTCTTAATACATGTCCTGCACCAACCCTTAAATACTTCTCTGCTACACTCGACTTCCTCATACAATACCACAACTCCTCTCTCTGCACCCTGTCGGACGCTTTCTCTAGATCCACAAACACAATGCAACTCCTTCTGACCCCCTCTATACTTTTCCATCAACATGTTCAAAGCAAATATTGAATATGTAATGCTCTTCCTCTGCATACTGTTGGTGGTCACCAGATGGTGTTTTCCTACACTTTGATTGGAGTCTACATGCAGCACATACTTGTAGGTACATACATAATGTCCAAAAGTTGAAAATGCAGATCAGAGCAGAAACAAAGCTACGAGGAAGTGAAAGGAACTAGCTGCAGGGCTAAGAGACATGGTTGTGTCAAGATTGAGGCACTAATCTGAGGAAAGCTACAACAATATTTCTACGGCATTTAACATTCCAGAAAGTACAGCAGACTCACTTACTAGAGCTGATTACCCCACCTAAACTAAACAATTGTTGGTGAAAGGCTTCAGAAAAGGAGGTGACCAAAATATACTCTGTTGGGGCTCCAGTCTGGGCTTTATGTCAGAGTGGAATGGACAGATGCTCCACTTAGCAAATTATTTTTTTTTTTATGTAAGTAAGATGTGAGAAAAACAAAAGGTTCTGAATGCTTTTTTAAATGCATTCTATGCAAGCTGTTTAGTGGAAGATGGTAGCTTAGTGGATGAGATGGCTAGTGTTGGCTAGGAATGGTGGCAAATGTGTGAGTGGGTTGACAGTAAACTTGTGGACAGTTTATTATGCATCGACTGTCCAATTAAGTAAATTGATTGCTTCAGCCACTACATGTTAGCATGTAATCATCCTGTCCATAGTTTTTTTAGCAAAATATTTTTTTCTGTCTGTGTCCAATATTTTGCTATACCAGTACTTTAATTAAATTAAATTTCAATTGTATAGCACTTTTAAGAGTAGACTGTTCCAAAGCAGCTTTACAAATATAAATTTAAAAATATAAAAATTTGTCTCGATGTTTATCCATAATGAGCAAGCCAGTGTTGACAGTGTTATTTACAGGCAAGAACTACATTAGCTGCCACAAACTGTTCCATAAAATGAAATTAACCAGTCCATACTGCAAACATATTACTCACACTTTTACACTGCCCTGACAGCATGACTATTTTGTCAGAACAGTGCTGCTTGGATTCTCACTATCTCACAATAATAGTTTTGTGTGGTTGTCGTTTGTTCTCAGTGGTTACCATGACGACAGACAAAGCAAGTAGTGGACAGAAGAAGCAGGTCTGTGAGCAGCAGCAGGAAGATGGAGAGGCTGGAGTGCAAGAGCCTGACCCTATACAACCTTTTCCAGACAGACCCTTCAGCTCACCATTAATTCCGGGAGGCTTGGAGGAAGCTCAGCAGTCAAAATCACGGCAGCACAACTCGAGTGGGCGTGGCCTCTCACGCCTGTTCTCTTCTATCCTGAAGCGACGATCGCAGTGCTCAGATGATGAGGGGGTCAAGGTGGAACAAGGTCAAGAGAAAGATAGTCAGTTGGACCCCAAAGCTCCGATTGCAGACCCCGAACCTGAGCTGCGCATTGAAGGAGATGCAGCGCTGGATCTGCATTCCATCAGCAGTTCTGAGAACCAGGTGAGGGTCAGATAGAAAGAAACAGAGGGTTTAATCAGAGGGAACGTCTCAGCTTTGCTTCATGCTAGGTAGAGGTAATTTTACTATTACCAAAAGCTTCCCAACATGTTTCTTCAAACCTTAAAAAAGGATGTGTGGCCTAATTTAACTGTTAATACTGTTCTACACAAAAAGTTACAATATTCCCTAAGTGATTACTTTTGAATTATTTATGCTACATGTCTAGTATTTTTTTAATACTTCAAATATTTGGCAGTTAAATTGCCTGCTTAAAAAAGAAAGAATGGGCTTCTTTAATAAAAAAAAAATAATATAAATAAATAAATAAATAAATAAATAAATAAATAAATAAATAATCTGACTCTCTTTTTGAGACCATTTTTGTTAAAGAATGTTTTATATATGTGTTTCAACTTGGTGAAAGGTTATATGTTCTATGACACTGTGGACACTGTGTTTTTTTTTTTTTAACAGGTCAAAGTGGACCAAAAAGACACAATCGAAGGTGACGATTTAAAGGTGGAGAAACGGGAAAAGAAAGAAAAGAAGCAAAAGAAAGAAGAGTCGAATAAACACAGAGACAAGAAAAAGAAAATGGAGAAAGCAAAAACTATTGAGAAAAAAGAGAAGAAGGAGAAAAAGAACAAGGACAAGCTGAAGAAAGAAGAAGTAAAGAAAGAGAAAAAGGGGAATGAATCAGAAGAAGATAAAGATGTAGTGGAACAGCTTGAAGTTGGGGATGAGGAGGCGGAAGCAGCAGGAGCGGGAAAAATAGACAGGGAGGGAGAACGAGGGAGAAAGGAAAAGACTGCTGAGGAGGAAGTAAAGGCTCTTAAAGGTCAACGCAGACCCAGGGTCTTGCACTGTAAAGTCACGCTACTGGATGACACCCTTTTTGAATGTGAACTGGAGGTAAGAATCTCTCTCATCCACAAACACACACACAAACACACACACACACACACACACACACACACACACACAATAAGATACATGAAATGGAGATAAAGCATACAATGCATTTGTATACAGAAACACGCCAAAGGTCAGGAGTTGTTTGCAAAAGTATGTGACCACCTGAATCTGCTCGAGAAGGACTACTATGGCCTTGCTATCTGGGAAACACAAGCGATTAAGGTGAAAATTTGTTTCATTCATATACATCATCTGTTATTTAGTGAAATAAAAGCTACACGTCTGTGAGAAGGTGATAGTTATACTAACCCTCTCTTGCTATCTGTTTCATTCTCGCTATTCTAGACATGGCTCGACTTTACCAAGGAGATCAGAAGGCAAGTGCGAGGTGAGAAATTTTTAAAAATTAAACATTTATATGTTTATTAATGCCAAGTAGACCATTTTAATGATCTAATGTTAATCATTATTATTGTTAGGAATCAGCTACGAGTTTACGTTCAATGTGAAGTTTTATCCACCTGATCCTGCCCAGTTATCCGAGGACATCACAAGGTAATTCATCTCTCTCTCTCTTGCCTCTCTTTAACACACACATACTTTTTAGAATATATAATTATAATTTCTGTGTTATATGGTATAAATCAGCCTTTAGTTGTATAACTTACCAGCCTTTATGTTATTGCTTTGGGTTACAGGTATTATGTGTGTCTCCAGCTGCGCAAGGACATCATGAGTGGCCGTTTGCCCTGCTCATTCGTCACTCTTACGTTGCTGGGTTCTTATGCACTGCAGTCTGAACTGGGGGAGTATGACCCTGAGGTCCACGGAACAGACTATGCCAAGGAGCTCAGACTTATCCCAAATCAGACAAAGGAACTTGAGGACAAAGTAATGGAACTCCATCGCACGTACAGGTAGCTATTTAGTGTTCATTACACAATATTTGCTTTTTCTCTCTCTCTCTCTCTCTCTCTCTCTCTCTCTCTCTCTCTCTCTCTCTCTCTCTCTCTCTCTCTCTTTTTTGTCTATTTTTCTAAAATAACACTAGGATATAAAAAGTATTGAATACAAGTTATACTTTTAGGCAATGCTTTAATACCTTTTTTATACTGAGCCCAGGTACATAATCTCCATAATTTATTTTTATTTATTTTTTGATCTTATATTGACACATCAGATTGCTGTGCAGATTAATGTGATATGAATTAATTTTGATGTAATTATTTGGTTTATATGTAGTATTTCAAGGTAAACATTGTCCACTCATTAAAATGCAAGCATGACTGGTTAATAAAAGTGCTTGAGTCTTTTGTGCCAAAAGCATTCAATGGGATTTTTTTCAAGAAAGCAGCAAAAAAATTAAAAACACAAAAACAATAAACTCAGGGGCAAAAATGTAACGCGACCTTTAAATCAACAGCATTCTTTGTTTATTTAAAGACTATGTACAATGTTTTGCATTAAATTGTTTTCAGTGTTTCTATAAATGTGAATGTTTATACAGAATATCTCCGAAACAACTTCTGTTAACTTTTAAATTCTAAACAGTCATTTCCTCTCTATTTGTTATTTTCTGTCTTGGAAAATGAGGGAAAAAAGGGCAGTTTAGGTTGGATAAATAAATGTACCTGATATTTGGTGCTATGCCAACATTAAAATGTATTTATTAACACTTATTTATTAAATATAGATACATCCTCAACATCAAATGTTGGTATCAGAGAAAAAGATGAGGTTGTAGAAACAGACATTGAATCTGTTAGAGAACTCTATGACAAACAATCAGTGCATTCCCTCTTATCCCTCTCCTCTCCTCTCCTCTCCTCTCCTCTCCTCTTTCAATCTCGGCGAACTGCCCAGGCAATATTGCTTACTGATAGTCAGAGGTGGAAAGTAACGAATAACGTTTGCAAAAAGAGAAACTTTAAACGGATTTAAAGTGAATGCGTGCCCTCCCTGTCTGAATTCTGAATCTGCATTTGTGATTTCTCTCATTATTATTAATAAAATCATAACAGATTTTTTTTTTTATGCTGCGAAAGAGCAGAACTGTAGTGGGGGTTTTTTGTTTGTTTTGTTTTATTACATTTTAATTTGTGATGGTGTTCCTTCAATAAAAACAACTAGTTTGAGATGTCTATCCCCTTGTCCTTTTTGAACTACACTAGAATCCCTCACCACACTCCCCCACTGTTAAACTTGTAAAATTTTACTCTGAGTACATTTTAAATGAGCTGCTTTTTGCTTTTACCTGAGTAGATTATTAGCCTTGTAACGTTCTTGTACTATGGTCAAATTTCTTTGAAGTAACAGTACTTTTAATTGATTAGAACATTTTAATACTTTTTCCACCTCTGTTAATAGTACCATACTATGAGCATTTATTCATGTGTACTTTGTCCCTAGAACCATGAGTCCTGCTCAGGCTGACATGATGTTCCTGGAGAATGCTAAAAAGCTGTCCATGTATGGTGTAGATCTGCACCAGGCTAAGGTACTGTCCTAGAATGACTTCTCTTCTCTATAAAAGACACAGGAGGCAATGTTTCAGGCTCAAAGGAGAAATTCTCCCTTCTTTAATGTACAGCAAAACACATTCAACAAAAATAATGAATATTCATAAGTAAAAAAGAGTAAAAAAAAATGGATATAGATACACATATTTATCAGAATGTCATATGAGCACACACATCAATAGAAGGAATTGAACATGGGGGAAAAAATAAGAGCTTTTTTTTTTTTTTACAAGGTAGGTAGCAGGGCCCATGGTAGATATGTGCTTACATTGGAAATAGGGACCAAATGGCAGAATCTTACATTTGACATACAAATACTCTTTTTCTTTTACAAAAAAAATCTTTTTCTCTTAATATTTAATAATATTCAATAAAAATTTTTATTTCATTTCCAAGTTTACATAAAAAAAAAGAATCCCAGATTTTCTGTCTCCACAATAAATTTCTATAAAGCTGCTTTGTAACAACTCCCATAGTTATAATAATAATTATTATAATAATAATAATAATATGTTGAATTTATATTTATATAGATTTATATAGCAATGCAGAGATCTTTCTTGCTCACAGTAGAAAAATATGGAAGTCAGGCAACAGTTCAACCCAAACATTTTGTGGATTTATTTGCCACTTTTCGGCGAGTCTTTTCATAAAACCACACACACACACACACACACACACACACACACACACACACACACACAGCTCTACGTGTCCATCAGGCTTTTGTCTCCCTCTGCCTTTTCCCCTCTCTGCTTGCTCATTGGGAACACTGATTAGTCAAAAACCACCATCAGGTGTGTGCTCCTTACCACCTGTTTCCTCCAGCTCCACTCTCTATTCACAAACTGGCTTCACAATAAGGAATAATATAATACAATAGATAGTAAAGATAGTAAAACATATGGTCATAGCCTTTTTCCCAGACTAAAACAAAAGCCAATGCAGGTGCATGAAGCAGGTGTATTAAAGCCTACAATGAAATCCATAGAAACACAATTTCATATAGAGGCTTAGAGCATAAGCAAAACAGGCATGTAAACACAATAAACAGTACATGAAACAAAACTAAGATGAAACATTTTGACTGATAATATCGGGGGAATAAATAGGTTTTGAACTGCGATTTAAATTTATAGATAAAGGTGGTTGTCCTGAATGGTAGGTGTGAGTGAGTTCCATAGTTTAGGTGCCATAACAGAAAAAGATATTTCGACTATGGCAAAAGGTAGAATCTAGGTACAGTACACACAGAAAATTCAATGTACAAGAATGTACCAAAAAGAGAATAATTGCGCTAGCTGTAGCAGGGTACAGCAATGTACCTCTGAACATTGGTACATTTTACATCTTATTGGTTGTACCTCTAAAAGAAGATTTATGCACCCCTATTATTAGAAATGTAGATTTGTGTCCTGGTATTGTTTAAAATTACATCCTGATCACCCATCCTGCACACAGAACATCAGTGAAATGCTATGGAAAATATCAGGATGTAATTTTAAATTGAAAAACACCTACATTCATTTTCATTAAAGCAGTAAAATCTCCTATAAAACAATGCATTCTGAGTATTTTTGTTGTTTTCCAGAAAGTATAAACAGATTACAATACACTGTGATTTAACAGCGTTCAGAGTCGACACTCAAAGACTGTATCTGAAATCACACCTTACACCCTCATTCACTATTCCCCTACATTAGTTTACTAGTATAGTCCACTTGACAGAGTGAATGAAAACAATTGAGTCAACTCAGACACCGATGAACATCTGCTGTTAACAAGCAGAATCACTAAAGTAAAGAACAAGAAAAAACTACAACTGACAAACAGCCGCTTAGAAGAAATATACTGAATTAAAACAGAGGATGATTAAACAATTATTATTATTTTTTTATTCATTAATTATTTTGTTATTCATTATAGCAATGACTCCAAAAAGTTTTGCACCAAACTATTAGAGCTACAGCACTATTTAAACATCAAGAATCAGCACATAAAACTCAACAATGGTGACAGTTAACAAACGTTTAGGCCACAATGCATGCTGGGTGCAAGAATAGTACAATAGTACTATTCTGTACATTGCAGCATAAATACAATATGCAGCTGAATGTTCTTATTAAAACTTTCTTTCGGCTTCTCCCATTAGGGGTCGCCACAGCGGACCATCCGCATGTTTAATTTGGCACGTTTTTACTCTGGATGCCCTTCCTAATGCAACCCTCCCCATTTATCTGGACTTTAGCTGAATGTTCTTATTATTTTCTTAACTTGCTTTTATTTTGGTGGTGTTAAGTTTGTTGTGACTTTTTAGTAGATTTTTTTGTGATGTTCAGAGTTTTTTGTTTTCCATTTTGGATTGAGCCATTTTGAATTAAAGCTTTTTTTGTGTGTATGGTGTGCATAGGACTATTTCACAGTTAGTTGCTGTTGTGTCAGTGGTGAACTTTAAGTGTATTAGTAATATATCTTATACTTTTAATAAGAGATTCAATGTTGAGTGAGGTTAGTAAATTAGATTTGTTCATAATAGAGTTTACATCACAAACATGTACCCGTCTTTATCTGGCCAGGGTTTCTTCTGGCTTTTCTTGCTCTTGTTTCTCTTTCCTTCTCTGTCCAGGTTTTGCAGTATTTTTTTGTGATTTTATGGTAAACTACTGGAAGCAGAGTTGCAAATAATCTACTGTTTTTAATTTCTCTTTTACAGTTTGCTTTTGTTAAATTTATATACAGTATATTACTGTTGAAATACATTTCAGTGCATTTTTCTCCACACATTTATCCCCTTTAAACCTACAGCAAATTCTCACTTTTAAAAGAACACTTATATGTGTCCACACGACAGAGTGGTGAAGTAACACTGAATCAGTGATGAAGTTAATAAGATCATGAAGTAATTAATTAAATCAGAATTAAGCGTTAGTGATAAACATTTGTGAACAAGCTGAATTAATAAACGAAAGGGAAACAAAAGCAGAGAAACACAACTTACAGCCAAAACCATAGATGAAATCAACTGAAAAGAAAAAAGATTAAATCTCTCATTATCTTAGCAGAGGATTAATAAATAACCCCAAAACAGAATTACCAGCTTCACTTCAGTTACCAACCAATGTGACTTTATTTCTGTCATATTTGTACAAAAGCTGTAATGAAGATTTTAGTTGTTGTACGTTCATTTGAAGTCACCATAATGGTGATCAGTGTTTGTTCTAATTGGGCTCTTGAACTTTAAATTTTTTTGTGTTTATTAAGTACAGCTTAATTTTTTATTTAAGTGTAGTCAAATGTGGTTTGCTATGCGTTGGAGATGTCAAATCCATCATGAGTATAATTAATGGATTTCAATCAATTCTTTATACTTATAGCAGAACAAAGATATCAACAATCAGTGTATGAGTCTCAACATTGGTGACAATCAAGAATGGAAAACAAAAAAACTCTGAACTTCACAAAAAAAAGTTTACTGAAAAGTGACAACAAACCAAAATAAAAGCTGATAAGGAAAACAGTAGGAACATTCAGCTGCATAATTTGTTCATGCTTGTAGTATTCTGGCACCCAGCCTGGATTGAGACATTAAGTTTGTTAATAGTCACCATTGTTGAGTTTCATGTGCTGATTCTTGATGTGTGTATCTAAATAGTGCTGTAGCGCTAAGGTTTTGTTTATAAAATGTTTTTAAAAATGCTTTCTCATAGTTTTAAAGTCCAAAATTTTTATAGGAGTTTCTTAATGCTAACAAAATAGATAAATACTAATTACCCATAAAACCCAATAGCAAATCCTGATTGATATCAGCAAAAATGTTTATTAAAAAATATCACCATCTGCAATAAACCAAAACCACCTAATTGCCATTGCTCTTGACTTTTCTTTTCAAAACAAATGTACTTTACAAAAAAATTCACAACAGCCAGAGAAAACCCATGATAAAGCATGAAGGGTCACGAGCTATAAAAACCTACACAGTTACTGCCTTTAAATAAATCAACATGCAATATAATAGCAATAGCTCGCTGTCTTTCCTTGATTTAAACAAAGGCTCTACTCTCCTGCACAATGGTGACTGTTGGGTTTTACACTATTTTGCTGTTTTTATTTAAATTTTTTACAGTAAACTACTGGCAGCAAATTAAAGAACAACTTACAGAATTATGCAAAATCTATCAACTCAAGTCAAAGCTCTTGGAAATAATAGCAGCACACATTCATGTGCAATTAAGTGAAGAAGAGTGAAGAGCTTTTCACTGCATCAATCCTACATTTCATTGACTTAAACACAGGCTCTACTGTCCTACACAAGGTTAACCGACACACAACAGGAATTTGAAATCGATTTTACAGTAAACTACTGGCAGCAGGGTTCTGGTCCTACCGACTTTCCACTCTTCATCCTCTTAATCGCTGCTCTCACTTCCTCCTTACTAATCCTATCCACTTCCTGCTTCACCAACTCCACATCATCCAACCTTCTCTCTCTCTCATTTTCTTTTCATCTTCTCAACACACGCTCCTCACTAGTCAACACATTTCCATCTCCATCCTTTATTGCTCTAACTTGCAGCGCATCCTTCCCAGCTCGGTTCCTCTGCCCGGCTAATTGGTACAAATCCTTTTCTCCTTCCTTAGTGTCCAACTTCTTATACAGCTCCTAATATGCCTTTTCCTTGGCTTTCGCCACATCCCTCTTTACCTGCTGCTGCATCTCTTGTACTCCTGCCTACTTTTCTCATCACTCTGTCAATCCCAATTCTGTTTCACCAACTTCTTTCTCTTTATGCTTTCTTGCACTTCCTCATTCCACCACCACGTCTTTTTGTCTTCCTTTCTCTTTCCAGAAGTCACACCAAGTACCTTCCTAGCTGTCTCACTTCTGCAGTAGTTGCCCAATCATCCAGCATCTCTTCACCACCAACGAGCTTCTGTCTGACTTCTTCCCTGAATCTGACACTGTAGTCTCCCTCCTTCAGTTTCCACTATCTTATTATTCTTTCGGTTCTCACTCTCCTCCTCTTCTTCTTTACCTCCAAAAGCATTCTACAGACCACCATCTGATGTTGTCTAGCTACACTTTTCCCTGACAACACCTTACAGTATCCAATCTCCTTCAGGTTTCATCTCTTACATAGAACATAGTCCACCTGTGTGCACATTCCTTCACCCTTATAACTCACCATATGCTCCTCCTTCTTCTTAAAATAAGTATTTACCTCTGCCATTTCCATTCTTTTGGCAAAATCTACCATCATCTGTCCCTTCACATTCCTCTCCCTAAAGCTATATCATCACCTCCTCATCACCTCTGTTCTCTTTACCAACATGCCCAATATGCCCCAATCACCAATCTTTCATTCCTAGGTACACTCTCCACTACTTCATCTAACTCACTCCAGATTCTTTCTTTCTCCTCCATCTCATAACCTACTTGTGGAGCATAAGCACAGATGGCATTTACAATCACCCCTTCAACTTCCAGCAACTTCCATTAACAACTTCCATTAACTTCCAGCAACTTCCATTAACTTCCTTAATCATTTGCCACCCTATCAGAAACTCTCTTCACCTCCACTACACTCTTATTGTACTCTTCCTTTAGGATCACCCCTACACTATTCAATTCAATTCAATTCATTTTTATTTGTATAGCGCTTTTAACAATGAACATTGTCTCAAAGCAGCTTTACACAGATAATGTGGTGATTAAATGTAAATATGTTCTTTATAAGTATGTTTGTCCCTGATGAGCAACTGTGGCAAGGAAAAACTCCCCGAGATGGCATAAGGAAGAAACCTTGAGAGGAACCAGACTCAAGAGGGAACCCATCCTCATCTGGGTTGCACCAAATGTCCATTTGAAGCATATATACAAAGTTGCGGGGTACAGTGATGATGATCAGAAGCAAATTACACCATTTCTCTTTCCATCCACACTGTTGTAGAATAGTTTAAACTCCCCTATAATGTTCCTGGCCTTACTTACTTTTCACTTGGTCTATTGAGAACACACACCATATCTACCTTTCTCCTCCCCATCATATTAGCTACCTCTCTCCCTTTATCAGTCATAGAGCCAACATTTAAAGTATGACAACCTGAATTTTCACTCTCCTCCACTTCTCCTTTCCCTGCTGTCTGTGTAGACATCCTCCCCCTCTCCTTCTCCTGCTTTGGCCAACAGTAGCCCAATTTCCACTGGTACCCTGTTGGCTAACAATACCTGTGGCGGTCATTGGTAACCTGGGCCTCGCATATTTGATTTGGCACGTTTTATGCTGGATGCCCTTCCTAACGCAACCCTCCCCATTTATCTTGGTTTGGGACCGGCAAAAAGAGTGCACTGGATTGTGCAACCCTAATGGCTGGGTTAATGTTTTGTAGGTATATGACAGAAATAAAGTCAAACTGTAATAATTGATGCTGGTAATGCAGATTTTAAAGTTGTTTAATCATCCTCTGGTGTAATTCAGTTGATTTAATCTAAGCCTGTGTCGACTCTGAACGCTTTTAATTCACTGTATACTGGTTATACTTTCTTGAAAACAACAAAATGACACAGAATGCATTGTTTTATATGGGATTTTACAGTTTTATTAAAAGTTAGCATGTTTCTGTCAGAATGTGGCCATTTTTCTTACCATACCTGTGTCCTTGTATGGTTTAAAATTACATCCTGATATTTTTTCATAGCATTTTACTGATGTTTTGTGCACAGGATGTGTGATCAGGATGTAATTTTAAACCATACCAGGACACAAAGGTACATTTCTATCACTAGGGGTACATAAATGTTCTTTTACAGGTACAAACAAGAAGGTACATAAATGTACTAATGTTCAGAGGTGCATTGCTGTACCCTGCTAGGGTACAGCTGGAGCAACAACATATTTATACTCTTTTAGGTACATTCCTGTACCTTGAGTAAGTATTTCACACCCAGAAATTTAAAGTTTTTGGGTGGGAATATAAAAACCTGGCTCAGATTGGTAGAAGGGAGCAAGACCATGGGGTGAATTAAATGTGTACAGAAGAATTTTGTAGACAATACAGAATGCACCTGGAAGCCAGTGAAGCTTAATATAGGAGTAATATGAGCCGGTCATTTTGTGTTAGTTTTCCTCACTGCAGAATTGAAATGCAAAGCTTAAAAGCATTTTTCAAATAAAAATGGAAATTGACTGAATTAAAGTTTGCAGATGACCCTCACAAAGTGGGTTTAATAAATGAAAATGACATGAATAAACCTGGAGTTAAATCTGTTGAAATGTCTATGAATAGAAAAGAAAGCAGAATAAAGGTAAATACACTGTATACATAAAAAATGCTAAATATATATTTTATATATATATATACTGAGTATACATTATATATACAATATACGTTGGCATATATTGCATAACTGCATGAACCCTTATAGAACATTACAATTCAATGCAATACATTTATGGTTACTACCTTACTTTGATGATTTGCACTAAATGGATGCAGCCTCCAGCAGAATACCAAATGATGATCAGTCATGGTGGAATGGTATTTGTACTTAATTTATTTGGGAAAATGTTGACTTATATAAATAAGTGAAGTCCCTTTTTTTTTTTGACTATGCATGCATGGTGACCAGTGAATTTGAAGAGATCTCAGACTTTTTTTGAATGGCAGACAATCTACCCATACTACCTTTGCAATCCACTGGCCAATTGCGATTGACATATTGGCACCCCTCTCTCAGATCCGCAATGTTTGGTGTTAACCCTAGACCCTGCATGCTAAGGAGTTCCTGTGATGCATAGTAATCTGTTGGGTCTCGTCAGTTTGCACTCAAGATGGATTTTATATAATGAACAACAATATAATCTGAATGAAGTGTCTAGATGGATTATATGTTTGTAAATGTACATTTTGGATTACATGAAATACACCTCTGCTCAGAGTATATCACATAGAGATGTTTATGTCTGTTTTTCAGGATCTGAATGGAGTGGATATCATGCTAGGTGTGTGCTCCAGTGGTCTCATGGTTTATAAAGACAAGCTGCGGATTAATCGTTTCCCATGGCCAAAAGTGCTGAAAGTCTCCTACAAACGTAGCAGCTTTTTCATCAAGATACGTCCATCTGAGGTGCACCAAGTTTGCACACTTCTGCAAGTTCATTATTGATTTTTTTATGATATATAGTTCAGCTAGTGTTCCACCAAGGTCTGCACTCTTTTTGATATGTTCTAAAATTCTGTCCTAGCTGGAGCATTATGAGAGTGCCATCGGCTTCAAGCTGCCGAGTTACAAAGCTTCTAAGAAGCTTTGGAAAGTGTGTGTAGAACACCACACCTTTTTCAGGTAATAAGTGAATTTAGTACTATTCTTTATTTAATTATTTGTATCACAATACTTGAGTATCTTTTCTGTAGATAATAATGAACAATTCAAGCTAGAGGAGCCACTATATATATTGTCTGTCCTTCCCAGGTTGACGTCTACTGAAGCTGCAACCACACCCAGAAAGCTCCTGGCTCTGGGTTCCAAATTCAGGTATAGTGGCCGTACTCAGGCTCAAACACGGCAGGCTAGCTCCATGATCAACCGCCCCGCACCTCACTTCAAGCGCTTTGCCGGTAAAATGGCCTCTCACAGCTTAGATGGAGGTTTGTTTTCTTTCCTCCCTCTCCCTCTGTCTCTATCTCTCTTTTTCTCTCACTCTCTCTTATAAATGTTTTGGCATTAGACAATCAGTAAAGAAGCTAATATGGTAACATAACACTTGATCCACTTTAAAGGGAAATAAAAATGTTTAATCACCATACATATTGGATAGAGAACAATTAAATGTAAGGAAAACAAATATTAACAAAAAAGCTTTGCATTGCACAGGGATATCTCAGTGTTTATGTTGGACTTCTGATCAGAAGGTTGTGATTTTAAATCCCAATAAGCTGCCACTGCTGGGCCCTTAACCCTCACATGTTCATTTGAATGAATTGTGTACCGAATGGCGTAAATGTAAAGTTATCCTATATAGCATGTATCATATTCAAGTATGTACATGAAAAGTAAGTACATTTTATACTTCAGTGAAGAATGATATAGCTACAACATTTTCTGTACCACATCATTTGGTACCACATGGAAAATAACTCTTCTGTTGCATGACCCAATTTTAGTCCAGCTTAAGCCAAAGGACAGACAGTCCTCAAAAAATTCATAATCTGCTATAAAGTGGAGTTTATCATTGTCTCAGTGACTGAAAGTTTCCCATGTTCTGTGGCAAAACAAACCCAAATCGCCATTGTTCTAACACCACCATGATTCACAGCGGGTATGGGGTGTTTGCTGTGATTCGCTGTGTTTGGTTTTCACAAAACATTACACTGTGCATGAATGCCAAACATCTCCACCTTGCTTCACCTTGTTACAAAAATTTGATGGTTTGTTCAGATGCAATTTCGCAAACAGAAATGATGCATATTTTCTTTTGGAGAGACACTTCTCAAACTCAACACAAAAAAAGAGTTTTCTTTTGAAGTTTTACTTTATTATTTATTTGCTTTAAAACAAAATCTTGGCATTTTTCAGCTAGCCCAAAAAAAAAGTGCGTGGAATTTCTTTTTCCATCTTCAAAATTGCTCCAAAATTGCTTCATTTGGGATGGAAAAAACCCATAGCACTAGCCAACTTTTTGCTAAACTTCAGCTGTTCAGCTGAGAAATACACTTAATTATAAATCTGAACAACCCTGCATTAATGAAAGTTGTGGCTGACATGCAGGTGTGGCTGATCCTACATCATATATACATATAATCAATATATTCTCATTGGCTTTTGCCCAGTAACTACAACCCCAATTCCAAAAAAAGTTGGGAGGCTGTGTAAACTGTAAATAAAAACAGAATGCAATGATTATCATAAACCCATATTTTATTGGTACGTATAAAACCTGATCAAATGTTTATACTGAGAAAAATGTACTATTTTAAGGGGAAAAGGTCATTTTGAATTTGATGCCAAAACATGTCTTCAAAAAGTTGAGACATAGGCAGAAAAAAGGCTGAAAAATGAATTGAAAGAAACAGCTAAAGGAACATTTGCCAACAAATTAGATTAACTGCCAAAATGTCAATAAGATTATTGGGTAAAAAAAATTGTATAATAGAGAATCATTTCAGAATAATGTTACTTAATATAACATTGTGAAGACTAAATATATCATCATCTACAGTACATTATATCATCATAAGATTTAAAAAATGTGAATGAATCTTTGTGTGTAAGGGACAAAGGTGAAGACCAGTATTGGATACTCGTGATCTTTAGGCCCTCTGGCAGCACTGTATCACATTTAGGCATGATTCTGTAATGGAAATCATTGCATAAGTTTAGAAATGCCTCCAGAAATCACTGTCTGTGAACACAGTTTGCTGTGGAATCCACAAATTCAAGTTAAAACTTTACCATGCAGAGAAGAAGCTATATGTGAATATGATCAAGAAACGCTGTCATCTTCTTTGGGCCAAAGCGCATTCAAAATTGACTGAGAGAAATTTTAAAACTGTGTATTGTGGTTAGATGAATACAATTTTTTTAAATTCTTTTTGCAAACCATAAATGCTACATCCTCTAGGCTAAAGAGGAGAGGGACCATCCAGCTTGTTATGAGAACTCAGTTCAAAAGCCTGTTTCTCTGATGATAGGGGGTTACACTATTGCCTATATAATGGGCAGCTTACAAATCTTTTACAACAGAATGACTTTGTAGTAGAAGAGTCCGGGTGCTGAACTGATCTGCCTTTATTCCAGATCTTTCCAATTTGAAAACATTTGGAGCACCATGAAATGTAAAATAGGTAAACAAAAAAAAAAGACCCAGGATTGTACCAGACATGAATGGGGCAACATTCCTTTTCCCAAACTTCAGGAACTGTTCTCCTCTGTTCCCAGATGTACATAGTGTTTTTTAAAGCAAGAGGGGATGCTACACAGTGTTAAACATGACCCTGTCCTTTTTTGTGACATGTTGCAGCATCAAATTATTTCTTGATTTCTTGTCTATGTTCTGTTTTTAAGAAAATATGGGTTTATAAAATTTTCAAGCCATTGCATTCTGTTTTTATTTACATTTTACACAGAATCACAATTTTTTTTTTATATTGGGGTTGTAGTCTCTGGTCCAATGATCTGCCTTAAACTAAATAAATAAGCATTTAAGCATGTGATTAAATATATAAAATAATGGTTTAACATCCTTTCCTTCTCTGTCTTTCTACCTTCTTCATTCAGCAATGGTGTCCACCTTGAACAAGGCAGCACGTCCTGTCAGTGCTCCAATCATGTCTCCTATTTCTATTGGTGATCCAAGTCCTTCTTCCATAGTGACATCAGCCATACAGGTGGAGCACAAAGACTTGGTGACACCCACATGTCCACCATCTCACTCAGGAGAGAACAAGGTTGAGGTAAAAGCAGAGAGCTATGTGACTGGGAGCTTCAAAATGCAAAGTGTTGCACTTGAGGACACATCTGAGATCAAGGTACATTTTATTTAATTTCACTAGATGCAAATTCCTGTTGAGGTGTAATGCTATTTTTTTTAAATGCATATTCAAAGGATTTCAATCAATGTATTCTGTAGGAATAGCATTAGGAAATAAAAAAAACTACTTAATTTATTTAGTTAATAAAAAAGTAGAATTGCTGATGTGTTACATTCTTATGCTAGTCAGGGTTTCTTTCACTCCTCTTAACCGTCATATGCAATGCTTTACACATGTACATTTAGAGTGTGCAGTTGCACTATGTTGATTACTCATAAAAAGTCTTGAAATCACATTGATAGACTGTACCACATATTCTCTGCTCATCCCACATTCTCTGCTGAACAATTAACTTTCTGTACTTCATTTTTCTCTCCCACCCCCTGACTAGTGGGTCTAAAACTCCATCTTAGTTTTACAGTATAATGCATACTTGTCATGATTATACTCAGACTGGCAGATATGGATCCTTCTGGGTTGAGAAAGAGATCAGAGGCTCTATGAGTTTATAGCCCCATCTGAGACATATTTTCTGACAATTATTCAACAGTGAAAACACCTAGTTCAATTCTTGACTGCAGGATCCAGGAGTTATTGTGATCTAGCTTTTATCAGAATACATGTACTGACGGCATTATCCAAACAGCCTGGCATAGCTACCATCTGAAAGGCCTGGGTTGGCTGATGAGCATCTTGAAGCCACTCTACCACACCCTGCCAAATCTTCAGCTAATATAATGGCTTGTGGGCATATTTGTCAGGACATGGCAATGCACAGGCAATTATTATATTTTGCTATTCACATTAGAGCAGTGACTTCAATTAACAGATATTGAGGCCTCTGTGACATAACTGATTATAACCACAGCCCTGGTAGTGGGACACATATGCCTGGATGCAGGGTGGCTCTCCACTAATATTATATATATATATATAGTTTATATACTTTATTGATGCGACCAAGAAAGGTTGTTCCATTAACAATTCGGGGGGGGGCTACATTATACCAGTGGAACCTGATGAGAAATCTGCAGGTGTATTCATGTCACAGTGTTAAGGTGCTAGCAAATTTCCAAACCCATCAATAGGCCACACTGTTTCACTCACTTGTACAGAGGCATAATGGGAAAGATTAGACCCCCTTCCCAAAATCACAAACCTAATCTCCACATACTTTTAGTTGTGAATAAGGATGGTGGATTTATTGATTATCATTATGTATATGGCTATTAAAGGGGTACTTATATTATGCAACCACAGACTCTGTAAATCTTTGCAAAGCGCAAAGTGCCAAAACTGTTTTGAAATTTGTCTATCAGAAGCAGGCATTCCAAATGAGCTCACACCCTTTCAATCAGAAATCCACCATCTTAACCACTGAGCTGCCATTGGGAACTGTAATAGTTCTTTAGAAGTGAAGATTTATAATCACACTCTTGATACCACCCAAATAAGGGTGGTTTCCTCATACCATCTAAGGGAGTTTTTTCTTCCGTCAGTCACCCCAGTCTTACTCATTGGGGATTAATACACATAATTCACTTATATAAAAAATTTTTTGTTCTATAATTATTACGTTCTGTAAATCTGTTTTGAGACAATGTTTATTGTGAAAAGCACTATAGAAGTAAACTTGAAATAAAACTTGAACTACAGCTATTATATCCTGTTGCCCCAGTGTGTGCAACTAAACCTGGAATTGCACAGGCAGAAATGCAACCAATCCTTGGTTCAGTCAGTAGGTAACATGCATTGTGGGGATTACAAGCTTTGGCATAAGTATTTTTTTTATTCATATAAAGAAAACATCTTATGAAATGAGGGTGGCCTGGGTGACCCTCAGGTTCCTGCCTACCTGCAGTGAGTTAATATGACAGTGTTCATCCACAGAAGCACAGTCAGCTTTTCTGAAAGCAACCATGTTTCCCGCTGTATATATCCTACATCCTTCACTAATTCAATCCGCACTACACAGCAGTTAATGATCAAGCCGAAGGGTTCTACTTAAGTCATGTGATTGTATATGAGAAACAGAGAGAGACGTGGGTAACTTATACCAGGGTGGGTAATTATGTGCCCCTGCAGATGGTTCTCCGGCGTGAGTGGCGGCACCGTGATGCCTTGGCAGTGAAGACCACTAAAGGGGAGAAAATGAATCAGGTGTGTGCTTCAGTTTCAGAAGCTACACCGGATGCCGAGCAAGCATTAACAATGCGACCTTTATACAGTATTGTACCAAAACTTTTGTAATTTTTTTCAAGCATTTATTTTTCCCAACAATGAAATTTTTGTGCAGTAATATAATTTTATTTCGGTAAAGACATGATAACATAATAGCCAATAGACCAATTTTTTTAATAAAAGAAATTGAGTGTTGCAGATAAAGTCGGATAATCAGATTCTTTAACTCTCGATAAAGAGTTCTCTAAGATTCTATAATTAAACCATATCAACCAGTTTCCTTATAAAACTACAGAACATGTACCTGAAGCTATACATGTATTTTTAAAGGCAAAGGATTGAGTTTGTTTATTACTGCTTAGTGATCTTAATTTTAGGCATCTTTGATTTACAGCATTTCTTTATATATGACTTAGACTTTTGCACAGTACTGTAAACTATTCGACATTTGTTTGTTTAACACAATTTAAAGCTTGACTACATGACTTTCTTTAGTATGTACACAAAGTGTTAATGGTGGTTCAATGTATGTGAGGGGCTCTAATATGGCTTTCTGTTCCCTCTTCTTTGGGGCTTGCACAGCCCCCAGAAGTGACGGTGCGAATGCGCAAGGTTGGAACTTATTCAGATTTCAGGGTTACAGCATGACGAAGAAGCCATTTTCCACATCCTTGCTGTTACTCCTTAAGATTATTCTTTGTTATCTGCCCTGGCTGTGTCTGGCTTTGTTATTGCTTGTCTAGTGTGTGTGTGTGTGTGTGTGTGTGTGTGTGTGTGTGTGTGTGTGTGTGTGTGTGAAGCTAACTCTTCATGGCTGGTACATTATGGCTCTTCATTGTGGCTAAAATGAAATTAATAAATTAATAAATAAATGAATGAATGAATGAATGAAAAGTGCTGGGAATGATCTCTGCATGTGCTTATATATACAGTATATTGCCTGCCTCCATATGAAATGTTGACCCTTAGAATGTTTGTTTTGCTTCTAGATATGTTCTTAGATCAAATTAAGCATGTACTTCTGGGGCTGGGGTTAGGAGGATCATTTGAAGTCTTTAATATTATTATAACCTTGCGTAATGTTGCTGAAAAGCAGTCATGTGTTAAGAATCTTTTTGCAGCCTATCAATAATACTGTAGAACTGTACAATAATGTAGAATGTAAATTTATTTTGTTTCTGACAAGTGTTTAGCTTGAAATAAATAAACCTAATAAAAAAAAAAAAACAAATTAGGTAAATGATATGAGATACTCTGTATGACCAAAAGTATGTGCACCCTTGACCATCACGTTCTTGTTGAACATCATCTTTTTTGCTGTTATAATAAGTTTCACTCTTCTTTTCAATTAATTAATCAATTAATGAGATCAGACACTGATGTTTATCCAGTTTATCCCAAAGATGTACAGTGTTAAAGGGAGTTGAGGTCAGGGCTCTGTGCAGGACACTCGACAATGTTCTTTCACTCCAACCTTAACACCAACAACCATGTTTTAATGGCCCTTGTTTTGTGCACAGAGGCAACGTCCTGCTGGAACAGTGTTTGGGTCTCTTACTGAAGAGGTGAAGAAGAAACATATATGGGTGTAATGGTCAGGAGTGCACATACTTTTTAGTCAAGTAAGAGAGAGTAAGAGAAGTCTTTCACAGTAAGGCTGTAATATTAGTTAGCTACTGTCTGACCATCTGTTCAATGATAAATAAAATAAGGCATTTGATCCTTAAACAATAAGCAGTAGAAATGTTTCACCTCTAGCATTTATCCTGGACCTAATACTTACCTAATTAGACTTTATCTGCAATTTAATCACTACCAGTGGTGGACAAAGTACACAAACCATGTACTTAAAGTAGATATACAGTAGGTAAAATATTACTCCAGTAAAAGTTCACCATTTAAATTTCATTTCAGTAAAAGTACAAAAGTATTTGCCTTCAAATGTACTTAAGATTCCAAAGTACTATGATTTATAATATGCTAAAATGTTCCTATTATTATTATTTTCATCACAGTCAATTTAGTTTATGTAAAAATAATCTAATGTTACTCTTAGCACACAATCTATTAATAGAATGATATTAATGAGTCAAACACAGATTGATATCTATTAAAATTATCATGAGCCCAAAACCTTCTTTTCAACTACAGGTAGTCGTCGAATACTACAAGTAGTCGTCGAATAGTTACGACCACACTCGCTAGCCGCGGCGTACGACAGTGCGTACCAGCTTCCAGCAACATTTCACAGTACTGTACATATAGCCTACTCTACTTACGACCAAATCGTGTTACGACCAGTCTGTCGGTCCCAATCGTGGTCGTAAGTCGACGACTACCTGTACTTTAAAAAAACACAAATAAGACCACGGGTGTTGTGGTGAGTTAGAGTCAGTCAATTCTTTTAGCATTTATTACTCTCAAAATGTTCTGCTTGGTGTTGGCCAGACACTGTATGTTTGTGATAAGTAAAAATGACCAATCAAACAAGTTCTACCCTGATCGGTGTGGTAAATAGTGAGTAGATGTGTAAAAGAGTGTAGTTGAGTTAAAAGTTAGATATTTGACTTTGAAATGTAATGAAGTTAAAGTAAAAGTCTCCCCAAATGGAAATACTTCAGTAAAGTACACATTCACGAAAAAGGTACTTAACTACAGTAAAGAATTACATTTACATTGTAACTGTCCACCACTGATCACTACGCAATGATCCAGTTTTCCCTCCTGCCTCTGCACCCATACACCATTTCACTACGCATTCCTGCACGTTTGCATTTCATCTGATACGTGTGACCACATCTCTCTTCTACATTATCCCACTAAATGCTCCTCAAACAGCAAGCGATTTCTCTGTAATGACTCTGTAATGTTTATTTATTATAACAAGCTCTTAACACTTCTTCTTTTTTTTTTTCTTTTTTTTTTTGTTCTTTGCAGAAAAGGGCCAAGAAACTGGAGGGTGAAACTCTTTATACCAGACATAGTAATTTAATGTTGGAGGTTTGTATATGAAGATTTATATTTCTCCCTTTGTTGCATGTTTAATTGCATGGAGATTTCTGTCTCATATATCTGTGTGTGTGTGTGTGTGTGTGTTTGTGTGTGTGTGTGTGTGTGTGTGTGTGTGTGTGTGTGTGTGTGTGTGTGTGTGTGTGTGTGTGTGTGTGTGTGTGTTTTGTTCCTTATTTTCTATTTTCCATTATAGAATCACTTTGCATGCACAATTTATCTCGGTCATTCCAAAGCAAGTATATCTTCTCTCTCCTTAAAATGAATTGTACATTCAAATCTCAAATAGAAGTGGCTTAAATATCTGATTGGGCTTTTTCGTTTGTCTTATTTATTAAATGTATTTTAATAAAAACCTTTTTATTTTATTTTTACTTATTAATTAACTTGGAGGCAAACTTTTATTCTCCACAAGAGGGCACTATAACAGTGATTATACAAATACATAACCTGGACCATGTAAATCAGAGGGGCCCAAAACCCACACTTGATTGAGAACCATAAACTAGAAATAATGCTGCATTATTTGAACCATTATATTAAAATGAAAGTTGTGTTGGTTCCTCTCATTTATGCCTGCATAATGTTTAAAAATAAATAAATAGAAATCTTAGAATAGCTTTTATTTGTCACATATACATTATGGCACAATGAAATTCTTTCTTCACATTTCCCAGCTTACTCAGAAGCTGGAGTCAGAGCACAGGGTCAGCCCTGATACGGCACACCTGGAGCACTTGTTCAAGGGCCCAAGAGTGGCAGCTTGGCGATACTGGGGTTCGAACCCCTGACCTTCTGATCAGTAACCCAGAGCCTTAATCACTATGCTACCACTCTTTTGCTACCATGTCTGCTTCTTCTTCTTCTTCCTAAAGCAGATTTATTTTCAAAGTTCTAGATAGGTGAAACTTATTGAATGATGCGAGACAATCCTATATATTGTACCATAGAGTTTGATGTATAATTTATCTATTCAGCAGCCTCATGAAGGAAATGAAGCTAATCCTTAGTTTTAGAAAGTGTTTCCAAATGGCACTTTGTTCAGGCTTTTTTCCTCTTTTCATACTGTATATGGCATGGTGGACCAATTCAACACCAAGGGCCAACTTTGGCCCATGGACCCTAGTTTGAGTATCTCTGATCTAAATGTACATGATTGCATGGTACAAGGTGCTTCTCTCTTATTGTATACTGCCTATTCATATTGTGCCCAGTCATATATTTTTTTAATGATTGACAGAAATGTCAACACGCCTGATCCCCGTGATTGTGCTCCCATCTCTGATTTAATTAAAAGATTTCCACACTTTATCACATCACTGACAGTCACACATCCTCTGTCAAACCTGGAGTGCTTTAATAAATAATTGTTTTTATCTGTGAGCTGGTTCCGTTTTACAGATTTAGAGAACTTAATTGTTGTGGATGTATCTCTTGAGAGAACATTTTCTTCACAGTTAAACTAATGAGCCAGGGCACAAGGTTTGTGTGCATGAGGACGTCTTTACATTCATGCTTCCAGAACACTCACATGTTTTCCTTCTCCTGCTTCATATTATAGCATTTCATTAAAGCAATTTAGATGCATATTTAATATTGTAATACAAAAAAGTATGATAGATAATGCAGATATTCTGAAACACTGCATCGTAGTGCAACAGAACACACTTTCATTAAAAAGAAAGTCTTTAACAAAACTGATAATGATGATAAAGGAAATTTCAATGAAGCAGGAGAGAAACACAGTATTGGAACGTATGTGAGTGTTTTTTGATTTGCCTGTAATTCCCCAGAAAATGTTCTTATACAAAACATTCCCATATTTTTTTGTCTCTTTCTGTGTCTGCTTCTGTGTGACTGTTTTTATTAACATTAAAATGATTTAAGGCACACACAGAAGTGATAAAGATAGAGTAATTAACCAGGGTTGCCAGGTTTGGTCATCACAAAAAATGCACCCCACCTGATCTTAGTCTAAAAACATTCAGCATTGGAAAACAAGAAATCACATTCAGCCAGACTCTCTGCACTTGTTCTTTTTTTATGTTGAATTGTTTCAGATTTAATTCCAATGATTTTTCCTGAAAAAACAATGACAAAACCATCTTTTACTTAAACTAGCACAGTCTGCCAACCCTGTCAGTTTAACAATCCAGAACAGTCTTCTTCCATCTTCTCCTCTTCCTCACCCTTCCTCCCACTTTTCAAATGTTTTTCTTTCATTTTGTTTTCTCATAATGGCCTTTGGTGTTGATAGGACCTGGATAAGACTCAATCAGGGATTATGCGTCACCACAGCAGTATCAGCGAGCTCAAGCGCAGCTTCATGGAGTCTGTCCCTGCACCACGGCCCAGTGAATGGGACAAGCGTCTGTCCACACACTCACCTTTCCGCACTGCTAACATTAATGGTCAGATGCAGCCTGATCTGGTGAGGACAATGATTTTGCTGTTAAGTTCATATATAAAGAAAGCTATATTCTGTTCTAATATGATAGTTTATTTTGAGAGGCAGAAGACAGGTACTGTTGCTCTTTTGTTATTGTGACTAACAGCATTCATAATATTCATATAAATAATTACATATATATAATTATGTTTTAATCAGAGCCCTGCAGAGATAGGAACAGCATACCGATACCCACAGATGAATACAGTATATGTCCTTTCTGTAACTTCCCAAATGCTTATTTATTTGTTTATTTGTTTATCGTGTGATGCTTTCAGACAGGGTTTTTGTCCTGTCCTTGACATCTGTATTTATAATCATTTAGAATGTATTCTCTGTTCAATTTAGATCATTTCATTTTGATTCCTAAAGGATAAGATAATTCCTAACATTGTGTCCGCCTTAAAAAAGTCCTACACTGTAAAAATAAATCCTGTAAAATTTACGATACAAAAACCTGGCAGCTGTAGTTGCCAGAAATCTACTGTTAAAAAACAGTTAAACTGGAACTTTACATTTGTTTATAAAACTAATATTTATAATATTTAAATAATGTGAGCATATTATTACTCAGAATGTATGTTATTTAAGTCCATGACAAAAAAAACTTACAGAATTATGCAAAATCATTAAAAGCATCAAATCAAGTCAAATCTCTTGTAGATATCATCAGCTCACCTTCATGTGTAACAGAAATTAGTGAAGAGATTCTCACTGAATCAATCCCACACAGTTACTACCTTTATATAAAGCAACATGCATAACATTAACAGGTCTCTGTTCATCCTTGACTTAAACACAGGCTCTACTCTCCTAACAATTATAACTGACAAAACATACAACAGGAATTTAACTGTTAGGTTTTACAGTATTTTGCTGTTTTTTCTTGATTTTACGGTAAACTACTGGCAGCAGGGTTGCCAGCAATCTACTGGGGGTTTTTTTATAGTTTGCTTAAACTTACAGTATCTTACTGTTAAAATACATTTCCTAGTGTGTTTTTCTTTATTTAATCCCACAGAACAATCCATAGTTTTAAAAGAACACCTACGTGTGTCCACACAACAGACTGTCCCTGTCACTGTCCCTCTCACTAACTCTCTCACAGTCTCTGTTACTGACTCTCTCACTGTCTCTAATTGTCTTTCTCACTGTTTCATTCACTGTCTCTCACTGTCTTTCTCACTAACATGCTTACTTACTCTGACTGACTTGATCACTGATTCTCACACAGTCTCTCTCTCTCTCTCTCTCTCTCTCTCTCTCTCTCTCTCTCTCTCTCTCTGACTTGCTCACTGACACACACTGTCTCTCTCACTGACTCTCACTGTCTTTCTCACTAACATGCTCACTTACTCTGACTGACTTGATCACTGATTCTCACACAGTCTCTCTCTCTCTCTCTCTCTCTCTCTCTCTCTCTCTCTCTCTCTCTCTCTCTCTCTCTGACTTGCTCACTGACACACACTGGCTCACTCACTGATTCTCACTGACTCTCAATTACTTTGCAATTCATAGAACTATTATTTAGGCAACAAAATCTATCTATAATCCATATTTTTACTGACTCATTCACTCATCAATCATTAGATCACTCACTCTGTGACTTCCTTACTCTCGCACTAACACTCACTAATTAACCCCTTAGTTTTAAAACACGGATCAGAATGCACTCATGTCAGCTGTACAATAGGTGGCGGTATAGACCTTAAATGTGGCCTCTGAGTTATTTTTCCCTCTGGGCTTATACACTATCGGTAATGACTGCACGGAGACTGCAAAATGTGGTTCTGCTTTTAGTTGTTTGCTTCTTTTACTTCCTAAAGGGTGTTCTCTACAGTTAAATCAGCTCATAAACCCAACCCAAAAAACCCACTTGCAGACCTAAGCTGGGTGAAGCACTGTATTTATTAATGTATCGAGCATTTGTAGATTGTACAGCATTTTTCTTTGAGAGAAATTGCTTGGTGCAACATATGTTCAATGTTATATACATATTTTATTATAGATATATTTTAACATTTAATGGTTTTACACATCCAGAAGTTTCTATGGTTACCAGAATGTTAAAATGCAATAAAATATTGTTTAGGTAGAGTGTACTGGAGAGTCCAAAACCTGGTCCAGAAGAATGTCCTCATCTGCACATTTTACTTAAATACTAAGTTCATTATCAGCCCTTATTAATTTGAAGTGTGTTAGGTGCATTGTGTTAGAAACATCTAAGCTATATTAACAGATACGTTTACATGTGTGCAATTTAATCAAAATGTAAAAAAAAAAAAAAAGGGAGGTGGTAGCATAGTGGTTATGGCATTGGGCTCTGGATCAGATGGACACAAAATCAAATCCCAGCATCACCAAGCTGCCTCTGCTGGGCTTTTGAGCAAGGCCCTCAACTATCAAATGCTCTGGATAAGGTGCCTCTGCCAAATGCCATAAATGTAAATGTAAAAATGGTGTTTCAGTGTTGGGGCAAAGATACTGTGATGAGGTGATATGATACTCACAGCATCTCATACTTTGTGGACTGTTTTCTCCAGACTCCAGTTGTGAAGACACATACCATTACAGTTTCTGATGTGACCCACTCCCCAGTCAGCGAAACCGCCACCAATGAGGGCCCGATAGTGCACACCGAAATGAAAACCATTACATATGAATCTGCTCAGGTAAGAGAAAGTCTGATATATTTTACTTCTTTTCGCCTGCATTGTGTTCACTTTTTTGTTTGTTTGTTTGAGGATTGTCAGATGTTTGTGACTGTTCTCTTTAGATTTGTGTGCCTCAGTAGGCTGTGAGTGTGTTTGGTCAATATATCTGCTTTTGCATTTTTTTTGCGTATACTATGAGAAGAAATATGACGTGTGTCTTTTTAGCCGGATGAGAATGTTGGGATGCTGCTCAATGCCCAAACTATCACCTCCGAGACTTTGAGCACCACAACCACTACACAGATCACAAAAGTGAGCTGCTTCGTTTGTTTTTAGAAGTAAGGAATCACAGGATATTGTTGTTTTAGTTTCTTTTTGAAGATAACCTCCTTGTTTTCTCAGATGGTGAAAGGAGGAATCTCAGAAACCCGGATTGAGAAGAGAATTGTGATTACTGGTGACTCTGAAATCGACCATGATAAGGTATAGTGAATGATTATGATCAGTTTCTGTCATGATCATGTTTCTGTGTTGTGTCACACAGGTTACTATTTAATTACTCCTCATGTGAATCCAAGTGCTGTTGCAATGCTAATATTTATTAATATATATATAAAATATTAACCCTGTTGTTTATGATCTACCCTCTGGTCTCCAGGCTTTGGCTCAGGCGATAAAGGAAGCGAAGGAACAGCACCCAGACATGTCTGTTACTAAAGTAGTAGTGCATCAGGAAACTGAGATCACTCCAGAGTAACATTTTGCCTTCATGCAGGTCAGAATTTTCTTTTATTCCTGTATCACTGACTCATGATTGTAATGCCTTTAATACAATACCACAAAATGTTGTATATTGTACACAGTGTGTTTAGAAATCCAAATTACGTGTTAAGAAATCTCTTTAAACCCCTAACGCTGTGCCATGGTTCTGTGGCGATTTAAACAACACGTCTTACATCTGTGATCATTACTGAGCTTTAAAGTCACATGGTTTGTGTTAAGGCAGGTAATGTTAATGTGTAATGTTCTAGGAGGAAGAAAAAAGGAAAAAAAGGAAAAAAGTGAATTTATGGTAGAACCATGTGCATGTAATTGAGGAACTGTTTGTGTTAGGTTTGGGGGTCCCCCCCCCCCCCCCCCCCCCCCCACACACACACACACACACACCCCCATTGACTCATTTACTGACTTTCTCACTGAGCCAATTACTTACTGACTCTTGGTGAACCTTTCAATGACTCCCTCACTGATTCTCTTAATGATTAACTTATTGACTTTCTCACTAACTTGCACACTCTCACCGATTCACTCACTGCCTCTCACAGATTCCCTCACTCCCTTACTTGCTGACTCGCTCATTGATTCTTTCACTGATTCACTTACTGCTTCTCACAGATTTCCTCACTCACTCTTTCACTAATTCACTCACTGACTCTAATTGACCCCCCTTACTCCACCGTTTACGTTTACGTTCATTGACTCTCTCATTGATTCCCTAATTGGCTTTCTCACTGACTCTCTTACCACTTCATTCACTCTCACTGACTCGCTCACTGATTCACTCATTGACTTTCTCACTAACTTGTTCACTCTCACTGATTCACTCACTGCTTCTCACTGACTCCCTCACTCCTCCAAACACTGACTTGCTCATTGATTCTTTCACTGATTTAATCACTGCTTCTCATGGACTTCCTCACTCACTCTTTCACTAATTTACTCACTGACTCTAATTGACTCCCTCACTCCACTTTTATGTTTATTTACATTGACTCTCTCATTGATTCCCTAATTGTCTCTCTGACTGACTCCCTCACTGGCTCCCTCACTGACTCCGTCATTCAACTGCTTACTGACGCTCTTACTGACTCACTCACTGCCTCTCACTGACTCCCTCATTCCCCTGTTTACTGACTCGCTCATTGACTCCCTCACTGACTGTCAGTGAAGAAAGGTATATGAACTCCTCACAGGGTCCTGTGATGATATAAATAACAAGTTTTACATCTGTGATCATTACTGAATTGAAGCAACATGGAAAGAAAGAAAGAAAGAAAGAAAGAAAGAAAGAAAGAAAGAAAGAAAGAAAGAAAGAAAGAAAGAAAGAAAGAAAGAAATTGGTGGTAGTAAAACCATGTGTGTGTAATTGCGGAACTGTTTGTGTGAGGTGCGGTGTGTCTGGCATGGTTTAGTGCCCTGCCATGGTGGTTTGTATACACTTAAGTGTCTCAGGCTGATGGCAGAGGCTGGCTCTGCTGTGCGTGCAAAGACATGGCTCTGGATGACTTCTACTCTTAATCAAACATGTGTTGTTTACTTTAGTGCTTTAGTCTCAGGATGTGCAGAGGATTTTATCATTCCTGTTGTTGGAGCAAGTCTTGTGTCTAGACTTTCATCCTCTGTTTCCAGATGTGTCGCATTTTTTAGCTCCAGTGCCTTACGTGTCTGAGAACAATGTTTTAAGTTTGTTAATGTGCAAGGACATTTTGAAACCTTTCCCATAGCATGTTAAGTAACGTACGGCCCTGATGATCTCAGCGTCCTGCCTCTTTTCCCCATAGAAATCCATCCCTGATTCACACACTCACCAGACTGCATGCTGAATCTCCAGACTGTTTCTGGGCCTCTCCATCTGACAGGACAGCAGATTAACCAGCAGGATGAGCATTATTGATGACACGTCTCCTGCCTGTTCCACTGCATTTGACCGTCTACTGGAATTATTTTCCCATAGCACCATTTTTCTGTAGCACCCCACTCTCTCTCCTTTCCTCTCTCTTTCTCCAGAGTGCAACTAGTTCTTTCATTGTTCTCAAATTGTTCTAGTGAAGCGCCGACGTGGCTTTTATTGACATTTTAAATGTAGATTTTAGTGGGTTTGATAATTCCGTAGGTTTTTAAAACAATTTTTCGAGACATGTACTGTGGGGTTTTGTGTGGGCTTCTTCACAGGACAGCAGCATCTGAAATCAATTTTGTGTCTTTTTTTCTTCTTTTACGGATTATTAATTATTGCGAACAATCCTTCTTCTTATCTTTCTTCTTGTTAATAATTATGATCATTGAAAAAACATGTCTTCTCTTTAGGTTTCACTTCACGTCAACTCAAATTCTTTTGTCACAAATAGTATTGTTTATTGGGACAAAAGAATGCAGACAAACAGTGAAACTGTAGTCTATTTTTCTGTGTATTTTCTGTACCTATTTGTGTGTGCTTTAGATTCTCTTCTGGTTTTTTTACATGCAGCTTTTATGTAAGATGTATTTTACCTCTCCTAACTAACAAATGCGATGAACATCATTTGGATAGACCAGTGTGCATGTGCACACACACTCACACTGAGACCTTCCAACACTCAAGAATTAATATTTGCTATATCATTGTTGTATAGCCATCATTTCATTTCTTCTTCTTGACATCACAATATTCACATTATGAAGGTATCTGAATAGCAGTTTGTGAATATATTCAGAGCTACATACATGTCCTCTCTTCTTTAAAGCTGATGACAGACAGGTGAACGTCGGCTGCGCAAGAGTGTACTTTTTCACCATCCATAGGAACTGGTTCATGTACAAATCCAGGTGTCTTTGGGACAGTTTTTGCCTTTGACCTCATATAAATCAACTGATTCGTACACCTGAGCCCTCCACATTCACCTCTTAAACATAGCCCCACACCACAAGGCACACAGATTATGCCTATTAAGGGCAGGGGCCATTGATGAGACATCTGAAAATATTTAATCTGTGACCCTCTGACCACTTTTGCATGATTAGAAACTGACCTATCTCACCCAGTTTGGCAGTAGAATATATTATCTGGACAAAGTGTTCTCCTCTGTATTCTGTATTGTCCAGAATCTTGTTCTTTTTGTAAATTGACTCAGCCAGAAAGGTCCCTCAAAGCCTTCCCCTTTTGCATGCTAAAACACACACTTTATGAATTTTACTTTTTAGAGTTTTTATTCGGTGCTCAGAAGTAGAATCAAAGAAATGAGGGCTGTATGTCTTCATGTCTGTGTTGGAAAGTCTCAGCAGTGATGTGCTAGGGACTTGAATGTGTACTCATACATATGCTTCTGGCCAAATAGTATAGTTTCATTAATTCATTCAAATACAATTTTATTTATAGTTTGTCATTACAAAATAAATTAGCAAATTTCAGGAATTTCAGGATTCAGTGTTTTTTAGCTTTACTGTTTAGAAAATTGATGGCTACAATACATTTGTAAAACCTGTGCATAATATAGAATCAACATTTTTATCTTATTCACGAATTGATTCTGTTTTGAATGGTGTAACAGTTTGTGAACAAGCTGAAAATGTTGATTCATTACATAATGGAATCTCTGAATAATGCTGGATATAATATCTATAGCAGGGCCTGGGAGATTCAGGCCTGTAGCAGCAGTAAATGAGCTTGAATTTCAGTCTTTCTTAGGAGTTTGGATGATCAGTGGATCATCACTCTTTAAGCTAATGTGCCCGTAAATGTACTGAAAAACGGCTTACAGTCCCGTAAGAGTCAAGAGCAGCTTGTGGCTCCAAAAGTACTTTTTCCACACAGTACTGTTTACATCATAATGCTGCACTTTCTTTCCATTACAGTAAAGCAAAAAAAAAAAGTTTAGCATTAGCTTTATCTTCTTTAAAATACTTTCAATGAACAAATACTACACAACCAGCACAGTGTTTTTTTTGTTTTGAAAATTGGTCTGGTCTGTTCAACTCCTAGCATATGCACATGCACACTAACTTTATACTGACCGCCCCTGAGCGCTAGCGATCAAAAAATGTGTTCACTAAACCTCAAATTAGCAGAATTAGAGTCATGTTTTGATTAAAGCAACTCAATGGTGCTCAGTGTTCCTTGTGTATAAAATCTTCTACACTATCATTTATGTACACTCCTTGGCCACTTGTTATCCTGGTGTTTAAAAGACATCCTCTATTTTTGTCCTATCTGTTGCTGCCCCTGAAAATGAATTAAACTCCAACACAGTTTTTTTTATATAATAGTATAAATAGGATTTTGTAAAAAAAAAAAAAAAGTGTTATGTACTTTTCAGTGTTTTGTCTTTTCATTGTGATGCTCCTACCTTTCCACTCCTTGTATTTTACAATTTTAATGTAATTTTTCTATTCCTTCTTATTTAGCTTGTACACTGAATAAATTCTAATTCAGTCCCATTCTATGTCTCTGTGTTGAATATTGTTACCAACAGTGTGACTGTCTCATTTCAGTGCTGTCCACATGTGTCTACAAATGAATAAGTTGACATCATCTCTATGGATATAAACTGACCTCATGTATACATAATATTTAATGCTGGTAATGGAGCAGTAAAAGCTGAGTGAAGAAAATTCACTTATATGAACTAAAGCATCAAGGATTTCTCTTATTGTTTGGCTTCTGTACAGCTATTGACTTGTAAATATGGTCTATATTTTCTCACACACCAAACCTGTATTTTTCCCCTATAGATGTGATACACAGATATACATCAGATCCTCTTCTATTCATGTGAAACTCATCTGAAAGCTAATCTCATGCAGGTTAATTGAATATTTGCAGCTCATTGTAAATATAGCTCTTTTATTACTTTGAACCCCTATTACTTCATATTGTAATAAGAATTTTTTTTGTTTCAATTTCCCATAATTTTTTTTTTTGATTGCTCTGTGATGTTGTATAGAATGATTCACATTTTTATATAAAAAATAGCAAACAAATTGTTCTGAATGGAGACAAAAAAAAAAGAAGTCAGCTTTAATGCTTAGCACCTTTGAGTGAGACGTTTTATTTACATCTGTTAAATGAAATGCTATTATAAAAATGCAATAATTCTGTCAATAAATGGATAAAATGCTGGCCTTTATCCAGGCTGTAGTGTGTAGTTAACACCAATATCCAGTGCCAATATAATCATTCTCATCTCATTCAAGTTTTTGAGCACAATTATGATCTCATGTTTTTAAATCAGATTTGTTTTACATTTAGCTTTCAGCACACAGTCATAACAGCAAGTGATCCATGTCAGTCTTTAATGTGGTTTACTTGTTTCCTGAAACAAGAGCACATGGAAATTTTTTCGCCAATTGGTTTCTTTTTCATTTTTGCTTGGATCGATTCCCAAATATCAAGTAAAATGAGCAATTTCCACGAATTCCCACAGTTAATGCTGCTTTGTGTGTTTGCAATAAAGTGCTTTTTGAAGAAAAAATAACCACATGAATTTCAATCCGAACATTGTCTTTCACGCTACATGTCCACATGTGTCTGATCTAGGACTACATATAAAATTTAAAAACATTAGACTTTTGGCCCAGACAGTCCTGAGGAAAGTCTGCATCACATTAAGTTTTAGTTTCTTATATTTATTCTTTGTATTATGACATTATGAGCATTATTATAAGCAAATGTAGGTGCAACCCATATCATCACACCCATATGACCCTGTTGAACACCTCATTGCGGATTTATTCTCGTTTTGCTCATATAATAATATCAACTTTCCTCTTCTGGGAAGGTCTTTAGCAAGATTTGGGGGTGTGGCTTTGGGGATTAGTGTTCAATTGGAGTTAGGTAAGTAGTTCTGGGGTGCAATTGGTGTTCCTGGTTAGGGTTTTCTTTTTAACTATAAGCACTTTATGTAACGTCTGTATTTAAAGAAACAATACACTTAATCTACAATTAAATGTTAATAAGAGCTGTCCATCTCTTCATCATCATCATCATCAAGCTTTCTGCCAGAGGTGGGAGACTCGAGTCATATGACTTGACTCGAGTCAGACTCGAGTCACATTTTTCTGGACTTGAGACTTACTTGACTATATCTCTGAAAAGACTCGACTTGACTTTAGACTTGCTCCTTGTGACTTTAGACTTGACTCGGACTTGTGCCTATTTACTTGAAATGACTTGTGGAAAATATTTTTTTTCAAATATTGTGATTTTTTTATATATTTAAGAATGGACTATATATTTTCCAATAAGTCGGCGAACCCAATCCACTCTTCCGCATGCGTAAACCGCTAGACGCTATCCGGAAGCCGCTTGCCGCCTGCCAAAACAGCAGATCCCTCTGCGGACAAGACAACATGTACACCGCAACAACACCAGCCCCACCCCCGAGGATAATAAAGTTCGAGTTTAGAGATTACGCGTACATGGCCAGTTTGATTTTTTGCAAATGCAATTCACTGTAATTTGCCTTCACATTGGCATTATTTTAAACTGTCCAAACATCACAGTTTAACATTGAAGTGGTCAAGGGTTAAAGTTGTTATGGCCAAATACATAAATCTGGTTTGATGTACGGTAAATTTCTCCATAAATACTGGGGCATGACCTGATAGTTTTATTTTTTTTATATTATTAAAGATATTAGAAAATTTATGAAAAGCCCTAGAGTAACATGATCATAATAGTTTGTGGATAACTCTTAACAGAGCAAACAATGTTGGGTTCATCACCTTTTAAAAACCACTGCCTCACTTGTACAGTAAGATTTTTTTTTTTTCTGATATTGATATTCTACTTTGAGTATGCAACCCATTGTTTGGTGTCTGATGAGATGACAGAGTATACTTTACAATTATAGGTATTATTATTACTATATGTTGAGATGGGGACATGTGACTGTTCACTCCATGTTTACACAGATACATCAGGGGATTCATAGATAGAAATGATCCAGTTTAACAACTGTAGTTCTGACTCCTCCTGAGAAGGGAACATCAGCACATTCTACTGTCTAAAAAACTTACAATTAATTCTCGTTTACTTGTTCATTTAATTTATTTTTATTTTAGAGCATTTAAAGTGCTTCTTAACGATATTTTATTACACACAAGTTAATTTATTTATTTTTGTTACCCATCATCAGCCCTCTGTGTCTAAATAAGTAATAAAAGTCCCTGAGTTAAAAAAATGTGTCAAACAAATCTGTGTGTGACTTGGTATGACTTGATGACTAAGTTGCGACTTGACTTGACTTGACTTGACAAAGAGTATGACTTGACTTGACCCTTACAACAGAATGACTTGACTTGACTTTGACTTGCAATGTTAAGACTTGGACTTGACTTGAGACTTTCATTTGGTGACTTATTCCCACCTCTGCTTTCTGCACCCTGTCTTGTTCTTTAACTTTTTTCTTGCCCTATTCATTCATTATTTTGCAGCTTTCTCCTCACAAAGATCAGTGCAGCCAGACCTTGTCCATGTTGATTGATAACAGGCTTCTCTGTAGGAGTGTTGCAAACTGTTTACTCCTATTATCTTTACAAGTGTGCTGTGAGAAGCTGTGAAATCTCTCTTTTTTTAATAGAAAAAAAATGCCAGAGGCTACTGAAACATCTACTGTATTATTTATACAGGGAAATTATACCATTCCAATACCAGGGTCAGTTCATTTTGAACTTGAGTTCGAGAAAACTATAATGCATTCTGTAGTTTTGAGCGAGGTTGCAAGAGCTTAACACCAAGATGTCAAACAGCTCGCACTGGATTCTAAGGTTCAAGGTAGTTTACCCACAAACATGGAATACTGTTTGACAATTACCCACAAACATGGAATACTGTTTGACAATCGCATCCAGTCTATAAATCTGTAGAAGAAAATTCCTCATCTTTACCAAGAGCTGTAAAAATCTGATTGATTTATACATGTAATGGATACCAATATACGAATAGCTCAATGAATGAATGGAAAAAATTGTAAACACGTAGTGCACATATTGATCTTTACCATAATCTGGTCACTTGTGTAACTTTAAGATATAATATCTACATATGTATACAATGCACACCAATTCAAAAGTCAGTCTTTACCCATTCAGTTCGGGTGAAATCTGGCCATGTGTTTTTGCAGCTCATCCATTTCAAGATTTTTTTGTGTGCATGCCATAAAGCTTTTCGGATCATCATGGTATAAAGAGTGATTATTTGATGTACTATAGCCTTCCTGTCAGCTCAGACTAACCTGATCATTCTCCTCCGATCTCTTTCATTAACAAGGTGTTTCAAACTACAGATTCTCTGCTCACAGGATGTTTTTTGCATCATTCTGTGTAAACTCTAGAAACTGCTGCATGTGAAAACACCAGCATAAGATAAGCAATTTTTAATACATTTAACACGGTATAAGTCAAATATAGTACAGTCATGTGAAAATTAAAGTACACCCTATTCGAATTATATGGCTTTACATACCAGGGCATTAAAAAAAATCCTTAGCAGGTCCTAAAATTAGGTAAATACAACCTCAGATAAATAACAACACATAACACATTATACACCTTATGATTCAGTAGCTTTTAGAACCATCTTTATCTTATATATATATATATGTATATATATATATATATATATATATATATATATCGCAATGCTATGTGACTGTCATAATATCATTTTCTCAAGTCATTGTGGAGAAATTGTGCTTTGGTTCACTCTTGCTAGTGTTTTGCTTCAGTTCATTGGGGTTTGCAGGCATTTTGCGTCCTGCAGCTCTTTTAAGATTCTGCCACAGCATTTCAGTCAGATAAAGGTCTGGACTGAGCCATTGCAACACCTTGATTCTTTTTTAAGCCACTCTGTTGTAGACTTCCTGGCATGATTGGGATCACTGTAATGTTGCATGACCCTATTTCTTTTTAGAGAGAAAAGGCTTTCCTGGCAACCCTCCCAAATGAACTATATTCTTTTTTTTCTAATGCTACTGTCATGAGATTTACCATGCTAACTGAGGCCAGTAGAGTCTGAGATGTAACTTTTGGGTTTGGGGTAAATTTGCTGGGACCTCCTCTTCTAAGAAGACTGGCAACTCTCTTGAATGTTTTCTACTTGTAAATAATGTTCCTCACTGTAGAATGAGTTAAAATTGTTTGGAAATGGCCTTATAACAGGTCTCAGATTTATGGGCAGTAACAATTGTTTCACTGAGCTCATTGCTGATGTCGATCCTCCTTGGCTTTTTTAGAGGTGGTCACAATCATTGATGATCAGTTAATAGAGGGCATTTAATAAGTAGCACCTCGGTCCTTAACTCCTTAGTTCGATTCCACAAAAGCCATAGAGATGTAGTCAATTGAAGCAGAAAACCACTGTTCAGTCATGAACATGAGGATCATTTTGTAAATCACACTAGAAATAAAAAATCCATGTGTAATTTATAAACTAACCTCATACACAACATTTTCTATGTAAATAAACATGGCTAGAAGCCGTGGAACTGCAGCATGACTAAAGTCTCAAGCCATATCAAGTCTGTCATTGGAATAAATTATGATTGGCATGTGGTTGTCAGCTTGTGCATTTTTTAAATAATATTTAATAAAAATTTTATCATTCAATAATGTTAGGGTTCAGATTAATGTGCTGTCTTATAAACAACTGTAACCATTTTCATACATAGTGATAGCTATTGTTAACATTTCCTAATAGATTTGCTGAGCTGAATAGAGGATTTCTGCATGTTGTTTAATTTATATGTTGGATATGGTGATTGACATAAATGGATCAAGGCACAAGATGAATTTGACAAACCTGGCAAAGAAATCATTACAATGAGCAAAATAACACAGCACAGACTCGTGTAAACATACACGCACAAAACACACACACTCAGGAACACACTCTCAAATAACTATTTATTGAAATACATTTAAATAAATGTAATCTATTGCCATTAATTTATCTCTGTGAATGAATTTAGAGCAGTGGAATTTTAACCCAATCAACCTGTATATGAAATAACTGTTTAAAACTCACTGCTGTTTTACATTAAATAAATGGGCAAAATCTATATTTAATTTATATTTTTAAGCAAAAATAAATAAATAAATAAATAAATAAATAAATAAATAATAAATAATATAGATAGATAGATAGATAGATAGATAGATAGATAGATAGATAGATAGATAGATCAAGTTTTTATTTTTAATATGATTAAAACATCATTTTGTTACTTATTCATAACAGAGAAATTAGTCAGATGGTTATTAAATCTATGCTTATTGTCAGAAAGATAAAGGTTCTACTCTCTACACCCTACTCTCTACATTTTTTGTCATTCATGCTCTTACAAACGCAGCTTTTGTTTATTTCAAGCTAAACTTTACTCACTGTTAACACTTAATTGTGATCAAGGACATGGTAAATGTATCCCAGGAACACTGGGTATAAGGCAGAGGTTCCCCCTGGGTGGGATTGTTTACTAACTGACTCCACAGGCCTTTTAAGGACAGGGCAATGAGCCAGACACCATCAAGTTTAAAACTCGACCCAGCACAATCTTTACCTAAGTTTGAAAATGTTCCTGTAAAACTTTATACTTCCTAAGCAGAGTGTCTTGATTGCCCATGTAAACAACAGCAACACTATGTTCTGAAGAAAACTGCATACCAGCATATTAGCATCATGAAAAACACAATAGTGAAATATCACTAGTCAGAAGATTTCTCACAGTACCAGCACTCAACCCTTGCTTCTCATAAGTGTCAGACAAATTGAGTTCGGTTGCCCAAAGCACTGTAAAACTGTAAAACTGCAAAACTGTTCCTGTTTGAACATTCAAATGGAGCAAGTGAGCATTTTAAGCTTATGAAAATACATCTCCCAGCCTTCCTATCATTATTCCAATCAATCTATTCTGCTACCTGTAAAGAATTACCAGGCATTCTAATATTTCTTTCTTTCTTGCTTTCTCGTGATCACAAATTAACTTTCTCATGATCTTAACATAACAGAAGTAGTTTTCTTGTTATCCCAACTTAATTTTCTTGTGATTTCCACATAACAAAAGTTGTTTTTCTCATTATCACAACTTAATTTTCTAATGATCTTCCTGTAACAAACATTGTTTCCTCGTGATTAGTACTTAATTTTTCTGTATATTTAGCATTAGAGCACATTCTAGAGGTAGCATCATCACAGCATCATGGATGATAGCATTCGCTTTTACTTTGAACAGGGACTCACTTAAAGTGAAATAGCTTTGTGATTGTCAGTGATTGACAACTTACACATAAGTGTCTGGCACTTGAGAAGGTCATTCTGTTGGTTTTTCCGTTCAGATCATGTGATAATGAGAAAATTCTTCTGCAACAATATATAAGTTGTGATTATGAGAAAACAAGAAAGAAAACATATTATAATGCATGGCCTCATAGGACTTCCGTAGCTTACAGAAAAGAACTTTATTCTATGAAGGAACAAAAAACAGACTTGACTTAGGGCTGTGGGCTAAAATAATACATTATATAAAACTACTATATTACAGTTGCCATGGTTTCCCTCATTTATAATTTCATAATATTTAGTAATTGAAAACAAAGATCAGTCATTTCTGATGAGACACAAACCTGGTCATTATTTTTTACACTTGTTAAAGTTGATCAGACTAAAAGTCTACTCACACAGGGAGGTCCTGCAGATGGTTCTGCAGCTTAAAAATGTTCATATTAAATAAGAAATAAAGATATGGGTCAATTGTATTCCCCTTTTCTCAATCTCTGGAATACATTTTGTATAAAAGAGAAATTAGTCATTGATGGCACTATCCAGTGTCACCCAGAAACACATGAGGTTCCTTTCAGGGTCTGGTTCCAGGTTTCGTTCTTTTTTCCACATAGACTTTTTTCTTAAACATCATTACCTTTGGCTGGTTAATTAGGGATACATTTAAATCTATATATTAAATCTGTTTTTTAAAGCTGCTTTTTCCCTTATATAAGTGAAATTTCACTTCACCCAGTCATAAACAAGAGATGGTTTTGCAGACTGGTACTAGGTATGTAAATTAACCATTGGAAATACTTCAATAAAAACTAATGGAAGTTGAATATTGGACAGTCAGCCGTCTGTTCGCCACCAGTTCAGCTTCTGTACTTCTATAGATACAATTTTGGAAACCGGACTGCTGCAAACCAACATTCCTACTATTTGTGTGAGGTAGGCAGCTCTTAGACAGGTAAGTCTCTGTGTAACTTCCAGAGTGTGCTTGGCATCCCAGCTAGTCATAAGCAGTTTTAAGCTTCCCTGAGTTCTGCTATGCATTACTTTTTTGAATTATTGAACAACTTTTGCTTTTGGCTGGTACCTGCTGCCAATTCCTATATATTGCTCTTTAATATGCAGTAAAAGTGCTCATTTTTCTTGTCAAAGGCGGAGCTGCCAAGCTCTCTGCTCTCTGCTGCAGCAAAAGCACTTACCTTTTTCTTTGTAGGAAAAACTCTATGCTGCGACAATCAGGAGAAAGTAGATCATTATTCTTATAGTCTGGAAGATTCGAACAGCTATAATGCCGAAGTTATGGCACAGCTCCTTAATGTCTGTTGGAAATGCGTTGGGAACTGGTTATGGCATTAATCTATTCATGCCATTCTTGACAAAAGTAGAGTCTGCGCTAAAAAAGAGGAACCAAACAGCAATATTACAACTATGTATTAATATTTTTTTAAATGCCCTTTATGTAGGATGAGGATAGAAAAAAGAAAGATAAATTTTTTTTGGAGACTAGCCATGTAAAGTCTTAGTCAAGGTGCTGACTTTTAATCTCCATTGATATGAACAAAAGGGAACACTTAAAAAGTTCTGAAAGAAATCACCCTGAATATAGTAGAAGTGCAGCAGGATGTGAGGCATAACTCTTTGTATGTTTATTTTTTTTCATGTAAGTCCATGAGGACTGAAACTGCAATCAATTTGCATTTAATCACTGACTGTCAGCTGCTTCAGAATTTTTTTTTTCGATAGTATTTTTCACCATCATAATGAAACAATACAGCATTAAAATTGTACTGCTCTCAATTCACATCGCTAATTAGCTGGCTTCTTCTGAGAAGGAAATCTCTGGAGGACTCATACAGACTAATCTTCAAATCTATATAAAGTTAATAAAAAATTAACTAGAAGGTTTTATAATGCAGTCTCAATCTTCTACACTACATGTACCTTACAGCATTTTATTAGCCAACCTGAGCCTCATACGGTCCTCACTGGATCCTCCAGATTAGAGATAGCTCTCGGAGAATTCGTTTATATCATACGCTCGATGGCACGTGCAATATTTCCTTATTAGTCACAACTCTTGGTTAATTGGATATTGATGGTCAATGTATTTTTTTCAGAGCTTAGCAGTGTTTAGGCCAGCAGAGAGGATTTGCTTCTTAGTTTTGCTCAGAATTGAAAATTTGCTCGGGACCGGGGCAAATGTGAGCCCACTTAATGGGCAAATTAATGGTGGTCAAGTTTCATCCCATTCATGTTACGATGGTCTCATTGTAACGCATCTCCATTGTAAGTTGGGGACTACCTGTACAATAATAAAAAAACATTTTGCATATTCATTTAGAATAACACAATGAGTTTAGTCAAGTTTTAGGCTTTTTCCTAGTCACTTTTTAAATGTTCTGTTGTTACATCTCTTCTTACTGAAAGAGTGGACAACTGAGTACCACATGCATCCATCAGTCGAGCCAAACATCAGTGAGTCAGCAGATCGTGGTTAATTTATCTATTCTCATTCAGTTCATTCAGGAAGGACCTATACAATTTTGAGGTGTTTAGCAAATATACTGAGATTTGGAAAATGATCATGTATTATATTTTACTATATTTTGTTAATGGCCTGATTATAAAAAAATTTATAAATAGAAGTCACAGTTGCATAATGCATTAAACTTTTAATCAATCTCATTATATATTCCTACATTTGGATTTTGAATCATGCAATGGTATAAAACTTCTCTCAGGGGCTACATATCATATAGCTCTGCCCCTTCTGCTCTTATTGGATGACTGGTTTGTTCATTTTGTTCACAACTGGCAATTACCACTTCTTTCAAATCGTTCACAAGCTAGTTATAAAGAATATAAAGAATAAATGCCATATTCAGCCTCAACACCATGTCTTGTTCAGTCTTGTTTCTGTTTCAATTGCACCAATAACCTTCTTTATAGTCACATGTTTTATGCAGGCAGAAGGCAAGAAATATAAGAAAGGATACATTTCCTTACATAGTTAAAATAGTTATTTGGAAAAGGAACATGGGTGACATGATGATGGTAGCATTGCAGGTGGGTTACCTCTGGATAAAAATCTAATTATATGTGGATTGGCTGCTCTAATTTTCCCCAAAGTGTGAAACAGTATGTGGTGCCCATAATGCACTGAGTGAGATTCAGGGTGTGCCCTTTGGATTGAATAAATGAATGAATGAATGAATGAATGAATGTCCTAAGTGTCTCTTTAAATGGCAGCTTGTTCCCTGGAGCACCTTTCTCTTCAATTTTTATGAAAATGTTCACATAAACGTTTTCCATTGATAAGATGTTATTTCAAGGCCCCAGGTTAATTTCCCATGAAGCTTAATGCATCTCAGACATTTGATGCAGAAAACTTACATATCTAAAAACTTCTGTGTTTCTAGAATCTAAAACACAAATTTATATATTGTTGCAGAAGTAGGAAGTCTGATTTAAAATCCACCATGCTTGCTATGCATTTCAGCATTTCAGGATTTCAGCATTTCAGCTTGTTGCTGTGTCTTGTGTCTACACCTGGATTCTATTGACTGCTAAATACATGGGAATAAAACTGTGCCTTGGAGACCGGCAGCAGTAAAAACAAATTACAACCAGCTTTAGGACACAAATCTCCAGCTCACAGATGCAGACACACACACACACACACACACACACACACAGAAACACTTACAAAATAAATGTGCCCATCCTTACACCCAATGCACCGATCTACATGACCCACAGAACTAGAATAAAGCTAAGGGGTTGGATATAATCTTAAAGAACTGATAGACAATATGTATTCCATATTAGGTACTCTCAAACACTCAAACAATATTTCAGAACAATAGCTAGCATGTTGTTAGACAGAAATAAGTGGAAGCATTCATTCACAGATGTACAGATTTGTATCTTCCTTTAGGCACACTCTTTAGCAGGTCAGCTTTACAAGCTGTAAGAACAGCTGAAGCCATCTTATGAACGACTGATTTAATGAAAAAAGATCATAAGAGGCGGCTTAAATGCCTGGAAGAAACTATAAAGTCAAATAAGAGGGGACAAGCTGGCCTCAAAGAAGTACACCACTGAGGGCAATAACAGAGGAGGAATTTCTTCTTTTACTTCTGCACATTTCTGTAAATTAAAACTTTAAATAAAGTTTAGGATACTTTAAAAACTGTTCTAAATTAATAAAAATCAGTCAAAACATTTTTTATAAATGGTGCTGAATGCAAATAAATTAATTTAAATGTAAAAGTATATATTTTGTATACTGTATTCGGCCCTCTGCCTATTTGTCCAAAACTATGTGCACCTATGAACATAACAGCATATGAAAAGAGGATGAAAAGTGGAAAGTCGTTAGGACCCGATGACATACCGGTAGAAGCATGGAGATGTTTAGGAGAGATGCAGTGGAGTTTTTAACAAGATTGTTTAACAAAATTCTGGAAGGTGGGAGGATGCCTGAGGAATGAAAAAGGAGTGTGCTGGTTCCGATCTTTAAGAATAAGGGAGATGTGCAGACCTGCAGTAACTACAGGTGAATTAAGTTGATCCGTCACACCATGAAGTTATGGGAAAGAGTAGTGGAAGCCAGGCTGAGAGAAGAGGTGGCCATCTGTGAGCAACAGTGTGGTTTCATGCTGAGGAAGAGCACAACAGACGCATTATTTGCTTCTAGAATGTTGATGGAAATGTATAGAGAAGGTCAGAAGGTGTTGCATTGTGTGTTTGTGAATCTAGAGAAAGCGTATGACAGGGTCCCGAGAGAGGAGTTGTGGTATTGTATGAGGAAGTCTGAAGTGTCAGTGAATTATGTGAGGATGGTGCAGGACATGTATGAGGACAGTGTGACAGCAGTGAAGTGTGTAGTAGGACTGGTTCAAAGTGGAGGGTGGATTGCATCGTGAGGGACAGGTTGACGGACAAGGTTAGACAGGAGTCTCCATGGTCTATGATGTTTGCGGATGATATTTTGAATTGTGGTGAGAGTAGGGAGCAGATTGAGAAGAGCCTGGAGAGGTGAAGGTACACGCTGGAGAGAAGGGGAATGAAAGTCAGTAGGAGAAAAACAGAGTACATGTGTGTGAATGAGAGGGAGGGCTGTGGAGTGGTGTGGTTGCAGGGAGAAGAGGTGATGACAGTGGATGAGTTCAGGTACCTGGGGTCAACAATGCAAAGTAACGGAGAGTGTGTTAGAGAAGTAGAGAAAAGAGTGCAGGCAGGGTGGAGTGGGTGAAGAAGAGTGGCAGGAGTGATTTGTGATAGAAGGGTATATGCAAGAGTGAAAGGGAAAGTTTATTTACATTTGCTGCATTTAGCAGATGCCCTTGTCCAGAGCGACATACAAAAGTCTCTAGCAATGAATAAATCTACACTAGTTTGCTAGATTACAAACTTAATAAAATTTAGACTGATACTCTTGATTTCTACAAAGCAGACTTGAAATGTGCTAATTTAAGTGTTTCAGGTCTTCATCCTTTCCTTAAAGATAGCCAGGGACTTCGCTGTTCGGACATCTAGATGAAGTTCATTTTACAACCTGAACAGAACAGAGAAGAGCCTTATGTATACTTACCTCTCATTCCGAAAAAAGGTGGTACCGGTCGAGCAGTGCTGGAGGTTCTCAGACAGAGGGGTACAGTGCAAGGTGTGATGAGGTCTCTGAGGTAAGATAGTGCTTGTCCATTTTTGGCCTTGTAGGCAAGCATCAGTGTTTTGAATTTGTTACATGCAGCTACTGGAAGCCAGTGAAAGTAGTGCAGCAGTGGGATGGTGTGGGAGAAAGGCCAATTGAACACAAGTCGTGCAGCTGCATTTTGAATCATTTGCAGTGGACGAATAGCATTCAGAGGAAGACCTGCCAGAAGAGAGTTGCAGAAGTCCAGTCTTGAAATGACAAAAGACTGAACAAGCACCTGGGCAGCCTGTGTGGAAAAAAAATCCTTCCGATATTGTATAGAAGAAATCAACTAGAACGATCCACATTGGCAACATGTGAGGAGAGGGACAGTTGATTGTCCATAGTTAACCCAAGGTTGCTAGCAGTGGCTGAAGGGGAGAGCAGAGAGTCATGAAGAGTTATTCGGAGATCTTGACCTGGAGATGAATCAAATGGGATGACCAGCAGTTCTGTTTAAATTGTTGTTCTGTTAATTGATGAGCACTCATCCATGAAGATATGTTTGTCAAGCATGCCAAGATCCAAGCAGAAGCTGTGGTATCTGTGGGAGGGAAAGAAAAGCTGAGTTGAGTGTCATCTGCATAGCAGTGGTAAGAAAACCCATGTGAGGATATGACTTCACCAATGGAGTGGGTATAGAGGGAGAAAAGAAGGGGACCAAGTTCCGAGTCTTGTGGGACACCAGTGGTGAGTCTGCACGGGACAGATGTGAATCCCCTCCATGTTACCTGGTATGAGGGACCTTTCAGGTAGGAAGCAAACCATTCCCATGCTGTTCCGTGGCTACCGAGGCTCCTGAGGGTAGACAAGAGAGTCTTGTAGTTGACTGTGTTGAATGCAACTGAAAGGTCCAGAAAGATAAGTATAGATGACAGCTTTGCTGATCAAGCAGCATGCAGTTTCTCAGAAACAGCCAAAAGGGCCATCTCTGTGGAATGTGCTGCTTTGAAACCAGACTGGTTCGGATCATGGAGGTTGTTCTGTGAGCGAAAGATATGCAGTTGGTTAAAAACAGTGCTTTCCAGAGATTTAGAAAGAAAGGAGCAAAGTGATACCAGTCTGTAGTTGTTGAGGTCTGATGTATCCAGAGCAAGTTTTTTAAGATGGGAGTAACCCTTGCTTGCTTGAAGGTAGTTGGCACATAGCAAGATGTTAAGGACTTGTTGATGATTGTGGAAATGAAGGGCAAAAGAGCTTAGTTGATGGTCTGAAGCATAGTTGAAGGGTTTGGATCCAGAGGGCAGGTGGTGGGATTGCAAGATTTGCAATGATTTGCAGTATCTCATCTTCTGTTAAGATTGAGAAGCTTGACAACGAAGGCGTAGGAGATTCCTGGCTGTGCTGTGTAGTCATTGTTGGGGAGGATGTGAAGGTCTGGAAGATTTCCTTAATCTTCTAATCATAAAAGGAGGCAAAGTCATCAGCAGTCAGGGAGGATGGAGCAGGTGTGGCAGTAGTGAAGAGATGTTATGGAGCACAGAGTTTATAGGACTGTGGTGATACCTGCTATGTTGTGTGGTTTAAAGACAGTGGCATTGACTGACAGGAGGTGGAGCTGGAGGTAGTAGAGCTGAAGATGGTGAGGTTTTCAATGGAAGTGACGAGGATGGACAGGATTAAAAATCAGTTTATTAGAGGCACAGCGCATGTAGGACATTTTGGAAACAAAGTGAGAGAGGCCTGATTGAGATAGTTTGGACATGTGCAGAGGAGAGACATGGGGTATATTGGTAGGAGAATGCTGCAGACATAACATAATTTAAAAAAAACGTTAAGGGGGTCTGAATACTTTCTGTACATTGCCACAAAGGAAGCACACAATTGTGTAGAATGTGTATGTATGCTGTAAAATTAAAATTTCCCTTCATGCCTCTGTTCACAAAGTGAGCTCTATGAATGTCAGATGATGGTCAGGTAATTAAAATGAACTATGAGCTAATGAACTTTGCCGAATCTCACTCTCTCTCTCTCTCTCTCAAAACAAATATTGTAAGATTGAGAATAGGATGATGTTGTCATGCCTGACCTTTTACACACTTAACAATCATTAAAAAACTGTATATTTGTATTTGTTTGGCTTTGCCTTTATTTGGAACACTGATATGAAAAGTCAGTTCAGCGGTTGGTGCACAGGTACCATCCATTACAAAACAGCTGTTGTTACAATCAAAACGCACATGCAGCATACAGAACGCATGGAACAACAGACACCGAGATAGACTAATAATCAAAGTTGACTTGAATCCTTCCCCAGCAAACAGGAGTTTTTAATTAAGTAATCTGTGTACTAGACAGAAAAATCTCAGGTCTTCATCTTCTTCATATCCTTCATTTCTGCATGCAAAAGCATTTTATTTCAATAAGAGTAATCAGAGTAGTATAATAATTATTGGTTTAATGCCCACAAAACTATTACATCTGCTTTACTACAGTTTTAGTGCCTGAACATACATGAACAGAGACATTATACATTTTTTAAATACTGCACATTTTCCTGTCACCCCTAAGAGATAACAACAAGCTTACAGGGTTCAGTCCTTAAAGATTGTATTGTTGATCCCATTTCCCCTCAAAAGGGTTCCAGAGACGAGGTTCATAAACCTTGAAGAACCCTCAGTTTAACTTGCTTTAAAATCTTTATGTGTACATTGCTGGTGGCTGGATTTTTTGTTTTTTTGGTTATTTTACTTGTTTAACAATTATGGTCAATGTTTGCTTTTTTTTTATCTCTCCATTATTGCCTTCAATACTGCCAAATGCTCTATTTTCTATATGGAATGTATCTATTTTATATATATATATATATATATATATATATATATATATATATATATATATATATATATATATATATATATATATAAGGTGGGACACAGCTCATGACATTATAGCAGGGCTCTTAAGTGTGCATGAAATTGCTAAACATTACAGTTCGACTTAGAAACCAGATGCACAGGGGTGCTCTGCTGTACTATCTAGCAGATGCTTTCAATCCTCCAGTTATACATAAAGTACCCAGGAGAAGGCAGTCACATTGAGGCTGCACAAACATGCAAAGTCATGCGTCAAGTCACAGGTCTTGGGTAGGCATTCAGTAAGATTTTAGTTTTGAGCCTCTGTTTTTTTTTAGTCATATATTCTTAGTGATCAAATGTTCATAAATAATACAAACACATCCTAATTTCCCTCTCTTTACATTTACTTATGCTGCATAGAGTGATGTCCTGACACAGTTCTACTGATGTGGCTCTGCTTTCCACTCAGTCCTTTCTAATCTACTTCTGTTACATCTTGATTAGACCATTCTGCACTTCTGAATCATTCTTCTGATGCTTTCATTGATCACACACGGACACCCTAAAGATCACACACCCAAAAAACATGCCAGTTCAACTCTTCCTATTTCTTTATTGGATATTTTGACCTGCAGACTATAGATTTATATATAGACTAATCATAAAGATGTTCCTGTGCTTATTCCACGACTTTAGTTTGCTCATCTGCTAATCTGCAAATTCTACATCTGCAAATTCTACTTTTAATGTACTCCATACAGCCTGATTTTATAGCCAAAGAGTAATGATTTATAAAAACCCACTATCCTTTTTCACTGGTATCATCCAACTGATTTATGCAAATGGCGATTGGTTAAAAGCACAAAACAAATAATATTAATATCAAATTCAATATTTTGTGAGATTAAAACCAGATCTTTGATTGATTTTTTGTTGTGTGTTTAATGGATAAAGAATGTTTTATACAGTATGAATAAAACAGATGCTATTGAAAGATCTTCTCATTGAACAATTCTACAAAACATGTCCAGGGTGTACTTTCGTGACAAAGCCAATATGATAATTTACTTAATTTCTATGCTGTACTTTTACTGCTGTCTTGTGGAGTAGGGAGAGAGGTAGCTTTGGGAAAATGAGTCATGAGTCATAAATGCTAAAATCAAAGTCAGTGGATGAGATAAAAAAATTGTTCCTCCCTGCAAATATAAAAGAAAATGTGGACAACCTGATAATGGACCATACCCTAATTTTTTTTTTTATCTTTGTCTTTGGTTATATGAACATACCTGTAGTTATGTAGCATTGAAATCTACGGAAAGCTCTTTTTAGATCATATCCATTGTTTGTAAAGTGATACATTTATGCCATTTGGAAGATCACCTCATCCAGAGCAACTTACAGTTTTGTACAGTTAAGTTTGTAGTCTCTATAAAAAAAAAAAAACCTGAAGCTAGTTCATTAGGCTAAAGACAAAAAGTACCATCTGTCTAAATCCCTGCTGCGAAAGATAAGTACTGATACAGCATAGACTGTGCTAGGATAAGTCCTTTATGTAATTGTTCATGTTATTTTTGGTGACAGAGTGCTGCATTCCCAAACCTACACATTTGACTGTTGGTTTGACCAATAGGTATGTTTGTAGATCTTATAATTTATAGCACAATTGATGGTTGGTCAATGAGAGATAAATTGTGATTGGTCAATGATATTAATCAGACCCAGAGTAAAAAAACACAGCAGATAATTGGATTGCTTTCCAGCCTGAGATGCATTCTAACATATCCAAGGTCAGGTCAAGGCCAACTGTGGTGCTTCTGATCTCCCACAAATGCAAAGTCAGAGTTCGGAGTTTGTATGCGAATTCCTTCCTGATTCACACAGACTTCAGGGATGCAGGATTGTTGGATTGGTTTGGGGCAGCTTGAAATCTGCAATACTGCCTTTTCCTGAAGTTGTACTAAAGGCTTGGATAATGTTTGTGAGTCAGTTCTATAACTCATACTATGGGAGCGCCTTGGAGGGACCGTGGTTAACTCCCAGTCCTGACTCTCTGGGGTAGACATAAGGGACGAAGTCAGGTTCTTGTTAAGGTTGCAGTGACCCTCAAGCTGGGGCTGCTGAACACAGACTAGTTCTTTTTCTACATCCAAGTAAGTGCTGATATCTCGGTTACTGGAGTTGCAGGAGTCTGATAGATGAATAGAGGATATGAATAAAGACTCCTGATGACGAAGGACCTCAGTGTGCATCACCTCTCTTGGAAGTGGCATTCTCTCTTCTTTTGTGGTCCTGCCCTGCAGCAGTGGCTCAGAGGAGGCCAGTTCTTTAAGGCACAATATATTTAAGTGGGCTGCAGGCAGGCTGCCAACCCAGTGGTAGTGCCTGATCAGTGAGTTTACTTGGGTGAAGTCTGCCGAGGGCACAGTAGACATGGTGCACATCACACTCTGCATCTCAGACAGCAGAATTTGAGTCTCTTTGTCTCGATTCTCATATAGTACTGTGTTAGCACAAATGAAAATAAATAATCCCACTCCCATGATTACAGGACCTAGTAGCTTCATCCTGTCAGTGTGAATCAGACTCGCTGTTGAGAACAGCCCTTTGGCTCCAAGGCCCCAAGTGGTTCCATGAGTGGGGCTTTTAGTCACTGAACCTGCTGCTGATCGTTGCACCCGGTATGGCCAATACCCCACCACTGCCAACGTGGTGCCAACAATCACCACTATCATCCCCAGCACCAGGAATGCCCCTGGCATGGAGCGGATACGCAACTTCCCTTGGACCACCCCTGCTTTCTTCTTCTTCCTCAGACTAAAGCACGGAAACCGCTGAGTAGATGATGAGGCTAAAGCCTGGGGTTGAGCCTTGTGGGTCCTCATACCTCCGACTCTCTGGGTGTGAAAATGAAATAAAGAGCAAATGTTTTAACAGAGACCACACACACAAGTCTTTTTAGATACACACAGCTGGGTATTGTGTATACAAGTAAAGTATCTATAGTGAAAACCAGTGGCAATTGAATTGCACAATTATCAAGAGGTTCATATGACTTTTTATTGCTTACATTTTTATTTAGACCTCTCTCATTTAGCCAGTGCCTGCATTGTATATATTAATCAAATATTGCCCCAATATTTCAATGCACTGAAGTAGAGTTAGCAAAAACTGTATAAAACAGAGTGAATCTTTTAGCTCCCTGAAAGGCATGAACTTCATCTTGAAGTCAGTTTTGCTCAATTGTTAATGATAACTTGCTATACATTCACTGTGCACTTTGTTAGAAACACAACAGCTATAACATCTGCTCATTCATCAAACAATAGAATACAATTCTGGTCTCTGTAACTTTAACTGTAACAGATAGTAGATAGGATTGTGTATTTCTAAAAAATGCTATGATTAAGTGAAGTAATAAAATCTTAAGGTGCTTCAATAAAGAATTATCTGCATGATTTTCGGCATTGTACTGCTGCTATGTGATTGGCTGATTGGATAACTGTATGAATAATCAGGTATAGAGGTGTTCCTAATAAAGTGTAAACCTGGTGGGTGTTTTAAACTACATTACTTCTCAGTTTGTGCCACCTAAAACTTCAATACAGGGCAGGGGCCCAACTATAGAGTGGTTTCTTAGTAACAGACAACCCACATAAACCCAAAACTGCATCTTGGTCCATGGAGAAGAGTAGATGTTCTGAGCATGCAGCTGCTGTTGGCTGTTTGAGGACCAGACGCAGTCTCCCAGAACAGCATTAATAGAGAGAAGATGCAGCTGATAAACAAGCTCAAATGTTTAAAGTGTAAATTCCACCTAAGCCATTGGTGTGTTCAAGGTCAAATTCCATGTAATGGGACATTTGTGATAAATGTGATTATGTGCATCCAATTAAAATACTGTTTGATAAACAACCAACAAATAACAAATAAATCACTTATAATAAACAAATAAAATAAAATAAAATAATTTTTAGGCATTTTTATAATTGATTTAAACAAAAAGTATATTGCTTTCTGCCTAAAATAATGATTTTGATATACTAAACTTTCTTTCGGCTTCTCCCGTTAGGGGTCGCCACAGCGGATCCTCCGCACGTTTTTTTTGATTTGGCACATGTTTTACGCTGGATGCCCTTCCTAACGCAACCCTCCCCAATTTATCCGGGCTTGGGACCGGCACTGAGAGTGGCTGGGGATGGTTCCCTGACCGGGAATCGAACCCGGGTCGCAGCAGTGAGAGCGCTGCATCTTAACCACTAGACCACCAGGTTTTGATATACTACTGAAGATAAAACCAAAAAAGGTGTTAAACATGTCTGGTCAAATCTTCGAGTATGGCAGGTTGAAATAGACAACTGTGTATGTGGTAACAGACCAGCGTGGTCAGAATCTCTTCAGAAGCAGGCATCAATGGCATTCTAATAGATAACATTTACATTTAAATTTAAGGCATATGGCAAACTCCCTTATCCAGAGCAACTTACATTTATCTTATTCACACAACTGAGCAGTTACGAAGTAAAGGGCCTTGATCAGAAGCCCAGTAGTGGCAGCTTGCCATGGCTTGGATTTAAACTCAGGACCTTCGGATCCATAGTCCAATGCCTTAACCACTATGGTAGATGAGTAACAAATATTATTTAAAAGTAGTAACAAATACTGCTTAGATGTTTTACTTAAAGTATTCAATATCGATGATAAAATCAAAAGTCCTGATTGCCTTAAAAAAGGTCTTACATATAAGCTTTTATGAACTTCTGCTGGAAAAACCAATAATGATTTAAGAAATTAGGAACTTGTACCATACAAATGTATGTCCAAGCTTTCAGTTTAGCACTTTCCCCTTTCATTCACAGAACCCCTTAGTATCTGAGAGGAGGCTAGATATATATCTCTTTAATTGCTGCTCTGCACAGTGTATCAGCCACCCTGTACTCGTTGTCAACGCACATGGACCACCACTGAGCAGATATTGTTTGGTTGGATACACTCATACCAGCACCACACACTTACATGTCAGTGTCAATGAGTGTTAATGAGAATGAACCATCTCATCCTTCTCGAGACTTGTAGTGGAACATATTGTGCAGATGAGCTATGCACAGTAATTTATACAAAGTAACCTATATGGAATATAGAAAACGACCATTGTTTTTCTTATTTCATTATGAAATTAAATCTGGTTTCTTGTATTTTTTTTTATTTGGTGAAATTGTATCTGTAAAAATGAACACTAAACAACTTAAAATTATTAACAAGCGTTAAATGATTAATTTATTTCTTAAACCATGAATTAAGGAAATTGCAAGACAAAAAGATTATTGTAGAGATACACTATAAAGACATAAAAATATTTGTACTGTGTATTGCACTGTGATTTTTTTTCTTCTTGCTAAACTTGCCAAACACAGTTGTATAAAACGTCTTTAAATAAGTCACAAGATTCTAGACAGGAATTGTAGCAAATAGGCCATGAGGTCATCCTTGGTATCTTCAAGCCATGCAGTTTTCTTAGTCCTGAGTGATTCAGAAATGATCCCAAAAGGCTACATGCAATAATCATTCCTTCCATCCAAACAACTTCTGTGGGTTCATTAGGAGACAAATTGAGGGATTCACAATGCATAAGCTTTAAACCTTGCAGGGTACAAAGTCTGTGTGCTATGGCTCCAGAATTGTTCAAGACAAAAACATCAGTCTTCATATCAAGGGGCAAAGCCCATGCCTTTTTACTCATCTGTGACAAGAAGTCTTCCTGTGGAAAGATTCCCAGTAAGCTCCAACCACAAGTAAGAGCCGTGGTGGAAATCTGGGTATCATTTCGGAGGATAATTTCCTGTCTGTAATAGTTTACGCATGCCAGTAAGTGATGGAGCCACTCACAGGGGCCTACCTAAACCACTAAAGCTTAATAATGTTTATCACATGTTGGGACAACAGAGTGGCTAGCATTCGCAATGACTCAAGTTTCCACACCATGAATCATATGATCTGAATCAATCAAAGCCACTGCAATAGCCTTGGGCATTACAAATGCAACAGAAACAGTTAAGAAAAACTTTATGAAAACTGTGAAGGAAAAAAAAAAACAACAGTCAGTGACTTAAATGCCAATCTCCACAATGCAGGGTTGAAAGTATTGAAATCCACTGTTGGAGAAATACCACAAGACACAAACTTATCAGCAGTAAAAGTCAGAATGCCAGATTCACAAAGAAACACAGAGATGAGCGACAGCCCTTCTGGAACCAAGATGAACCTCTGCTAAAGTAATGAAAAGTGCTCATGAGCTAAAACATACAAGCTCATGGGTGAAGCATGCTGGTGGTAGTAGCATGGCTTGGGCTTCTTCTGAAAATTGTTCTCGCTAATCTTTATTGCCGATTGAACTCATGATGGTTGCAAAAGAAGGAATCTACACCGAAATGCATCCAATCTAATGTGAAGAAACTTTAACCTGCAGAAAGACAATGAGCCAAAACACTCCACACACTGACTTTACCAAGACTAAGATTTGTGCACTTATATATATATATATATATATATATATATAAATATATTATCCGGCTATTCTACATGTCAGTAAACATCCCTGCATTGATGGAACACACTGAGTTAGTTTAGCTAAAAGCACACTGAGCTTGCCAAACACTGATTCAGCGTTCAGATTAAATGTAAATGTAATGCAGTCAGGTGCAATGTGTATCACATACAGCCTTTATCAACAAACATCTAATGTAGTTCAGTCACAGCCTCACATTCCTGCATACCAAACATGTGCACTCAGAATTCAGTGCAAAATCATGTTCTGAAAAGGAGACTGATTACACTGAGTAGTTTATTACATGCAGAAGAGAGGTGTGACGTTTCAAAGAAATACTTTTATTAAATTCATGAACAAAAACTAACCAGTGTGAGGCACAACTTAACAGCCTTAAAATCAAAACAATGAAATGCACCAATACACCATTAATAAAGCAGCATCAGTCTATACATTCTATTTGTTCTGTAATTCCAGCTCTATTAAAGATGTGATTGAAGCATGTTATACTTGCCTTGACTATGCTGGATTATATCTATGTTGACTGTGTCCAGACATGATCACTGCATCTCCAGAGGGTCTCTCATCTGATCTCATCTCATCTCATCTGGAAACAAGTTTCACAGCAGGCAATAAATCCCCCCCAAAAAAAAAAAAAAACATCCAGTTGCATAGTCATCCACTCCAGAGGAATGAGCATGTATTAAAGATAATTCAAAATAAAGGGGGGAAAGGGAGAAAAAAAACACATCTACCCAAAACACACAAGCACTCTCATACAGTCTGGAGGTGGTTGAGGCAAACAGCTCTTGGCAGCACAGATTATAAAGAAGGTATACAGCGCCTCCCCTGCAGGAGACCTCCTCTCCTCCACACTCAGATCATTAGTGCAAGTGGAAATACAAGAAGGATGTGCATAAAGAAGTGTTAAGGAAATATGAACTATGGACTGCACAGTGTACTATGTCTAGTTGTAATTAGCACACATGTAGAAAACAGCATAGCAAATTATTACTAAACATCTAATACCATATCTTGGTACAAGAATCTACATGATACCTTCAAATGAGCCCCTTGTAGTTATACACACTTTCTACTAGAACTGCGTCAAGAAAGGTGCAGGTGTAGAATAAAAGCAGACTGCCAGAGCAACTTCCACTAAAATAATTATCAGTGTTAGTCATTAAATTAACCAAAAGATTAGTCCTATTCCATTTTTTTGTTTGTTTTGGCGACATCTCCTGGAGAAATATTGTATTTACTGAGTGATTCCTTGAATCTAGTGCTGTGTTTGCCCCATGTAGCATCTACAAATATAAAGATAAAATACATTTTGGCCTGAAATCGACTGGTCACTGATCACGTGTGAATCCTTACAAGACCCAGAAAGGAGATCTCAGCATAATACACACATTCACAAGAACATGTCCAGATGTTAAAGGTCATAAGATGGCCATGGATCCACAGGCAAATAGTCAACTCATCTACAGTTCCCTAAAGGTTTTAATACTAACAATAAACTTGTACAAAAACATGAAGTAAAGAAAAGACTGGAGAAAAAAAAATACTGGACACATTGTTAGCTTTGTCATTTACTTTTATTTGATCCAAACACAAACATGCCATATCCTACAAATGTTTGTTTTTTTTTAGGTCCTATGTCCTAGGTCCAAAAGCCATGAAGTCCAACAGAAGTTTAAAAAAAAAAAAAAAAAAAAAAAACATTTCTTGGAATATATAGACAATGAAAAAGAACGAGCCATAAGTAATCATTGAAAGTTAAGTTTTATTTCAATTCAAGACTACAGAATACACAGATACAGTCATTATAAGAAAGGCCAATGTGTTTTTAAATCTCTGTTCTTGTTACATGATTGTATGTTGTATAATGTACCTGAGACACTTCACAAGTGGTTTAGTAACAGCTCAGTTGCATTAGGTGTCTACAGGTCTGGCAATGTAAAGCACTACTTTTTGGATGAGATTGAAAATGTGGCACATTTTCCGAATTAACTTTTATCACTATAATCAAATATAATATTAGCTCCATCACTTAGATTCTTCTACTTAATTTCTTTTTGGTTAAGTACGTTCAGTTGAAAGTTGGCATAGTGGCAGAGTGAGCAGCACTACCATCTCTCAGCTCCTACCTGAGCTCTGGTTCCAATCTATATGACGTATAACTCTGCATTGGCTACCAGTGTAATGTTGCATCGATTATAAAATACTACTGTTGCTATTTAAAGCATGGAATGATCTCACCCTGCTGTACCCAAGTGCATTTCTAGTCTGCAAAGCCTATTTTGATCATAAGGTGCAGGCTCTTTATTAGTACCCAAAGTAATAAATGCTATAGCTAGGGACAAAGATTGTTCATACAAAGCCTGTTCGTTATAAACAGAGAGAACAGTGTTTAAGATGATACATGTTTTTCTGGGCAGCACAGCTGGTTATGGTCCGAGTTGCATATGATGTGTTCAAAAACATGCAGGTAGGTTGATTGGCTGCATTTACCTGTCATGGATTCACTACACCGTAAGTGGTTACTGAAAATGAACGAACGAATGAATGCTTGCTCTGAAATAGATATGCAAGATAGCAGACCATTTTTACAATTACAGAGTAGATGAAGTGGAAAATATTCTGATTAATGTAATGCGGTTCTATGGAAGATGTCTATTAGTGTGCTGCTAAAAAAATAAAGACGTTTACTGTGGACACAGACATTTGGTGCATTATTAAAATTCTCCGACACTAAAGGGTACAGGAAACTATGAGGTCAATTATTTCTCACTTTAAAAGTACATTTGTAGATGAGGCTCGTCTGGAAAGCAAGAGCTAACCACATCAAAGCTCGTGTTTCAGAAAAGAAGACCATATTAATGTGGAAACTGCATTTTCAGGGACATTTATTGGCACAATTGAGTATAGGGGAATGCTTTCATTCGATGAACCTTGGTAACATTTGTTTGCCACATATACAGAGCTATGAAATATTGTGTTTAGATCAGTTGGTGGTCTTATTCACCTGCTCCAACAGCAAAAACAGCCACGTTTTTTAAGTAACGACATAGAATGCTGACCATTAATCACATCAACATAGTTGTCAAGATAAGACAAGCAGCTGTAAAGACAAACAGCTAAAAAAAAAAAAGAAGACAGATTTAAATATATAGATAAGTGTTAGATTATTATTTTTTGGTCCACAGGAGATCAGGTTTTATGTTGTGTTTGAGTGCAGCTTAGTTTTAGATGAAGTATATACTGATTGCAATCAAGAGATTCCAGGCATGTAAAATTAAATAATTACATTCAGAATAAAAAAACAAAAAGAAAATCAGTGAGAACGCTGATTCATGCACAAATGAAATACTGAAATCAACCAGGTGAAAAAGAATTCAGGTAAATCCAGCAAACTACTCTGTGCTTTTAGGTCACTGCATGGCAGAAAGGAATATGTGTTTGGCATATTAAAATGGCATAGATATAAAGAGCAGTAGACATCGTCATTGGGAAAAGGACACGAGGCAGGGCTTCCCTTTTACAACTCATGGTCCAGCAAAGCGGCGGAAAAGGCGTTGGATGCTACAAGGTAGGAATCTCATGCAATCTTGAGAAACTTCTCCACTGTATCTGCTTCTACTGCCTCGGAAAACATTTCATAATCCTGTCGGGAAGAGAAAAATATCCAGAGTATGAGTTTCTGAACAATGGGTCACATTCATCAATATTTTCGGTGAATATTGCAAAGGACCAAATTGACATTTCTAGATTTTCTGCATATTGATGTGTGTGTATGTGGATAAATGTCTATCACCAGTAAAATACCAAGCTCATCAATGACACCGTTCATTTGAACGTAGTGCCACCCACAAAAAGGTAAAGCACACAAAAGAGCACAAAATAAACCGGGTAACGGTGAAAATTTAATTGGAAGATACTTTTACTCACTTCGATAACAATAAAACAATTGAATAATGTTTAATCTAAATATAATACTTATATAAGCGAGCTGTAAATCTTGCATCAGCTGAGGTGTTTGTTTATGGCTTATGGATTAATGCATGGATGTTTGTTGGCACATTTTCTTTATTTTTGTAATATATGCTTCTGTTATTACTAGGGATGCACCGAATATTCGGCCACCGAAATGGCCCAAAAGTGCATTTTCGGTTTTCGGCCGAAAGACTTTGATGACCGAAAAAACGCGGCCGAAACAGTTTGTTGTGATGACGCAAACAGAAACCGCTGCCTGCACGTGCATGTCTAAAACAACATGTCTGCGGTGTGGACGTGTTTCAGTATATCTGAGAAAGACCCACGGATAGCGATGTGCAAAACATGTAATGCAGAAATTTCGTCTGCAAAAACTTTCTCCACGTCGGGTTTAATTTATCACCTGAAATCCAAACATCCCGATCGCTATGCTGAATATCAGAGGAACGCAAACGCACAGAAAAGCAAAACCCCTCCGAGCATGCGCACTCCGTCTGTGGTGGACGTTTTTGAAAAGGCAGGAAGTTTCCCAGTGATAGTGTTGTATTGTATCTTTAAGCAGTTGCACTTGTTCTAAATGCACTTTGTTTTTATGAAAGAACATATTTAATTTTACAACCTTTCAGAAGGCCAGAGGGCCTTTACATTATTATTTAATGTACACATGAGTGCATTTAAGTTAAACATTTAAGACTAAATTTTAATTTATTTTATCATGTGCATTGTTGCAATGTGCTATAAATAAATATTTTCATAATTTGTAATTGATTTATTCTTTGAAACTTTAATATTAATTTATGCAATTGAAATGCCTCAATTTTAGTAAGTTTAGTACACAATCATAGACATAAATGCAATGGTAATAATAATTGCCATAATTTCTTTCGGTGTTTCGGTGTTTCGGTTTCCGGCCTTGCTTTCCTCCTTTTTCGGTTTTCGGTTTCGGCCAAGAATTTTTATTTCGGTGCATCCCTAGTTATTACAAATGTATTTAATTTACACCAACAAAAGTTTAACTTTAACAATTTATTAAATAATACATTTCAGAATATGTTCACTATACTGGTGCTTGATCTTGTTCACTAGCATTCAGATTGAATGTAAATTTGATAAAACTATTTCAACTCCACAATATACAAGTTATACATCTAAATTATATGATCTAAAGATTATATTAGTTTATATGAATTATTCTTCTTACATGTAAATATATAAACACACACTCAGGAGCATGAGTAAGATTTTTCACGAATAGCGAATGTATTGTTTAAAAGAAATCTTGTATGCAGTTTATTTATGACCAGATAAAAAATTAAATAAAAAATCAGGCATACAGGTTTCAAAAAGGAAGGGGAATTAATTAAACCAGGTTTTAGGTTTGGTCTGAAACCACAAAACATTCATTAACTTATAACACAGTGAGATTTGTGTTATTATTAAAGATTGTACACACTGAGTAGTATGTTTATCAGAAAACATCATCCTCATCCAAACTCAACATTCAAGTCACATCATGCTGTTAATTAGGTGCATCAGTTCATTGAATTATTTAGTGTTTCATTTAGAAAAAAAAAACATAGTTATTGGTATTAACTCACACCTGAAAATCACAATTGATGCAAGTATCTGAGGTCCAGTCCATGCCCACAATTACACACACTACAACTTATACGAAAGATTTTTACTGTGTGAGCAGTACAGAATAAAAAGTTTCTTTATGCTTCAGTTAATGCCATGAAAGAATAATAAGAAACAAAAAAAAAATAAAAAAAAAATACAACATGTCTGCCCAGGTATGAATACGAAATACTTAATATACTCCACACTATGCACCACACAGAGACCCCTTTATAATCCCACAGACATTATACATACATTTCCTGTATATGCAGTGCATCCGGAAATTAATCACAGCGCTTCACTTTTTTCCACATTTTATGTTACAGCCTCATTTCCAAAATGGATAAAATTTCACCCGAAATTCTACAAACAAAACCCCATAATGGCAAAATGAAAGAAGTTTGTTAAAAATCTAGAAAAACTGTTCTCTATGCAAACGGCTAAATCTTACATACAGAAGCTACAATATAATCACTTTAAAATGATTTTAAATTGTTAGTGTGTTTTTAGGGTTTGTAATAAAAGCAGGAATAAAAAAATTTAAAAAAAATAAAAGAATGGCAAGAAACCGTGCAAGCAAGCAAGCAGGCGAATCGTGACCTGGTAGATCTTATCAGTGGAGTGCAGAAAGTCATCTCAGATCGCACCACTTAATGTAGAATGGATTCAACCAGACAAGACCTTGTCAGGTGATGCTGCTCAGCAGCGAACAAGAAAGGAAGTCTTCTTTAGGCACAGGAGCAGGGAAGGAGCTTGAAAAGCTGAAAATGGAAAGGACACGACCACCAGGTGGCGCCAATGATCTCAGCTCTTACAGCTGGAATCTGACTGAACATTTTGGTTGATTTATGTTTCTTTTTTAATTTGCAGTCAGTGTAGTTGATTTAATTCTTATGTGATACAGCAATGATTATGGCCCTGAAATAATAATTTGACAAAGAAAATAACACCTACATGGTAATTAAAATGAAAATTGCTTTGTGTTTAATTCCGGGATCCTAATAAGGGAAGGGGGGCCTGGATACTTCACACAGTTTGTATACATATTTAATAATATACATAATTAATATTTCAATGGACATCTATTTCTTGGGTAACTCTGAAACACAGTATCTTTGATGTTCATGACCCGTTTTACTGTTTGTGGTACAATAACGGCATAATAATGATGTATATAAAGAAACTGAATAAAACTGCTGAATGTCAAAAAGACACACACTGAAAAGACCTTCTGCTTACCCCACAGTACTCATCGTCATTGAAAATCTGGGGAGGGGCAGCTGTAGGGTTACCCGACTTGGTTCTCATCTCATTCCGGACGTCTCCACCCACAGAAATGTCAATCAGTTCATACTGGATGTTCTTACTCTCTAAAATGCGCATGACTTCAGCCTGCTGCGACTTCACCTAGAAAGGAGAGAACATTTAGAACGACTGTTAGTCTTATATTCTGCAGTCAGTGGTACAAAATTCTTACTAAGTTTTTATTTATATCATAGCAAGTTTATTTATATCATAAGGTTTCTGCCTGAATTCTGTTTTTTGATTGTTAGAAGGAAGGTGCACGTTTAAACTGTTGAACACAGATGCATGTAATTTACACACACACAACTATTTGAATTCATTCAAATCAATGTGATCTAAAGGCAGTACTTTATCTCTGTAGAAGATTTAGATTCTCAAACACCTGACCAGCACTGGACCATACAACAAGAATAATAATTTTTTTAATGTTAAATCTATTTCTTTTTAGAACCCAACTATTAGGGTTGCACAAGCCAGTGCACTCTGAGAGCACTACAGATGCAATTAAGAATGTTGATAAAGTATAGAGAAGTTCAGAAGGAGTTGCATTGTGCGTTTGTGGATTTAGAGAAAGCGTACGACAGGGTGAAGAGAGGAGCTGTGGAGTTGTATGAGGAAGTCAGGACATGTATGAGGACAGTGTGACAGCAGTGAAGTGTGCAGTAGAAACGACTGGTTTAAGGTGGAGTTTGGACTGCATCAAGGATCATCTCTGAGCCCTTTCCTGTTTGCAGTGGTGATGGACAGGTTGAGATTTATGGTGAGAGTAGGAAGCAGGTTGAACAGAGCCTGGAGAGGTGGAGGTACACTCTGGAGAGAAGGCGAATGAAAGTCAGTAGGAGTAAGACAGAGTACATGTGTGTGAATGAGAGGGAGGGCAGTGGAGTGGGGGTTGCAGGGAGAAGAGGTGGAGAAGGTGGAGGAGATCAGGTACCTGGGGTCAACAGTGCAAAGAAATGGAGAGTGTGTTAGAGAAGTAAAGAAAGAGTGCAGACAGGGTGGAGTGGGTGGAGAAGAGTGATAGCAGGAGTGATTTGTGATAGAAGGGTATCTGGAAGAGTGAAAGGGAAAGTTTATAGGACTGTGGTGAGACCTGGGATGTTGTATGGATTAGAGACAGTGACATTGAGTAAAAGACAGGAGCTGGAGCTGGAGGTAGCAGAGCTGAAGATGCTAAGATTTTCATTGGGAGTGACGACGATGGACAGGATTAGAAACAAGTTTATCAGATGGTCTGCGCATGAAGGACAATTTACAGACATGGTGAGGGAGGTGAGATTGAGATGGTTTGGACATGAGAATGCTGAGGATGGAGTGGCCATGAAGGAAAAGAGGAGGGCCAAGGAGGAGGTTTATAGATGTGGTGAGGGAACACATGCAGATAGTTGGTTTGAAAGAGGCAGATGTAAAGGACAATAGCATGGAGACAGATAATCTGCTGTGGTGACCCCTAATGAGAGCAGCTGAATGAGGATTTTATTTTTATTTTATCAGCTTTAATGGTCTGCAAGTTTTTTTTCTAATGGCCACTTTTACCTATGCCAATTTCCCACACTTGTTTGAATTACAGTTTTTTACTATGCATCAATAAAGTAGGTTTCCACTGATTATGCATTATGGGGAGTTAAGTTACTTTTTCATCATATATGTAATTAATAAAGTTGGCAATTAAATACATGTGTATTATTTTTTTTTAAGCCTGTTATTGTACTTTGTTATGCATAAGCTTTTTCTCAATTTCAAAAGCAAATGTAATTGCTATAAAGACAAATCTTCTCTAAATGTATCAGCAAAATCACACTGTATAAACAAAGACAAGGTGAAATTGACTTATTATTACAATGTTGACCTAAACACCATTCCATAAATCCATTTCTTACAGCATTTAATGGCATTTAGACCATTTTTAATTCACATGGTCTCAAAACTGTCATGCAAACAATAACATCCCTTCAGACACGTTCATAAAACTGTCATAATAAACAATGCTATCCAATTATTTGTATATAATAAAATAGGTGTATTATTGGTTCATTAAGCTAATTTTATGTTTATCTAACAGTAGAAAAATTTATGAATATGACTTTATGCATCACACCTGTGAAATATATTAAAATTTAAAATCACCTACCTAAAATAACTGGTCACAAACCCCCTTATATAATGTCACAAGTATATAAGGTTCAAATAAATATACATTTACCTGAGAAAAAACTATTTACAGTATTTGCTAGTAAGGAATATTTGAAATATACTGCAGTAATCACTAACTAATCATTTAACATATCAACTAATGACAATTACAATGTTTAAAAAATAATGAGCTATTATTAATATTATTACTGCTGCACTTCTTCATGTCAATACGCCCAGAGCACAGATCAAAATCAGTTTAAAACCTCACACACACACACACTCCAACTTTATTTTATATATAAATAAATAAATAAAGCAATTAGCAATATTAGGAAACAATGTATTCAGCTTTGCTTTTTTTTTTTTGTTTTTTTTACTGCTATGGTTAACTTGATTTTTATAACTGGGATTGCAGAAATGCAACACAATGTAAGCAATAAATTACAATACATTTAACATTTTCTTTTTCTATAACTATAGCAAACAACAGGAATGCACCAATGCCTTAGAAGTATAGAGCGAATCAAGCAGAGATTTCACATTGACTGCATCCGACACACGAATCAAACCGAAGATCGAATTAAAACACAAGAACCGAAAACAGCAGTATACACTAAACTGTGTTAAAGCTGCTGAAATTGGATCCTTTACTGGAGAAGGACCACAGTGGGTAGAACATTTCATTTCCAGGTCAGTGGCTAGGCAACTTCACAACAACATTTACCTCAACATTTCATTTCAACTTTCTATTTCAACCAGGATGCTCACTGACTAATTGCAACAGCATGTGTCAGTGCTATTGACAAATGCATGCATGTACACCCATTTTGTCCCCAAAAAAGAGAAAAAATTAACAGATGCCTCAGCAAGGAGCCAAAAAACCTCGAAGTGTAAGAATTCTTTATGTCCGAAATTAATACATTGTCTGGTACAGGAACCTATTCAGGAACGACCTAGAAGGCTAACACAGTGGTATACAGCTTAGAATAATGACTATGACCCCAGAAATCAATCCAAGCATACTAGTATATAGGTAAGGAATCTGGCAAGCTCTTAAACAAGCTAAAACCACACATTTTAGGACATTTCTGGATATTTGCAACAGCCACAAACCACTGGACAATGCAAATAAAAAGTGGTTTTTCACTATTTTTCTAGACACTACAGCCAGATAATGGAGTTATTGGTTGGCCCACAGTATCTGCAGAGAGGATCAGAGCTGGAACATATCATATTGTGGCTAAACCCAACACTTATACCAAACATTGATGCCTCAATATATTAGCAAGCCTTTCAACCTATTTGCATGGGAAGTCATCCCCAGGCCGACCTGATGTCTAGTGATAGCTTGCAAGTGCTATATGGAAATGATAGCCAGCTGGTGCATCAATGTCCATGAATGATCACAAATGACAAAAGACAATTAAGGTAAGGAAGGTAAGATAATCCCAAATAACAGAAATAAACATCAAAGCTAATTATCCCACTGACACCTCAATGCAATGTAGCTTTCGAGTGGCTTCAGTTAAAAGTAATTGTCAAATATTTTTGTAAGATTGGACAACATTTTCTGCATAGCCTCAGGTCCTAATCCTGAAAAATGTCAACCAAAATTGTCTGCAAAGCGATACAGCCTCACTTCCTGTTTGGTGGTTGTCTGATTTGTTGGCCAATTACAAGCAAACCATTTGGATTATTAAAAATTATTTTGATATATTTGGTCCAGGTTGGTCTGAAGATAATGGATGCAATCATTTTGTATCAATTAGAACTAATTTGTAGGAAAAGTATGAGCAAAACTGTTTGTAGCAGAAAATCGGACTGAATCCAAAAGTGGTTACAGAAAGAAAACTTAAATTACAGATGTGAGTTTGCATTCAATTTAACATGCGTAGACTCGGGTCTTAGTTCTGAGATGAATACCAGGTTTAGTCCTGAGATACCTCCTTATCTTGTTTTGGGGTCTTCTCTGTCAGATTCATTAGTTAATTAAGAGCAAACCATCTGGATTATTCAGGAACCTTCGTCAACATTATAGAGTAGAGATTTTGTTTTTGAAAAAATCAAATTCAATTCAGTTTTATTTGTGTGGCACTTTAAAAAATCTTCTTGGGGACAAAGAGGTTATGAATTTAGAATGTACAAGTTTGGTGCCTACACATTTATTCCTTATAAGTTTATCCATAATAAGTGAGCCAGTGGTGACGGTGGCAAACATCCTAAGATGGTATGAAGAAGAAACCTTGAGAGGAACCAGACTCAAAAGGGAACATCCTTATCACAAATGTTCATTCATTAAAGTTCCATCATTGTTGAGGTTTACTGTTTACCGCATGAAGATTGTGGACCTTTCAAGATGTAGATGCCGACCCTGCAAACATCCTGAACCATCTAGAGACGTACCAGCGCCATTTGGATTCCACCTCATGTGAAGTTTGGACACTGGACCCCTTTGAGTGTTTAAAGGCTCTGGCATGGAGAAGCTGGTGTTGGATCTGTGATGATCTCAAATGTTGAGCTATTTTATGAGTTGCTTAGTAGCTCCTGGTTCCATAACCACAAATGACTGTAAAAGACTGTGGAAAAAACATTAAACAATACAGAACACTGGAGAGTGAGAACTAACATGAGCACTGGAGTGTGTGATTATGATTAAAGACTATAATCACACTCTTGATTTCACCCAAATGAGGATGGGTTCCTTTTAGAGTCTAATTCCTCTCAAGGTTTTTTCCTCATAACATCTAAGGGAGTTTTTCCTTGCCGCATTCACCATGGCTGCTAATCAGGGATAAATACACATCGTCCACCTTAACTATTACATTCAGTAAAGCTGCTTCGAGACAATGTCCGTTGTAAAAAGCGCTATAGTAATAAACTTGACTTGACTACTGTTCATTGATGGAAAACATAAATGAGAAACTTTCTGTACAAAATGCAATCATAAGCATTAAAGTAAACAGTTCATATAAATGACAGTCCAAATGCTTCCTCATAGTTCTTGAAAAGCTCAGTAACTCCATGGATCTTTAGGCTGTTCGTGTGGAACCATCCCCAGTTGCAGAGAGTGGTCTCTAATTGAAGAGATTTCCATCCAGAGGTAAAAGGTTTGGGATGAAAGATGTAAATTATTTGACTCGTCCCAGAAAATCCAGGGATACCCAACTTTGCAATTTTGAAAACACAATTAAAACAATATAACAATTATACTTGCAAATTGGGCCTAAAATTTGACCTCATGGTGGCAGTAGAGTATTAGCATCATTTTGGACAGAATACTGCTTTCAGAACAGATCCCTCAATGTGCAAAATTTCACAACTTACCAAGTGTTTCGATGGTCTGCTATAGATACCCAAGCCAGAAGAAGAAGAAAAAATAGGAAGCACCTATTGCTTCCTACAATTGCGTGCATACAATCTTCACTGTTTAGTCCTCTTTTAATAATAATCATAATTCAGGACAAGGGTTTGTTATGTGCTACCATCTACTGCTTATTGAATGCACTGGGTTAGCCTGACAATGCCCCTGTGCACAAAGCACACTCCATGGTTGTTGTTGTTAGGGTTGAAATGGAAAAAGCATATCAAGTCTCCTGCCCTGGCCTCGACCCATCAACACTAAACACCTTTAAGATGAGCTGAAGTCTCCGAAAACATGTCGACATCAGTGTACTAATGTAGCAGAATGAATACTAATCCGCCCAACAAAATTTAGTGGAAAGCACAAGAGGAGGAGTGCACATTAATTCTTGCTGTGCATGGGAAATAATGATAATAGTAATAAAAAGAGTAGAATATTTAATCGACCTGTGTTTTGTGAGATGTGTAAACAATCGGCACGACTATAAAAAGCACATGCTTGGTTTCTCGGGGTTGTAAAAAGCCTAGTTGATGATTCACTGTGAAATGGTATGTGAGTAATCTGATTAGAGAAGTCCTCGAAGCACAAGTTCCTCTGACACACCCAGGCGGATGGAGAGAACAGAAATACACTTATATTTATGGCATTTTGTCAAATGCTCTTAGCCAGAGCAACTTATAACCAAGCAGTTGAGGGTTGAGGGCCTTGCTCAAGGGCCAAGCAGTGACTTAGTGGTGCAGGGATTTGAACTTGTGACGTTCCAGAGTCCAATGCTTTCACCACTGAGCTACCAACATATGTTCTTGAACCATTCATCACACTGATACATGCTTCAGGACTGAGGTCCATTCGGATGATGCAGATGAATGATTGGCCTTTTTTGCAGCTCTTTACCCAACACTGATGCATGAAGCAACATGCACGAACTTTTTTTTACACACACACACACACACACACACACACACACACACACACACTTCCGCTTTTCCTCGACCTTCCCCAGAGCTTGTTTATTGGTTTATTTATTTTCTTAACATCTCGCATTCATATCCTTCCCTCCCCTTCCCTTCCTTCTGAGTGTCCTGGATGATCAGTGGTGTTCAACCCTGGTGTGAACCTACATCTACTGCTGGATCTGAAAAGGACGAAACACTATACTCCAGCATTGGGTGTATCGCCCTCATCTAATTAGGACTTCGATCCACATTTCTCCTTAAACAAGCTACAAATTCGTGTTAGTGTGCAGAATATAAAGCTCATCGTGGCTACTTTCTCACCTCTCTCGAAGCGGTCACGGTGGTGTAGTACAGTTTCACGCCCATTGTACAGAGATCTCTCCTGCGTGCTGGCTGCAGTGTTTATATCAGCGAGTACAGTTAGCGTGCTCCCCCTCCTCCCCTCCTCCCCCATACCCACACCCACTTCCCCCTTCACCGCTACACGCTGGGGGAATTTAAAGCCACAGGATCCTGTTTGTGTTTGGGAATGTAACGAAATTCCAAGATGTGACTCCGTATTGAATACTTTAACAATTCCTTTATGAAGACTTTAACAATTCCTTTATGAAAAGTCGTTTTTTTCCCCCATTCCGGAGCTCAGAGTTTATCTAGTCGCACGTGGGTGACGTCATTTTAACGCGACGGCGCTTGCAGAAAAGATAAAAAAAAAAAAACAACGACAGCGAGATAAAGGTTTCAATCAAAAGTTTAAAAAAATAATAGTTGGTTTAATTAACAAATTCGAATGGATGTGGGAAAAAAAAATTATTTCTCATGAAAGAAGCATAACACTCATCACATCCACAGAACAAATCCAGCAAAAATCACTCAACCAGTCAGTTGATTTCACTTATATTAAATGTAATTGTATTCGCTTTTAACTATAGACATTATCCCAAAGCAGGTTTACAGATATAAATGGGTTATAAAATGTTAGTGCCTATACGTTTGTCACTAATGAGTGATCAAAACTCCCTGAGATGATATGAGGAAAAATCCTTGAGAGGAAGAAGATTGAAAAGGGATCCCATCTTCATCCTCAACACCAAATGTTCATTGATCGTAGTTTAATATTTCTTGGGGTGTGTTGTTCAGTGATGGATCATTAAATGAAGAACTGTTCATTCATCGATCCAAAGCCATTACTAATATCAACAGTCTGCTATACAGCCCAAATTCATCCTCCTCTGAATGTCCATTTATAATAGTTCCGTCATTATGTTCAGTAATGGTGTTTCAGTTCAATTCAGTTTTATTGGTATTGTGCTTTTAACAACAGACATTGTCCTAAAGCAGGTTTACAAAGTCAAATTGGTTTTGAAGTTGGATTGTATAAGTTTAGTGTCTACAAGTTTGTTCCTTATAAGCGTATCCTTATTGAGCAACACAGCATGGCAAGGAATACCTCCCCAAGATGGTATGAGGAAGAAACCTTGAAAGAGAACTGTGTGAACATGTGTGTGTGTGTGTGAGAGAGAGAGAGAGAGAGAGAGAGAGAGAGCGGCGGAAGTCAGAGAGATTAAATAGTTCCTACTTCTACTTAAGCTTTTCTCTATTTTCCTCTCAAAATGAATGTAGGTATGCAGGTATAAATTCAGACTGATAAATAAATTGATAAACAAACATATGATATCGGGGTTTTTTTATGTTAATCTCAAGTTTTTAAAATCAATGCCCGCAGTGGCGGTCCTGCATCTTCAGTATCAATCCGCCAGTCCGCTCAGGCAGGAAGAGTAGCTCTGGGTTCCTCTGTGATGGCGGATGTTGCTGATATAGAGTCCGTGAAGAATTATCAAATAGCGTTTGAGAAGATAGACCTAAAGACCAGTCGATATCCGTACTGTATTGTGTGGACACCAATCCCAGTTTTATCGTGAGTTCTCCTAGTAGTGGAGTTTGTCTTTATTTGACTTATAGGACGAGAAAACTACTGAGTGTTTCTACTAGCTTTCAGCTAGCACAAACTACCTGCATTGATCTGATCCCTTTACCACAAACTGGTGAAAAATGTCCCTCAGAGTCTCCTCAAGCTTTCATGTCCCAGCTGTTAATTATAGGAGAAATAATAATTAGCAGAAAGCCTGAAGCGAACAGTGATGTTCGAGGGAGAATCTGGAGGAACTTGTACACAAACAGACAGGAGGAACAGTATGGAATAGACCCCCTGTGTACATAAAAGGTGTCTGGTCTGGGAGAACGCCTTCTTTAGAAATGAAAACATCTGTATTGTGTCTGTAGTTTCTAAAAAAAAAAAACAAAAAAAAAAAATTGAGCATTATTAAATATAAGCTTTCAGAAAGAGTCTTTTTTTCAGAAAGAAGAGTCTTTCTGAAGCCTTGTTTGGGTGGGATTAGTTAAGTAGGTGCTTTGTTGGTGTTAAGTATTTAAGCAATAAAACAAGTTATTAAGTTTTAAAAAGTTGAAGATTATTGAACATATATGAATCTAAAGTAAGGTTTGTATTTGGATCTGTTGTTAGAACGGCTGCAGGATCTCGCATAACTGATCTGAATATTTTTTTCTACCATTGAAAAAGTGTCAATAAACAGTCATAGACAGACAACAAATTCAAATTCTGACTCATATAATTAATAGTAAAACCACTGAATATCTACACTATTTAATTCTATTCAGTTTTATTTGTATACTGATCATTATGTATGGATGTATCTTGCAGCAGTGTCTTGTTTGTGACGTTTTTCCCCCCTAAAGAAGAGGTTTTTTACTTGTCATATAGAAATTGGTTCTTTATATCCGACCAATGGTAGGAAATAACACATGGACAGCATTAAGGTTTCAAGAGTGGCTGCTTAGAGATCCTTAGACTTGAACCCCCAACCTTCAGATCAGTAGCCCAGAGCCTTAACCACTGAGCTCCCACTTCCTAATAAGATGTGTTGCTTCTGTTTCAGTAGCATCTGAAAATCTTAAGTATACTTTGGAGTTCATCTTATTTAACTTGCATCCTGATTACATTTCTGTAAAATCTGCCACATTAGTGCTTTTTTGTTCACCGATTAAATTAGCCAATAGCAGCAACTATTAAATGTATTATTTATATATATATATATATGTGTGTGTGTGTGTGTATATATATATATATATGTGTGTGTGTGTGTATATATATATATATATATATATATATATATATATATATATATATATATATATATATACATACACATGTTTGTGTATAGACATGTTACAGGTCCTGTAACTATTTATTACGTAACAACTACCATGAGTTTAACTGCAAGTTTGAATATAAATTGTATCTTGTAGATTCTCTGGAATTAAAACACCTTTTGGTTGATATTTCAGATGGCTGTTTCCATTCATCGGACACATGGGGATCTGCACGTCGGCAGGGGTGATCCGTGACTTTGCTGGGCCTTACTTCGTATCGGTGGGTTTGTAGGATTGAAATGAAATGAAATTAAATATTTGATTATAGTAATAATAATCGTATTAACAGAATAGAGTTTAGTGCCTGTTGGTCTTGTGCTTTTCAATAATGTTATAGTCATCTGTGTATCCAAGAGATCCAGGAAGTATAACTGACCATGCTCACTAGGTGGGAGGGGCGTAATCCCGCTCCTGTCAATCGAAGTGACAATTGCACTATCTGTAAGCTCATAAAAGCAGAAAAGGGGAAATAGCGCTTTCTTGTAAGTGTGTTACACCACTTTTAATGAAGCATTAAATTCAACAGCTGGAAAAAGCAGGAAGGATGCAGTAACGTTTTTCAGGGGAGGCACGTGTAAGCCTTCACAGTTTACTTTTCTTTAGCAGAACGCTGACTGGTGGCAGGATTTTGGAGCAAGACTTTGAAATGGAAAAATGAAATACTGAAAAATGTAAAGGCTATTACATATAGATTGCTAAATAACTGATGTGTTGCAGGAAGACAACATGGCGTTTGGAAGACCAACAAAGTGAGTCAATACATTTAAATACACCTGACGGGGCATGTTTTCAGAGTAAATTTGTTTTACAGGACAGTGATCACTAGGGATGTTACGATTCAATGATTTCCTTTTGTGCATTCCGTTACAAGTTGGCATGTATCCAGATGCATCGTTTGTAACATATTTGCCTCAGTAAAAAAAAGATTTTTATATATAAATATATATATATATTAGTAGATCTGCTATACTTGAAAATTGTTTGGTTTTTTTTGGTGTATAATTTTTTATGATTATTTTTTCTTTTTCTTTCAAACTACAAAGTGCAATAATTTGTGTGATAAAGTGACTGATATTTTGTGACCAATATTTACATGTAAATTGTTCTCAGCACCACTACTGCTACATGAATATGAAGTCTCTAAGAAGACCTGTCCTGAGAGTCACATAGAATATAGATTAACATGGCAGAGGTAGAGCTGCATCTTCCTCCAGACAGAACAGTTTAAGGACATCTGAATTTGTTGAATCTTGGTTTTATTTATTTATTTATTTATTTATTTATTTAGCACTACAAAGGCCTGTTTGCCTCTGTAATGGATTAGAAGTCAGAAAGATGCACATCCCTAGTGATCACTTAAATATGAAAGAAAGCGTTATATAGTAGGAGGGTTGAATACTTTATTCATCCTTAGGAAGGAATTTGGCGTCACAAACAGCCACAAATAAAGCAAAAGCAACAGGGAGACACTTCACACAACTTTAAAAAGTGCACACAAAATTCACAATGTACAACAAAATAAAAGAATTAGGACTGAACAATTATGAATAAAAATGACATAAAACAGCTGTCCAGGTAAAGATTAATTGTAAGGAAAATACGCAGCCTGTCCAAAATAAATCACGACCTGGACCAAGTGCAGTTATACAGTGAGTAACCTATCAGTGGGAAGACATATCCTGTGTTTTTGAAAAAGATGTTACTCTTTCAGAAGGGTCAAAATATTGACCATCAAGTAAAGAACTTAGGGAGATTGCTAAAACTACTCAAGCTGGGTTAAGAACAGCCATAAAAATGGGGGGCGACCCGGATCACCTCCAGTGGTCCAATAAAATAGTGTGACTTTTTTGGCGAGGCAATGTATATTACAGGGGAAAAAAATAACCTGTAATAAAAAGGCAGGCTAATTTTTAATAACAAAAATATTATTCTTTTATTGGTGATGGGAGACTCTGATTACTATGTAAAGTCTTCATTAGCACATCCCATGGTTCTCATGTGGTTAAGGTCTGGACTCTGCTTCCTAAACAACTCTTTGTGAATGAACGAATCCAATGATTCTAGAGATTGTCATCTTGGAATGTGCTTGTGCCATCAGGGAAGAAAAAAAAATCTATTGATTAAAAAACCTGATCATATTCAGGTAGTCAGCTGACCTTTATTTATTTATTTATTTCTGAATTTTGACCTGACCATCTGAACAAACGTCAGATCATAACGCTGCCCCCACAAGTTTCATCTGCCTCCATTCTTCCCCTAATTCTTGCACCCATCATTTTGGAACACTGCAAATCTAAGCTCAGACCACATTACTTTTTTTTTTTGCACTGCTCCAGAGTAAAATCTTTGTGCTTTTTAGAAAACTGAAGTTTTTTTTCCCCCGAACAGCCTCACTGATAACTTCTTCCTATTACGATCCCCAAACACGATCATTCTTCATTATTTTTGGACCACATTTCTTCCTCAGAGATGATGGTTCACCACTATTCTTTCAGGTTTTAATAACGTATTGGACAGATTTGAACAAATGTGAGTAGTTTCAGCAATCTCCTTAGAGAACAATAATCGGAATCTTTTTTAAATCCGAATATTAATCCGCTACATTATTAATAGTCTAGATCAATAATTTTAGATCATATTCTGAAATAATGCAGCCGAGTACAAGTGATGAGAAATGGAAATGAATGATTCACCACTTGGTTGAGGGTGTAATACTGTGCAGTTCTGTACAAAATAAAGGTCAGTTGTGCAAAATGCAGTACAGTAGTTGGGAATGCAACATTTTTAGACATATTCAGTTGTAAATATTTAGTAATCCATATAGTTTTATTCAGGTACTGGATGCTGGATGTCAGCAAAGTGTATGCTAGTGGCGCTAATGCTTGGGACAGAGCGGTTCACGATGCTTCAGAGGAATACAAACACAGAATGGTAAAGTTCATTACTGTGTGCTGTATATATCTGGAAACGTTATTGACTAAACACAAATATTTCACTTGACAACTATAAATGACCCGAATATACATTTTATTTTGTTCTTTTTTTCCCAGCACAACCTCTGTTGTGACAATTGTCACTCGCACGTCGCCATGGCGTTGAACCTAATGCGCTATGACAATAGCACCACGTGGAACATGGTGAACCTCTGTTTGCTCACCCTAATTAATGCCAAACATGTCAGGTGAGTGGAAATGGAAAGTGTTTGATGTAATGTCATAAAGTAGACTCGTTTTGGATTTTCTGTTAGTATCCTGTAAAGGAATTCAGGTCCCCTGGTGGTCTAGTGGTTAAGATGCAGCGCTCTCACTGCTGCGACCCGGGTTCGATTCCCGGTCAGGGAACCATCCCCAGCCACTCTCAGTGCCGGTCCCAAGCCCGGATAAATTGGGGAGGGTTGCGTTAGGAAGGGCATCCAGCGTAAAACATGTGCCAAATCAAAACGTGCGGAGGATCCGCTGTGGCGACCCCTAACGGGAGAAGCCGAAAGAAAGTTATCCTGTAAAGGAATTCAACCTGTAATCACCATAATCTTTTGTTTATTTCTTTCCATCGATTCATTAAGAGACTTGATCAGAGTTTTGAGACAGTGGTCACAAATGAGAATAGAAAAGTTATGGTTTTGTAAGTGGTGAATAAATTGTGAAGGTTTGTCATTTACATGTTTAACGATGCTTCAGTTTTACAGGAAATGCATCCTACCATATAGTAGCTGTGTTGTATGAGGTTAATAGACATTAAAGGGATTCTTGTGTCAACAGTATGCGGCCTTTAAACACAATGTCAACAAGCGTACAGCAGGTGCATGAGCCAGCTGCTGTCTAAACGAATAAAATTGCACAATGGAAGGTAGAATTACCTTAATGGTAGAAAAGAAAAGAAAATGTCAGTTGTCCATTAAGCTGGTTTGATTTATTTTTTTTGCCAGAACCATTACCTTATTAAAGCTGTTTACAAATACTGTTCTTTAGTTTGTTAACATTCTACAATTGTATTGGGCCAATTGCATTTTATTTTGTTTCTTGTAGAGGCTCAAATTATAATGAGAACTAAATTTAAATAGATTAATACATAATAGGTTGAATGGGAACCCACAGAAAGGAACATTCTGGAAAGTAATCTACTAAAAATGACTGACTAATGAAAATACACACTACAACTATAAATAATCCTAATCATCAATTTGTTCTATATGACCTGTACAAGGCTATTAGCGTTGATAAACTCTTTATTATGGCACGTCAATTTGCTAAAACATCCTAATACTAGACAAAGATAAATGTAGTTGTGTAATGTGACTAATTCATTTAATTAAAAACACTAAATGTTTTCTAAAGAAGTCACAAACATGAATTCGATTAGGGCTTCAACTAACGATTCATAACTTTATAAAACCTTATTTATGTATAAAAGTGTACTAAAAAAATGCAAGAGCCAAATATTAAGTTTATCTTGAATTTAAAATTTTTAAAGGTTACAGTAGCTGCTTGTTGAGGAGTGTATGGGGATTTCTTGAGTACGCAAGGTATCGACATTTGTATTGTTTTTAATGATAATTGCAGATGGCAAGTTGACAACCATGCTTTAAAAATCAATATAAAATATATTATAATAATTATAATAGCAGACATTTTGTTCATTTCTGGAGATATAAGCATCTAGAATATATAATTAATAAAATTTTGTTTGATAATTAAATAATATATGCATACATTAAATATACAAACATTTGAACGTAGTAAAGCCGCAGTACATCACGTTTAAAAACAGATAAGCGAGCTGATCGCGCAACCTGATGCTCGCGAGTCACCACAGAACAGATCCAGTGCGACTGTCCCGAAGTTACAAACGAACAGTTTACACAAAAGTGCTTCATTAAACTACACCATTTTCACATGATGGTGATTATACAGTTTTTGCTCACTGAGCTGATGTTTTGCCTTCATCCGTGACACCAGTCTGTTTTCTTTTCACGGTACCTTCATGCTCAGTTTTGCATAACTTGCAGGTTGCATCTTCTTTGTACTGTTTAATATAAAATGTTCCCATGGATTGGATGACTTGGAACACACGCTTTTTCCTGCTAACGGTTGACCCTGTACTCTCAGCCATTTCGCAAAGCGCCTGTTATCTTGCCGCCACGCTAAACCCATAACTTGAGCCCAACTAATCGGTAACGGCATTTGTATACAAAGAATCTTATTTTCGATTATTAACCATTTTATTAATTAGTTGTTGCAGCCCTACTAAAAAATAGTCATGAGAGACATGAAAGAGCTTCACAGTAGTGTTTCTAGGGTTTCATAGAGACCACCAATAGAGCATAGTGTGTAATGGTAAAAAAAAATTTATTAAGAACAATGTGTAATAAAGGTGCTGCTTGTATTGTAAAGGAAATTACTTTGTACATGGAAATGTTTGTGAGAACGCAGCAGAGATTTAGTATTACGTGTATTAACTGTTCATTAACTGTTCACATAGAGTACATAGAGATTTAATATGGAGTGTGAATAATAGAGTAGAATCCAATAATATATTGTGCTGGAAGTAGAAGAGGATTTAATCATTTAAGTTAATCATTTGAGTCAGAGTCTAGTCAAGGTGAAGGTGAAGATCAGCAGGGGAAACTGACTGATGGACCACTAACTGCGCTGATATTAGAGACTCCTTCCACAAACACTTGCACCTTACAATCAACTGATATCCTGCCATACAAGTTCCTGTGAATTACAGTAAAAATGATCTTATCATGTTATAGAAAAATAATGTTCACTGGCCAATCAGAATTTAAAAAAAAAGGCGCTGTATCATACATGAAACATTCATACTGTATATGCAATAATACTTTAAATTATTTATTTTCCTGTATTAAACAAGCAAAAGCACAACAGTGTTTTTTTTCTATTTTGTTTGCTTGGTATTAAAACAAGGGGTCTCCCAAAAGGCTTAGACCTATGAAGCCTTTCTGAGGGGTGTTTTCATTTGTTAGCTTTTTATGCCCTTTGTTTTTTTTGTTTTTTTTTGTATGCCCTGTGTTTTTATTATTATTTATTTATTTATATATTTTGTTTTATTTTTTAAACATGTAGCCTAGATTACACTTTTGCTTCATTCTGATGTTTGTTGTGAAGATCACCTGAAGATTTTGATCTGTATACCCTTCTACTTCTGCTGATTGGCTGATTAGATAAATGCACGAGTTTTCCTTATGTAGTGGATGGTAATGGTGAGTGTACAGTGAATGTGTAAAAGGTGCTGATCTGACTCTTTCTCCTACCTTGCAGCTGTGCTGGATTTCTAAAGACCTGGCTGCCGTTTCTTATATTAATCAGCATCACAGTGTCCTTGGCTCTGTACATGAACCTGCGCTGATCACACGGGTATGAAGTGAAAGAAGACCTGATGGAGATCCTAGTCTGGACCATCAAGTGGGTCTCCAGTGAACGTCAACTGGACTTCAGGGGAACAGCAATCTCGTCCACGTGCAGAAGAGGAACTTTACACTTGAAAGCTAATACAATAAACCTGTTTTTTTATAGGACAGACGGAGAAAACCAACTTTTCTTGCTGTAAAATAAGAAAGGGTATACTCACTTGAAATGTCTTCTAAAGTATAAAATTAGTGGTGCTTTATTCGGTCCCCACAATCATAACCTCAGTGTAGACAATTTAATGCGACTAATTTTTCTATCTGCGCACAAACACCACATCCACATCCTACGTACATAAGTTTTGTTTTTTTTCCATCCCTATTGTATGTATCCTGTTTATGGAAGCATTTCAGTCATTTTCTATTTCTATACAGATTTGGTCTTTGCACTCGATTACTATACTGAAATGCAAATATGAGGTTTATTGTATTTTTGAGGTACATTTCTGAGCTAAATGTTAAACATACATGGTTTCTGTCTGTATTTCTGTGCATGTTCTTATTGTGTCCTTTCTGGATTGGCTGCACTCAATTACCCCCTCTGTGTGTGCATGGTGCTGTATTATGGTCTGGCATTCAAATCAGGATTTATGGCGAAATCATGCCCGTGTTTCCCGGGATAACCTCCAGATTTCCCGTAACTGATCAGGATTGAATCGATTGATTAATATTAAAGCTATGGTTTTATTTTTTCTCATCACTGTCACACTTTCTGTAAAACTGCGTGTTGATTCTAAATTATGTCTGTTGTTAAACGCACTAACCACTGATGAAGCCAAACAAACCACCAAAAATATATAATAATATATTCTTATATACATGTTTGAATCAATTCTAATGAGCCGATTTGTATTTAAAGCAGGATTCCTTCCCATTAAATGACAATTCTGGTTCATGATCTGTGATGCCTCATGTCTACGATGGAATTCTAAGCACAACTCTGTTCTTCATGCAGGAGAGGAACATCACAACTGGTTTTAATAAAAACCCAATATATTATATTTGTAGTATTTGTTCCTTCTGTTGCATGTGTTCTGATTTGATGACATCCAGTGTGTCATGTAATATTTTTTTTTTTTTTCTTTCAGTTTTTTTGTCTTTTCTGAAAACATCTGAATGAAGCCACACAATTCATATATTAGAACCCATCACATATGTAAAAAGTGTGCTTTGTGTTATACAGACTTTAGGCCAAGCTTTGCTGTTTGCTTTTCTCCACTGTACATATTAACCTTGCATTCGGTTTCAAACACCAAACAAATCCCTGAATGACGTCCTAAACCTCCAGCACAACAGCAGCAGCCCATTACAAAAAAAAAATCTGCCATTGTTTAGAATCAGACAGCAAAATGTCCATGCTTTCCACCATCACCTTACTTTGGCTTCAGTGATTACCCTCTTTTTTACACTTCTTCTCTGAAACAGCAGGTAGTCAGGGGTCCTGGGCTCTACAGACATTCCTGCACCACAGCCTCAATTTTTTCGAGTGTGTAAGCAGAGTGGCCCCTGCTGGTCCCTTACACACACTGATATAGAAAACTTCTTACTGGTCAATTTTTAACTTGGGAGTTGGTTTCGTAAGACATCAGCTTTATAAGTCAGAAGATGATTACTATAATCTTATTATTGATGTCAACTGAATCACCATTTTTCACTCAAACCGAAAGATGGAAAAAAATCCATGACAGTCTGATCTTAAAAAGAAAAAAGATATATTTTTAAAATATATACTGGTTTCATCTTCAGAAAGAAAGAAAGAAAGAAAGAAAGAACAGGTGCACAGCAACGAAATGCAGTTAAGCATCTACCAGAAGTGCAAGAAGTAGCAATTGTGCAACTAAACAAATGCAGATAAATATGTAGTATATGTACAGCATGTAATATATATAAATGTAAACATATATACAGTGAATAAATATAAAGGCTATAGCAATGAAGAGATGTGGACATTGTTGAAAAGTAAATAGTTATAAGTCTATGGCATTGAAAAATGTGCAGACACTGTTGTAAAGGTATAACAAGTAGAAGGTTATAAGCTACAGCATTGAAAAAAAAAATGTGCAAGATGAATAAACAAGTCCACTAAATATATATATATATATATATATATGGATGTGAAATATTAAGCAGGATGTGCAGAAGGGATATATATTTAGATACACATAAATAAAATAGTAGTGCAGATGTATGTAAGGCACAATATGTGTAGAGAATGAGGATTATAAAAAAATACAAATATTGTATGTATATGTGTATGTGTTTGTCATTTAGATCCTAAGCTAAGGGTCTACAAACTGACTTCTAGTGCATCCTGTTTGCATTCATTATCATGATATTGTCTGGTGTTCACTTGTAACAGCTTTAACATAACCAGTGTGCCTCTGCCCCCCAGTGAGCTCCATCATTGTGAAACAGAAGATGTTTATGGTACAACCAGGACTTTTCCTAAATCTGTTTGTTGGGTTTTTTTTTTATTTGTAGAGAAACTTGAAGATCTTTCTCCTCACTTAATATAATTCTTGACAAAGTAAACATGTGGCAAAATAGTTGGCATTACATTTGTTGAGTACTTATCACCCTGACAACATCATCCATGCAAAGAAGGTGGTTTTCATCCGCAGGGACTGGGAATCCGGTTAGGATTGAAGGTAAAATGGAGGGATCCGGTGATGGAAAATCGACATCAATTCTGAACTATACACAGTCAAACCAAATACTAGTATATTTGGAAGATTGGAAGAAACTCAAGAGGAAGCACAGGGAGAACACATAGAACTCCAGACTGATAAAAAACAGACAGATATAAATACTATTATTTGATTCAGGACATTTTTATTTGCTTATTTCAGGATTAGTAGACTGCTTCAGAGATCTGTGTGCTTTAAAACGTGTAGTTACTTCAGCAGAACATTCAGGAGCAAGAACAGTAGTGTTCAGAAATCATGGTACTGATCTGATCTCCTACACCCCATTTTAACCTGAGACATTTCTGTATTTCAGTTGCTCTGATGAGTCGATTTTGACTTTGTGTTTCTGTTCTTAGACATGAGAAGCCTTTACCCCCTCCTCCTCCTCCTCCTCGTCCTCTTCCCCTCCTCCAAACGTGTGTCCAGCGCTGCTGCTTTCATTTCATTGTTGTAGAGAAGTTCAGATGGTTCTCTTTCTTATGATAATCAGATCCTCCACCACACGTGGCTTCTCCAGGATGCAGAGGGACCTGAGAACGCGGAGTGATCATTCATGAGTTCAGAAGAACACCACGCAAGATCCACGTTCTTGTGAGAGTCGGGGAGGAACGCGTGGATAGCAGAAGACAACCTTTCCTAGAATTTGTCTTCAGTCACCAATAGACTTTTTTTTTAAAGCATGTCTGGTTAGTATGTGTAATCGACTCCTTTTTCAAAGTTTTTTTAGAGAAGGTTTTTTAAAGGCATCATCTGGCTCAGATCTGCACTTTTGTCCCCCACCCTCGACATGTCCCTGTTGGTGCCGCGCGTCCTGTTCGCGCTGCTGTGCGTTCACGCTGCGCGCTCTGCGTCGTGTCCTGCAGGCTGTGAGTGTTCCGAAGCTGCACAGACTGTGAAATGTGTTTCCAAAGATCTTCAGGACATACCGATCGGAATTCCTGGTTACACGAAGAATTTGTTCATCACTGGCAACCACATTAGACGAATTGGTCCAGAGGGTTTCAAGGGGTTGGAAAATGTGACAACGTTATCACTCAGCAACAACAGGTAAACCATTTAGAAATATGTAAACAAAAAAGATTGCTTTTTTGAGAAAAATCATGCTTAGTTAATCAAGTCTGGTCTGGTGATGTAATGCATCCTGAAACAGAAACCACAACCATACTCCAAAATGCAGGGGGACATCTTTCCCGAAGAGTGAAGAGTGGTTCTTCTTATTTATATTTAGAAGAACTAAATATTTTCTCCTTTGGATTATTTATCTTTCTGCTACCTTGAATCTGTGAATGCAAAAACCAATCATTGATCCTCCAATCCTCCTTTTTTCTGTTTAGAATATCAGAGGTGGAGTCTCACACCTTCTCCAGCCTGCATAACCTCAGATCATTGGACATGAGCAACAACCAGCTGGTGTCAATTCACCCAGAGGCCTTCACAATACACAACCACACGCTGAGAGAGCTGAATTTTAGCCGAGCACTCTACAACCACTCCGCCATCACTAACCTGGACACGGCTCTGCGCTGGAGCAGCCTGGACAGCCTGCATGGGCTGGACCTGTCAAGCAACGGCCTGATCTTCCTTCCCCCTCACATCTTCTTTCACATGAGTAATCTGCGCCGGCTTCAGCTGGCCAACAACTCTATTGTATCTATCACCAATGAGACGTTGCTGGGTCTGGAGCACTTAGAAGACCTAGATCTCAGCCATAATGCATTTAAAACGTTCAACAAGGAAGGCTTGATGGAGTTGGAGCGCATTCGAAAAGCAAAGCTTCACCTCGGGCAGAACCCATACACGTGTTCTTGTGAAATCGAGCCATTCGTTGCCTTGCTTAACACCTCACAGGAACGTGTTGTAGATGTGGAGCATGTGGTCTGTGTCTTCCCTGCCGAACTGCGCAACATTTCTTTACTGCTTGCAAGGAAGTTGGTGTTGGGATGTCATCACACAGAGGAGGAGAACAACCTGGCTCTACAAACATCCTATGTTTTTCTCTGCATAGTACTGGGTTTTGTGGGCCTAATGTTTCTCTTTGTGCTGTACCTGAACCGGAAAGGTATCAAGAAGCGCATTTATGAAATGCGTGACACTTGCAGGGAGATGTGGGAGGGCTATCATTACCGATATGAGATTGACTCTGATCCCAGGTTGTCACAACTGTCCACCAATGCAGAAGTGTAATTTGTACTACTTGTACTTCTAATTCAAATGTATACCTGAGGAAATTTATAATAGAACTGTACATGTGTTGTAAGTATGAACTGCTACAAGAATATGCAAATCTACTGGCTATTTAAGCCTAGCAACCTGCACACAAGTTCTTTTTTTATACATCCACCATCTCCTCCAACTGCAGTATCCACTAATGATGTTATCCCACTGCTTTGTAGTCTCCATTATCACTCCATTTTCCCTATTGTATCCTCAGAGAACAGGATCCAAGTGACTTGGTTTTGGCTGTGTCTAAGACCATTCTGCTATTCCATTCAGACCTATCAGCATTTACTGCTTTAGGAGGAAGTAACTGTCATACTAAATCTGTTCTAGTGCTTTTTGCGGCTGTATTTTTTTCCTAGACGTTTGTCGAATCAAAGAGCTGAACCCACAATCAGCAAGGCTACAGAGCCCACGGTGCCCCTCTACCCACGGGGAGCTTGTGAAGAATGTGGTTGCCTTTCTCTACAAAGCATTCCAGTGCGAGGATAACCTCCTCTAAGCTTACCACAGAGCCACAGAGAAACACACTTCCTTTGTGCCAGATAAACAGAATGAAATAACTGAAAAAGGGTGTGTGTGTGTAGGGGGGTCTTTTAGAGAAAATGAGACCAGCTGTGGAAATCTCTGGACTGCTTCTCCTTCCTTTTTTTCAAAAGAAATGTTCTGTGTTTTTAGTACTCGGATTTTTATTGTCTGCGTGATGAAAACCAGCCCTGCGAGCGGCTTGCCGAAAGACAAGCAAGTGGCCCTGGCTGTGTGGAGGCTCCTAGAAACTTCAGCAGTTTTTTTGTGCTTTGGGGATTTTTTACAGTGATGAGATACAGATGAGCTTGGGAACGTTTCGGTTCAGATGTTTCTTAAGGGAGGTTTATGGGAGAGAATATCACCAAAAGCATGGACTTGGGTGTCATGGTTCTGTACTTATTTTATTTTTTATAAAAACTGAAAAATTCAGTAGATATAAATATAGTTAGGACATTTTAAAACTGAAATTATTACCTGCTCTCATAATGACATTTAAATATAGAACTAGTCTTAGTCTGTATTTTTGAAACAGACCTGTCTCCATAAAGCATTAGATAGTATATTCATATGTACCTGAAGATCCAGAGTTGCTCTGATCTTAACAACATATTTAATGAGTACATGCTGTCAAACTGCACTTCATTAATCACATATGAAGGCCACCAAAACAGAGACTTAATGGAAATTTAAAAATGAATCTGCAAATGTAATGACCAGTACTGGGTCTGTGTATACACTGTGCATTGAACAAACAATAAATAAACACTGGTTTCTATACATGCATTTTCATTCTCATTCTTAATAAAAAATGTTATAATGAAATATAAGTATTAAGTGTTCTTTTACTTTTTTTGGGTGAAAGCTTTATTATTTCTCTATTTCCTTTTTCTGCATCGAACTCTGCACTTAGACCCCGGTCATCCCATTGATTATTGTTTAAGAATATACAAGTCTATAAATATAAATAATTGCACATTGCTTGTGTCCTTGACCCCTCCGGTGAGAAAAGTCTTGTTTGCTAAAGTTTGTGCCTCTACCTCAAGGACCTCTGTGGTCTTTGTGGTATCTGGGTATAGCCACAGTCTGAGAATCCATTGAAATGTACTTTTAGCTTCAGAAGACCCAAGGGAGCAGCAGTCCTAACATCCTGCAAGACCAATCTGCCTGAATTTAATGTAAAGTGCACTCTCGGTATTAAATAGAAAATCATAAACATCTCTATACTGCAACAGCTAACCTCACAGCTGCCACTGATTAAATATGCTAGTAAAAAACCCACAGCTGGTAGCTATCAATCTCTCTTTTTCTCTATCTATCTCTCTCTCTCTCACTCTCACCATATGTAAATATTTAAACTAAAGTGATTAATTAACATCCTCATGTCTTTGCACATTTCAAACATTTGTATAAAAGTTGGAAGAGAACATCAATCAGAACAATTTAAAATCCATGCATTTCCGTAATAATAACGCAACAATACGTTCATGCTAGTTTTATGGTTCTTAGTAACATTTATACCATCACATATTCGGCTCATATTTATAACACTGTGTGTTTTAATGCAATTATACAATTTAAGTAGGAATCATAAGTTTCCGTAATAAATCTCCACCACCACACTTTAAAATCTAGTGGAACATCTTCCCAGAAGAGTGGAGGTTATTATTATTATTATTATTATTATTATTATTATTATTATTATTATTATTATTATTATTATTAACCTTTTAATGTTTTAAAGCAGATAAATACAAACAATAGTATTTTTTCAGCTTCAAGCTTTACAGGTCCGTTTCCAGCTTGGTGCTCTATGATCTCACCCAATTTAAATCTGGTGATAATGGAGACCTGTACTTGATGGTAACTGCATTCTGTTCTTTGTAATCCATGCAGGATTTGAAGTCCCCTCGTATTCCTTCTCCACAAAGAAAACCACATTTGCAGGGGAAGCAGAGGAATGGATTTACCTCAAAGCCAACTCTTTTACATATCAATAGCACAGGTCAATGGGTAGCCTCATAGATAGTGTGGGGGGCAGCTTTTTTCTTTGGTCCCTAACAAGATAAAAAGCAGAAATCCGAAGATTCTTGTCAGGGTGTTTTAACACCGTTTCAGTCTTCTGAGTGGTCAGCTTTTATTTTCTCAAACATGAAGACAGGAATGGAAACCAGACCCCTCTTTTTCAGAGCTGTGTTTTGTTTTGGATTAGCCATGATACTTCTGTCAAGCATTTCAACTGTAGGGGTCTAGTAACCTACGTTCTGACTTTCCTTCTCTTTCTCTCTCACTACACGTTACACTTGAGATACCAGTGATTCAGACTCCTACCAGTGATTCCAGACCTGCTTAAAATATCTTAATTCACTATTTCTTCTTAGAGGTTTTATCATCTGAAAAAACTTGCACTGGCTGATTATGACTCTACATGGTCATCTTAATGATCACCATACATTTACAGAGAATGGTACCACTGAAAATGAGAATAAGAACAAAAGATGGTACAATAAAAATGTCTTTCAATGTTCTTTCTTGTTTAACTTTAGAGTGCAACTGCAAAAAACACTACATTTACCTTCAAGTCTTCACCAATGTACTGTTAATTAAATCACTTTGAGATGAAAATCTGCTAACATCGAGCACTGCTTGGCTAACACCGTTATAAATGTGAAATGATTTATAATGGCACTATCCGGTGTCAGATGAAGACCAGGTTCCCTTTTGAGTCTGCTTCCTCTCATGGTTTTCTTCCTCTATTCTTCTTTTCTCTGAGACTTTGTTCCTCATTACCATCACCTCTGACTAGTGCATTTGGTGAATGAATGGATCAGGAAATCCTGTCTTTTCACTAGTTTTGTGTTGTGTCACAAACCTCCAGGTTTATTGTAATGAATAATGAATTAGAATTATGGAGATATGTTGGGGTACTTTTCTGGAGACATGTTAGGTTAGATACCAGTTAGGGTACTTTTAGGTAGGCTTTAGGACATTTTATTGCAACTCTGGCCCCAGACTGCCACCTACTGGGGATAAAACAGAACAAAACAAAAATGTAAAAACAAATACTACTTTTTTAAAAATCTATAATATATTTAAACCCCTTTATTGCATTTATTTTGAATTTATGGGGGTTTGGAAGTGTAGTAATAACTTTATAATTATCCCAGGAGTAATGACACAGGTGAATAGGGTGACCTGGTGAAGATGACGTCAGCAGGGGTTGTTCACTACCTGTTGCCTCAGGTAACTGAATTCAGCAGTGTAAGGGGAAGACATGGGGCAGGTAGAAGACGGCAGTTGGGTAGCTTGGTAGTTTGCTTTTACACTCAGCTCGAGCTTGTGCTCGTGTCCATACAGGACAGCTGTGGATTAATCTTTCTGTTGTAGGTCAGAGTGGTGTTTACCGGGAAAGGAGGACAAAAACACAGACTGCACTTCCGGACTGCGTCATTTCTCTCGCTCTTTTTCTCTTCTTCTGTCTCTATGCCGTGAGTAGTGTCTTCTTGACTCTATTACCTGCTGATAAATGCTGTACCTGCATGATGGGGTGTTATTGTGAAAGGGAAAAACAACAGGCTGTATTAGAAATGTTTGAGGTAAAGGTGTAAACAGAAGTAATGAGCCCGGTTTATTTGTGAAGCAGAACACTCTCTCTCTTTCTTTCTTTCGTTCTTTCTTTCTCTTTTCTTTTCTTTTCTTTTCTTATGAACATATTATCAGGGCGTACTATAGGCTCTAATAAGCGTTATGGAGCATTATGCAGCAGGGGTAGTGTATCTGTGGATAGTTTTTGTGTGTGTGTGTGTGTGTGTGTGTGTGTGTGTGTGTGTGTTTGCACGCTCGACTAGGCCCATCTATCAAAACACACCTGACAACATTCATACACATCCCTGCTTTGATTGTCCTTTTTTTCTACATTATCTATGTATCCCCTCTCTTGCTATCTATCTATCTATCTATCTATCTATCTATCTCTATCTCTCTCTCTATATATATATATTATATATATATATATATATATATATACACACACACACACACAATATCTCACAAAAGTGAGTATACCCCTTTTTTATACTATTTTATTATGTTCTCAAGGGACAATTTTATAGAAATTAAACTTGGGTGTATTTTAGAGAATTCAATGTGCATCCTGTATAACAGTACAGATTTACTGTTCTTAAAACACTCCTATTGTAATGTGATCAAAACTTCAGATATGCTTTTCTGCTCACCGCAGTTGAAAGAAAGATTATTTGAGACACTGCATTCCAATACAACTGAAACCAAGCTAAACATTTTCCTCTGATTTCTGATCTCTCTCTTCAGCACGGTGTTACTCATAGAGCTGTAACTCATTCAGTGTTTTTTGAACCAATCCATGTAAATTCTATAGACTGTTTTATATGAAAATCACAGCAGGTGATTACAGGAATCACATTTGTCTTCATTCTGATGTTTAATGTGAAATAAGGCTCTTGGCCTATATTTGCAAGATGTTGTACATTATGCTGCCTCATAAATTAGCTGATAAATTACTGCATAAATATGCATAGGTATAGATGGGCATATATACAGTATCTTACAAAAGTGACTAACCATTTTATTATATGTTGTCAAGGGACAATATTATAGAAATGAAATTTGGATATGTGCAGCTTGTATAGCAGTACAGATTTACTGCATTCTAAAAAAATAACCCATCACTATTTTAAATAACTGGCAACAAAAGTGAATACACCCTAAGTGAACATGTCAAAACTGTGTGCAAAGTGTCAGTGTTTCTGCTTCAGGATGTCACAGTACATTTTGGAATATGAGAAACACAGCTTCCCACCAACTGCTCTCACCAACATGCTTGACTGTAGGCAAGCATGTTGGTACTTCTCAACCGAGGCATCGCCACACATACTGGACATCATCTGAGCCAAACAAGTTTATCTTAATCTCATCAGACCACAGGACATGGTTTCAGTAATTCATGCTCTCGGACAGGTCATCTTCAGCAAACTGTTTGGGAAGAGGTTTGGGGGTCTTCCATAAAGACAACATGAAACAAGTGTTTTTTGCAATTTTTGCAAATTTATTAAAAGTAAAAAAAATTTAATCTATTTTGGAACAAGGCTCTAAGTGTTGTGGATAATTTATTTTTGGACACTGCATATATATATATATATATACACACACAAGTATGCCTCACATTTCAGCAACCAGTTTATAAACTTTACAACATAATACTCTATACATGCTTAGTTATTTCTCAGTATGTCTTCTGAGGTCCAGGTTGATGTGGATCCAGTGTAGGTTTGGATTTACTAGTAATGCAGTACACTTTTCCCCAGGGGGTTTTCAGGAATCCAGGTGCACTTTGTGTCCAAACAGTGGCAGAAAACAAACAAGAAAAAAAAATACACATGGCCTGATATTTATTTTCCAACCCTGTCTCAGTTAGAAAACAGTACCACTTGTTTTTTCCCCAATAAATCACGTTATAAATCTTTAAAACACATATGACGTGTGGTAGAAATATTCAGTAATTTATATTGGGTTTTTTTGCTTGTTTTATAACTTTTTAACTTTTCTGGATGCAATATGCACAGCTCGAGTGACAAGTGACTCTTCATTTGTCTTGTTAATGTTCAGAACTCTGGCGCTGAAATCGGTCATGTTGCAGGGTTTTATGTGGTTCAGCAGGGTTGATGGGACTTTGTGATATGACCCTTTTATGTCTTTCATGGGGTAGTGCTTTGGCAATATTCACATGTACACACACACAAACATGTCTGTCTTGCAAATCTTCATTTGCTCTGTTGTTTTTCTTGCACGTTCTAATCTGATTGACAGATCAGGTTGACTCACTGGACTTCAAGGGATCCCAATGATCTTCAAGATCTTCTTGCTTTGAAGTTTTTTTTCTTTAGTTTGTATTTCTTCTGTGCTTGAAGGACAATTTCTAGTGGGAATGAAAGCAAATGTGAAAACATCATTTGAATTGAACAAGAGGATTGCAGTATTCCATGCAAGAGGTTTTATTTTTCATATTAATGTTAGGACAAAGTCAATATGGAGTATTTAGTAGTGTTTCTGGGGTAAGAACTGAGGTTTGTGGACAAAAAGAAGCTCCTACCATGGATATGAATTCAGATACAGATTTTTAAATCTGATACGACTGAAATTGGCATTTTTTTTTAATCATTTATCTCCACAACCATTTAACTCTGTCAGGTTAAATGAATAACCGTCAGCACTGTCGTTTCTTTACATCACATATTAGCGTAATTTGCAAAACCCAGCCATTAGGGAGGCACAAGCCAGTGCATTCTTAGTGCCGGTCCCAAGCCCGGGTAAATGGGGAGGGTTGCGTTAGGAAGGGCATCCAGCGTAAAACATGTGCCAAATCAAATATGCGGATCACAAATGAGAATTTCATACCGGATCGGTCGAGGCCCGGGTTAACAACGACCGCCACAGGTATCGTTAGCCGACAGGGTACCGGTGGAAATTGGGCTACTGTTGGCCGAAGGAGGAGAAGGAGAGGAGGAAGACGTCTACAGAGACGGCAGGGAAAGGAGCAGTGTAGGAGAGTGGAGGTTCGGGTTGGTACTTTAAATGTTGGTACTATGATGGGTAAAGGGAGAGAAGTAGCTGATATGATGGAGAGGAGAAAGGTAGATATGCTGTGTGTTCAGGAGACCAAGTGGAAAGGGAGTAAGGCCAGGAACATTGGAGGTGGATTTAAACTGTTTTATCATGGTGTGGATGGAAAGAGAAATGGTGTAGGGGTGATTCTGAAGGAAGAGTACAGTAAGAGTGTAGTGGAGGTGAAGAGAGTTTCTGATAGGGTGATGATCGTGAAGGTGGAAGTTGAAGGGATGATGATAAATGTCATCAGTGCCTATGCTCCACAAGTTGGCTGTGAGATGGAGGAGAAGGAAAGATTCTGGAGTGAATTAGATGAAGTGGTAGATGGTGTACCTAGGAAAGAACGGTTGGTGATTGGGGCGGACTTTAATGGGCATGTAGGTGAAGGGAACAGAGGTGACGAGGAGGTGATGGGTAGGTATGGTTTTAAGGAGAGGAATGTGGAAGGGCAGATGGTGGTAGATTTTGCTAAAAGGATGGAAATGGCAGTGGTGAACACTTATTTTAAGAAGAAGGAGGATCATAAGGTGACTTATAAGAGTGGAGAAAGGTGCACACAGGTGGACTATGTGCTATGCAGGAGATGCAACCTGAAGGAGATTGGCGACTGTAAGGTGTTGGCAGGGGACAGTGTAGCTAGACAGCATAGGATGGTGGTCTGTAGGATGGTTTTGGAGGCGAAGAAGAAGAGGAGGAGAGTGAGGACTGAAAGAAGAATAAGATGGTGGAAACTGAAGGAGGAAGAGTGTAGTGTGAGGTTCAGGGAAGAGGTCAGAGAGAGGCTCAGTGGTGTTAAGGAGGTGTTGGATGATTGGGCAAATACTGCAGGAGTGATGAGGGAGGCAGCTAGAAAAGTACTTGGTGTGACATCTGGAAATAGAAAGGAAGACAAGGAGACGTGGTGGTGGAATGAGGAAGTGCAGGAGAGCATAAGGAGAAAGAGGTTGGCAAAACAGAAGTGGGATAGACAGAGTGATGAGAAAAGTAGGCAGGAGTACAAGGAGATGCGGAAGCAGGTTAAGAGGGATGTGGCGAATGCCAAGGAAAAGGCATATGAGGAGCTGTATGAGTGGTTGGACACTAAGGAAGGAGAAAAGGATTTGTACCGATTGGCCAGGCAGAGGGACCGAGCTGGAAAGGATGTACTGCAAGTTAGAGCAGTAAAGGATGGAGAGGGAAATGTGTTGACTAGTGAGGAGAGTGTGTTGAGAAGGTGGAGGGAGTATTTTGAGCAGCTGATGAATGAGGAAAATCAGAGAGAGAGAAGGTTGGATGATGTGGAGTTGGTGAAGCAGGATGTAGATAGGATTAGTAAGGAGGAAGTGAGAGCAGCGATTAAGAGGATGAAGAGTGGAAAGTCGGTTGGACCAGATGACATACCGGTAGAAGCGTGGAGATGTTTAGGAGAGATGGCAGTGGAGTTTTTTGACCAGATTGTTTAACAGGATTTTGGAAGGTGAGTAGATGCCTGAGGAATGGAGAAGAAGTGTGCTGGTACCAATCTTTAAGCATAAAGGAGATGTGCAGACCTGCAGTAACTACAGGGGTATTAAGTTGATCAGTCACACCATGAAGTTATGGGAAAGAGTAGTGGAAGCCAGGCTGAGAGAAGAGGTGACCATCTGTGAGCAACAGTATGGTTTCATGCCGAGGAAGAGCACCACAGATGCCTTATTTGCTTTGAGAATGTTGATAGAGAAGTATAGAGAAGGACAGAAGGAATTGCATTGTGTATTTGTGGATTTAGAGAAGGCGTACGACAGGGTGCCAAGAGAGGAGTTGTGGTATTGTATGAGGAAGTCAGGTGTGTCAGAGAAGTATGTGAGGGTGGTGCAGGACATGTATGAGGACAGTGTGACGGCAGTGAAGTGTGCAGTAGGTACGACAGACTGGTTTAGAGTGAAGGTTGGACTGCATCAAGGATCGGCCCTGAGCCCTTTCCTGTTTGCAGTGGTGATGGACAGGTTGACGGACGAGGTCAGACAGGAGTCTCCCTGGACTATGATGTTTGCGGATGATATTGTGATTTGTTGTGAGAGTAGAGAGCAGGTTGAGAAGAGCTTGGAGAGGTGGAGATATGCGCTGGAGAGAAGGGGAATGAAACTCAGTAGGAGTAAGACAGAATACATGTGTGTGAATGAGAGGGAGGGCAGTGGAGTGGTCCGGTTGCAGGGAGAAGAGCTTCAGAAGGTGGAGGAATTCAGGTACCTGGGGTCAACAGTGCAAAGTAATGGAGAGTGTGTTAGAGAAGTGAAGAAAAGAGTGCAGGCAGGTGGAGTGGTGGAGAAGAGTGACAGGAGTGATTTGTGATAGTAGGGTATCTGCAAAATTGAAAGGGAAGGTTTATAGGACTGTGGTGAGACCTGCGATGTTGTATGGTTTAGAGACAGTGGCATTGAGTAAAAGACAGGAGGTGGAGCTGGAGGTAGCAGAGCTGAAGATGTTGAGGTTTTCGTTGGGAGTGACGAGGATGGATAAGATTAGAAATGAGTTTATTAGAGGGACAGCGCATGTAGGATGTTTTGGTGACAAGGTGAGGGAGGCGAGATTGAGATGGTTTGGACATGTGCAGAGGAGGGACATGAATTATATTGGTAGAAGAATGCTGAGGATCGAGCCACCAGGTAGGAGGAAAAGAGGAAGGCCAAGAAGGAGGTTCATGGATATGGTGAGGGAAGACATGCAGGTGGTTGGTGTGGGAGAGGCAGATGTAGAGGACAGGGTGGTATGGAGACGGATGATCCGCTGTGGCGACCCCTAATGGGAGCAGCCGAAAGAAGAAGAAGAAGATTAGCGTAATTTGCAAATCTTAGATTGTACTTGATGTAAAAAAAAAAATATGTCCGGGAAAATATGCTGTGCATATTAGATATCCTATAATTTCTCTGTTTGCAGTAAACAGACATTGGTTGAATTTTATCTCCTTCAAATAATGTATATTGGAAAAACCCAAAATATCACTGTCATAGTGAATGCTAATGATTAATGAGAATATGGTCCAGTTTATTAGTAAAAATAATATTTTCCTCTAGGAAAAAAAAAAGTTTATAGAAAGTAGATTGAGTAGAAGTATGATTTTTTCTTTTTTGGAAATGAATAATCTATGTTTAAAACCTTAATGTACCAGCGATCAGTTATTTAGTCCCAAAATGCTGATAGTTACAACTTTTTCATAATATTTTAAGTGAGAATTTTGGAGAGCACTGAGTCAGTCAAACCTGATCTCAACAGAGAAGTCAAAACAGAGTCTGTCCTGCCTTTAGTCAAATTCAGCCCAACCCCCTAGTAACTCTTGCTACATTAGATGGTAAGCTACATTTATGGAACACCAAAAGGGTCAAACAGAAACAAAAGACGGAAGTGTAAGAAATTAAAAATTCTATGAATATGCAGTGGTGGACAGTAACTAAGTAAGTGTTATTTGTTACTGTACTTGAGTAGCTTTTTTGCGTATCTACTTTACTGAAGTATTTCTGTTTGTTTCTGTTTGAACAGTTTGTTCTGTTGTTCAGTCTTGTTTGTTTTTTTACTCAACTGCATTTAATGAAAATGTTTTGAACTTGTTTTGATTGCTGCTTGGACGTTTCTACTTAACATGAACATTCAACAGGTAACATAGAATTTTGAGAGGAATAAATGATAGATGAAACTACTGACTCTAACTTGCCATAACACAAGTGGCCTTATTTGCTTACATTTTTTTGAAGTGTACTCATAGTAACATTGAGGGTTTTTTTTTTACCTAATCTGAGTTGATTAAGTGAGAGTCTAGTGATAAAAATTATAACAAGGCATTGTAGCCATAACAAATCATAGTACTTTGGATACTTAAGTACATTTAAAGGCAAGTACCTTTGTACTTTTACTCAAGTAAAAGTTTAAAGGTAGCCAGGTGTAACTCTAGTTTAACTCAAGTACCTGGTTTGTGTCCTTCATCCACCACTGTGCATATGAATTGATTAGGAACTCCAGGATTAGAGTTATGTGTTTTACTTATTCTTACATAACCAAAGGTGTGTTCTAACGCCTCCAAATGATTGACGATACACACATAATGGGCTGGAGATAATGGTCTAGGGGTGTTTTCGGAGTATGTATGGGCAGTCTAAAGGGTATTACTGCTCAAAAAAGTCTGTTTAATAAAACAATATGTACCAATTCAAATAAGGCATTTTGCACTTTGCTTCTTTAACAGACCCTGACACTACAACACCATGTCAGGCCATGGCAAAAGAACCTCTCAGGGGTGGGAGAGAGCAGGACACCCTGAAGGATCGTTAATGCAAAGTAGTAGGCAGTATGAAGAGCGCAGTGTTGACCCAGTCAGACTTGAAATCCAGTACCCTGGAGCTGTCCACAAGGTCCGTCAGAAAGATGCTAACGGTAACGCTACTGAGCCAGAGACCGTCAGCTTTTTGCCTGGCAAGACAGAGCCTTCATCTGGTTCCTGCATGTGTGCTCCATGTGTCTCTGTGAAAAGCTGTAGGACATTTGCCTGCAGTGTGTTGACCTGTGGACTGTATCGGGTGTGTAGGAGAATGCCATGTCTTCTGTCTGGGGAGGCCAAGGCTGATGAGCCAGAGGTTGTCAAAGCTGTGATGTCGAGTCCAGATGACAAGACTTTTCAGGATTTTTATCCCGACCTTTGTATCGGCGGTGTGAAAGTGGATCCATCGGCACTAAAAAATGATCACGAGTCAGTCTCGTTCCGACTTCCTAAAACGGACATGGACAGCCCAACATATTTGAATGTCAGCAAGCATTTTAGTGATTTACAAGACAAGGACTTTATTTATGAAGGAACGGACGAGGATGTGGACTCGCTAATTACGCGTAAGCTGCTGGAGGTTTTCTCAGAGTTCGAGATCAACGAGCTGGCAAAATGCACGTCGGACTCCATGTTCCTGAAGCGCTCCCAGGAGATCAGTCAGCTTATCTCGGATATCGTCGAGGAGCATAACATTAAGGAGCAGGAAGCAGAATGCCGGTTAGTCCGGGAGATCATTCGTATCAGCACGCGAAAGACCAAGAAGAAAGTGGCTGTCCGACAGCAGGAGCTTCAGAGAGACAGTGGAAATGACACCTGGAGAAGCAGCAAGAGAAGCAGCAAGAAGAACAGCTTCAATTCCATGAGTGACGGAAGTAAGTAGCACCGACCTGGTTTAGTCTTTTATGCTGTATTTTAGGAATTCTGCATGTTTCATTTTAAACATAAAAATCTATCTTATCTCCTCTCATGGGTCTTTTCCAATAGCATTGAGAGCTACAGTGACAGTTTATAAAGTGCTTTATGGCAGCGGTCCCCAACCTTTTTTGCGCCACAGACTGGTTTAATGTCAAACAATATTTTCACGGACCGGCCTTTAAGGTGTGGTGGATAAATACATCAAAATAAAATGATACGACCGCCATCAAAACTGGTATTTACTAAATAAAATAATAAACGTGAATCCACTGTTGTTGGTTTTTGTTCATTTTGCTCGCTTGGGGGTTTCAATTTAGCCGTAATGTATTATCTGTTCGCGGCCGGAGCAGCTACTTTAAGAAGGTAGAGGATGTTGGTAAGACATGTGACCAAGGCAAGTATCTTGACATGCATCAAGAGTGAGTCATAGACAGATGTGGCGGAGAGAATCCGGGAATTTCCCAAAATAAAACATCATTCAGAATCAGAAAATAAATAAAACGGAAATAATGTAAGTTATGTATTTTTTCTGTGCGGCCCGGTACCAATTGTTGGGGACCACTGCTTTATGGTGCATAGCTGGACAAATAGATCATACATGAACATTTCCTAATGCATGTTTTACTTAGGCAGCTATTTGTGCTTTTAAAGATTAGCAGAGTTTTGCTAGTTTGTGAGAACAGGAATGCAGGTAGTTGATATAGTTTAATTTACTTATTCATTCTTTTATAGGTCTAAAGATTTCAGAGGAGCGATCCGATGACATTGAAGCACGAAATATGCGGAACAACAGTAAACAGTGTAAGCTATTTTCAGCAGCTCATCCAGAACTGATCTTCCTGTCACTCAGCCAAATTAAATAGAAACCTGTATTCGGGCTTATTACTGTTTAATTATGACATATTGCAATAACCTATTTCTTTCTTCTTAACAGTTTGACATGCACAGTTTGACATGCACAGTTCCTCATTAGTTCCATTGTAAAGTCAGAACATATCTTATTAACACATTAAAGTGAGCCACACCCTCATTTGACAGTCACTGCATTCTAAATTGAATGTTTTTTCAGAGAAAAAGCAGAACACTCACAGTATTTGTATGATTTAATATTCTAAGAGACACAGTGATTTGTGCACCTTCTGTGCATTCTACTTCCCAACGTTGTTTATACGATTTGTTCCTTAATGAACAAATGAAGAGCTAATGAACACCTAATGAACAGCTCCTGTAGTGAAGTATGGAGAGTGTTTATAATAAATAAACCGCATTAGACCCAAACATCAAATTTTAATTACTGACTAATGTAATGAATTAAGTAAGTAAGCTAGTTGGTAAGTAATTTTAACTACAAGTATAAACACTATAACTATGCAGAGAACTGCATCCAGAACCCTCTCTCCAAAATTTTATGATGTGACTACCTTCCGTTCAGGGAGATATACATCAAAATCCAAAGTGGCGTTCAGCCCCAGCTTCCACACAAGGTTTTTGTGCCAGAATGAAAAATGTAAACTTGCTCATCATAACGAAAGTTTAGATAGTTGTCAAAGAAATTTGATTCCATTCAAAAGCCATTAACAGTTCTAACTTTGTTAACAAATAATTTGAAGAACATTTTGCTCTGTTGCCTCAGTGTTCTTTCAGTTTCTGTCTGTTTTTGTCCTTTTTCATTGTGTATTTTAGTTTTTATAATATATAAAAAAAAAAAATGAAAATTCAGTTTGGGCTAAAATGTAATTCCATTTTAATCCAGGTCAGTGCATCATTTCTGTAATACACTCACTCATTCCTTTGATCACTTTTCCAGGCTGATATCTTTGACCCCTTCCTTGTTTTCCTTCCTGAGTGTGGATTTTGGACTGTTTGCTTACAAAGCAAAACATCGAATATCAAGCCCAGTGTGTTAGTGAGACATTTTGATATTATTCATTTATTATTATTATAAACATTTGCACCAGGATATTCTTGATAATAGATCATGGTTTTATGGTACAGTGACCTTGAATTAGAGGCCACAGTAGATTGTAGTATCCAAAGCCTGCTAATGATAATGAGCCTCCAGGTTGCTGCACATGACACCTCCTTCAGAAGGCCATGATAGAGGTGGTGAACATTTTCTTTGACTTTATACACACCTTTTGGATTTGCCTCGAATACATTAGGGCGTGTTGTTGTTGTTTTTTTATAAGTGTTTTGCCAGGTGTGTAATTTTGCCTTGTAATTGTATTTGGTCACACCTAATATTTGTATACTGCTATTTACACTAGTGATTAGATAGTGTGCGTTTAACCAGAATAAAATTAAAAAGTACCATTTTCAGTAGTCAAATTCTCAATGCCACACATCTACAATGCAATTTATGCAAGAATAGTTCTAGTCAAATCTACTGACATTCCTATATTGGTAATAGTGTAATAATAAAGCATAGTTGCTACTAAGAATAGGTAACAGTTTGTGTATATGTGTGTATAATTGATCTGTTCAACCCAGTTTTTCAGTCTTTTTCACTCCTGGTTTAAAAAGTGATCAAATCACAGCACCACCCAGTTGCCACTGCTGGGCACCTGAGCAAGGCCTTTTAATTCAATTCAATTTAATTAATTTTTATTTATATAGCACTTTCAACAATGCACATTGTCTCAAAGCAGCTTTACACAGATAATGTGGGGATAAAAAAATTAATATGTTCTTTATAAGTGTAAGTTTGTCCCTGATGAACAAGCCGGTGGCGACTGTGGAGAGAAAAACTGCCCGAGATGGCATAAGGAAGAAACCTTGAGAGGAACCAGACCCAAGAGGAAACCCATCCTCATCTGGGGATCACTGCACAGCTCGACGAAATTGGAACTGTAATAAAAGAACATTTGGTGCCACCCAGATGAGAAGGGGTTCCCTTTTGAGTCTGGTTTCTCTAAAGGTTTCTTCCTCAAGCCATGTCAGTTTTTCCTTGCCACTGTCACCACTGTCGCTCTTTAGGGCTAAGCTTAACATTTAACAAGCTTATAGGCACTAAACTTATACAATCTTTCACACAACTTTATGACCTCTTTATCTCAGTAGAGCGGCTTTGAGACAACGTACATTGTTAGAAGCGCTATACAAATAAAACCGAATCGAAAGTAATCCGGGAAGCTTTCGGACATTAGTGATTGGATCTGGAGGCGCATTTAAACTTGGCTACTTGTGATGTTAAGTGTTTTTTTCCCCATTCTTCCTCTCTCTCTCTCTCTCTCTCTCTCTCTCTCTCTCTCTCTCTCTCTCTCTCTCTCTCTATCTCTCTCTCTCTCTCTCTCCCTCTCTCTATCTCTCTCTCTCTCTCTCTCTCTCTCTCTCTCTCTCTGCAGCATACATGGTCAGCTTTCCTGTGTCTCACTCGCCAAACTGCACGAACAACGTCACACCCATCACATCAGACACTCCTTTACTCGCTCATGGAGTGAGAGCCTAAACATATAGTTTTTGGTTTTCCCCTTAAAATATTCTCGGTGTGACCTCTGTGTGACCTCTGTGTGGGATTGTGGTGAATCATGTGCATTACTTTTACTTTATAGCCTAAAAAGGTTTTGACTCATTTAACTGCTATTGACACAATTAACCTTTTTATTCATGGCTAAAAAAAATAGTTGCCTTGTCCTAGATCATAATGATCGATAAGGTAACAGACATGAGCATTAGAGGTGAGCATTTAGTGTTTAGAAGTTTGTTCCTCAGAAGAGCCACGTTTGCACTTTTTTAAATAGTGACTGAAGGACAGCCGACTTTTGCTCTTCCTCTTCCTCCAGCTGTTATGCCCAGGCGATGTATATGATAGTAAATATTACTGTAGTTTAATGCCTTTGTGACATTGTAAATTTTGGAGTCTGGGTGTGTTTGTGTTCGTTCCCATTGCTCTGTGGTGTCATTCTCAGAGAATTAGATTTTTTTTTTATTTTTTTTTTTTGTTAAATCAAAGTTCAAGCTAAATGTGTAATATTACATCAATCTTGTGGAGTGTCTCGCTAGATTTTTTTTGTGTTTTAGTTGATTTCTGTAAATAAAGTGTAAATTAAATTCAACTGGAAGTCTCAAAGTAATGCTGACCTTCAGATACATTTGAGTGTTGTACATGAACTTCTCTGCTGCTGGTTTTTCTCTGGCACAAATTTCCCTTTACTATTACACTTCTCATTACAAAGCTCTCGGGACAACTATTACACTGTTTGAACACAGTTAAATTAATGCACAGTGAAGTTTGGGAAACAAAGCTTTTTTTGTTTAGTTTTTTTACTACAGTAAAAAGCACCAGGAGCAGTTTGAATAAAAGCCAAAGTTCTGGGAAAGGATAGAAACTTTAACCTGCTGTAATTGTATAAATCTCGATTGTATTCATTATGTTTATAGGTAAGCTATATAAACTGGGGAAAGTTCTTAGAAAAAAGATAAATTATGTCTATAAAATTATATAAAAATATTATATAATAAACCAATACAAACACAAGCATGGATACTATTTTTTTGTGTAAGATTGATGTGTATTAGAATTATAACAAATATAAATCAATTAACTGCAAAAAGACTTTGCGCCACAGGTATTGGAACACTGTTGTTCACCCATTTCTTATTTGCCGTAGCAGATAATATAAATATATACATATATTCTGAAACAATAAATCCTTTTTTTTTTTTAGTGGTTTGTCTGGTTCATTTAGACTCAAGGAACACATTAGACTAGTTTAGACTACACTTCCAAATGTGTTGAAAAACAATCATTGGGATATTTTGAGCAGTAAAGCTACACAGATGCAGATGACCGTGAATGAAAAATAAAGTCAGACCAGTTGAATGAGTTTTTATCTACACCATCTTTGCTGTCTAAGTGCACCGGCTGTTTAGAGAAAGGGTGTGTGGGTCTGTGTCCATTTTTTAATGGTTTTGGAGTCAAGTGAGGACATTGTGTATCCAAAAACACAGCGTCCTGCTGTAGAAGTTAAGAGGCATTTCCCATAAATGTGCCTCTTACACTTATTTAATTAATTGTGTAGAAACATCCGGGAATAGCGAAAGTAAAACTACGTGCTTTCGTTTTTATTGTACAAAACATGCTTAGTGTTTAATCAAACTCAACACATTTGTATTTTTCCATTGGATTCTGACATTCAGACATATTAGACAATGAATCCAACAATCACCAATGTCAAAAAAGTGCTGTCAAAAATATTTGTGATGACATTTTTTTTATTTCACACTGTCTCTGTTAATACAAAATACCAATTCAAGAACTTTACCTCCCTTTTATCCACCCCTGTTTATTCAGTGTGTTTGATGTTCTCACACAGGCCTGGAGGTAATTCCAGTTTGTGTTGCTGGGATGTTCCTACAGGGGATGTGTGGAACAATCTACATATTGTTGCTCATGTTTTCAGTTGAAAACTATTGTTACGTAGGTAAGGGCGAGGCATAAATCACACGTATCTCCCTTCGGGGGTTTGATACTGAATGAAAGCTGGTGGAAATGGGGATAAATACAGTTTAGGTCAACAGAAAGATAAAAAACATGGTTGACTGTGGACTTTCTAAAAAAAGCACATATATACAAACACAACTGGTCTGACAAGTTTGTGTGATTGGAAGATAACCAGCTCACAACCGCTCTGAGTCAGTCACATCATCATAACTGCTAACACGCATTTAAAGGAAACTTCTGCATTACTTCAGAGCTATTTATCTGTAAACAATCCTGCAGTGATGCAGTAAACACTTACATGAGACTGCTAATGGCTTCAGAGAATAGTATTTTCTGAATCTGCATTTGAAAGAACGTTCTAAAGTTAACTTTCTTTTGGCTTCTCCCATCAGGGGTCGCCACAGAGGATCATCCGCATGTTTGATTTGGCACGTTTTTACGCTGGATGCCCTTCCTAACACAACCCTCCCCAATTTATCCGGGCTTGGGACTGGCACTGAAAGTGGCTGGGGTTGGTTCCCTGACCAGGGATCGAACCCGGGCCGCAGCAGTGAGAGCGCCGCATCCTAACCACTAGACCACCAGGGACGTCGTAATAGTGGCTTGGAGTAGAGTGAGACAATGACCACAAGTGACCACAAGGTGGCGACTAAGACAAAAGTATCTAAAGTTTAATGATTACCTATATTTTGGGGGGAAATTGTTCTAATAATTTCAAGATTTTAGAAGACAAAAACAAAGAGTCAGTGTTAGATTTTATAAACCCATATTCTTGTTATAATAAACCACATCGTTGTAACCACATATATGATGACATGGTGAAGAAGACAGACTTGTTTATGTTATTACAGTAAGAAAAATGTAACTCAACTCACTTTAAATAAAACTATTAAAGAAGGAACTGACACCATTTTTAAATCCAAATAACCATGGACAACTTCTTGGTCAAGAACGTCCTGTACTGAAAAGCATCTCAGTCAGTAGTTGGAGGAAGTTTGTCTGACTGATCTGACGTCTGAAAAACAGTGCTGTCATAAAGTTTTGCTCTATTGTGTGAAGTGAGGAGACTGTTAGCAGCACACTGGTCCATCGACTGTGCTCATTTGGATAAAGTTTTTGAATGACTTGATACAGAAGACGCTGAGACTCATTCTGAAGCCCCTCGATGGCCCTGTGGTTTATCAGGCCAGGGACTTCTGAAGAAAAAAGACAAAAAGGTAGGATTTAAATTATTCATGTTCAATGTTAAATATATTATCTGTTTTATTATTTAGGAATGATTTTTAAAAATGAACATTTTTACAGAATATTTTGTGAGAAATATTTGTAAATAATATTAAATATTAGTATTGCATTGTTTGCATGAAATCATAATATATTTAATGTGAAGTATTATATTTAATATTGTTTTTCACATTTAAATATTTTTTTAAAAAGTGTAACATGAATATATCTAAATGAAAGAATTGATGACTAGGTAATAAGTAAAAATACAATGGTTCTCATTTTAGACTCATTAAATTTCATATAGATAATTTAGTGTTTACACAGATGGTATTAACTGACTATAAATATAAATATTTGACTTCTATTGCTAATATTAAGTATTATTTTATGAAATGTTAAAGAACATTTTAGTTTAATATTTACCTGGATCAAATAATACTGTACCCTTGATGTAGGCATATTCTTTAGGACTGAGGTCAAAACTCCAGAGCTGGTCCAAGCACAATTTAAGATTCTGTACAGCTGCCAGGTTCAGTGGGAAATCCTCTGTTTCCTTTTCACCATCACCGTTTTTGTGGTGCACCAAAATCTTGTGAGGGAAGCTCGTCGTGGGGAAGTGTACCACCTCGAAAGCTATACGCTCTTGTGCGAGGCCCAGGATGTAGAGTGGGACCCAGCGGCTCCTTAGAAGTAAAAACTGGTCCCAAACTGGCAGGTGTTGGAAGGAAGGAAGGCTTTTTATGAAGCACATGGTTTTTAGCAGCACTTCACTGGCAGCTTGGCAGGTTCTCTCTGGGTTCCTCAAACACATAAATCTCCACTGCTCACAGTTACAGCTATGCATCACAATGCTCTGGTCTTCAGCCTCTAGAGGACAGCTGTCTTTACAGTTCAGAATGTTAAACAGGATGGTGTGGGAACGCTCCTGCTTGAATTTCTTTGAGTAACAATGCTTTTGAGGCTCCACAGAAGAATGCATGTTTGGCTAAAAGAGTGCTTGGCGGTCTTCTCAGATATATCCTAGCTCAAATGACTATTCGGAGTCTTATTTATAGTGACAAACTTGACTAAGAGGTGGTAACTTTTGTAGTAAGCAAAATACAAGGACCCTGGACCGCACACACCGGGTGACCCCTCTGCCACGTGGAGGCCATTAATCTTATCCATTTCAGCAGCAGCTAGACCATGAAAAGTAGGGTAAATGACATTTATCATGTTTACTATTCATTAACTCTGCCTGTACTAGGACACCAAGGTCTGAGAAAATTATAACATAGGTTACACGTGTGCGGCGTCAAGCCAGACGTTTCTTCGCTAATCACTAAGGCAGTCTGTGATCTAATCATAACAGCTATTAATGGTTAGAGCTTTGGAAATCTCATGTCCCATGGCCACGGTGAACAGATTGTACCACACACTGAGTTCACCTGTGTATGATTATTCTACATGATATTAATGCACACTTTGTTCAAGTAAAATAGTGTACGTAAATAGACCTAATATAAAATTTGACTCATCTTATTGTTTATCTGAGCCAGACTGCTCTTATAAACAATCTTGAATAATATATACTTGATAAGCCATAGAGGTTGGGTGATATATGTCAAACAGTGGCATAAACTCTGTTTTTACTGTTACTTCTTCCCAATTTAAACTAAATTCTGTAAAAACTAAATGCACTGTATTTTCATATGTTTTTCCTTTTTATGTGACAAAAAAAGTGACAAAAAAATTGCCTGCTTGTGGTATAAGTGTTATTCCCTCATGATCACTTTTATTTTATATTTCATAGGGAGCAAAGTATAACAACCGATTAAAATGTTCTGTATTTCTTAATGCATTTAAACTGGACTGTGATCAGTTTTAAATCTAAACCCTTTTTTACATCGATCAATCAATGGAAGAAATTCTTTAGAAATGGTTCTGTAAAATTCTGCCTGCTCAGCATTAATTTGTCTTTCTTTGACCTTCTCAGGAATCTCCATTGATTGAGACTTGGCTGACTTCCATAAACCTGTGTGGGGAGGAGTTTATGTTCTCCAAACAGGTGAAATCCTGATCAACTTACCCATTTTGATTGTAACATCTGATATTAAATAAACTCATGTCCTATTCATACTTACATACTGTTTTATACAAAGATTTGAAATTGAATCATTTTACTTAATAAATAAATTCATTATTTATTATAATGTTTATAAATGTTTAGTTATAATGTTTTTCAGTCATTTGTGTGTATATATATATATATATATATATATATATATATATATAATATATATAAAATTATAAAAAATATATTTGTGTGTGTGTATATATATATATATATATGTGTATAAAAATATGTATAAAAATAAAAAAATATATATTTTTTTGTGATATATATACAGAGAGGAAAATAAGTATTTAAACACCCTGCTATTTTGCAAGTTCTCCCACTTAGAAATCATGGAGGCACACTCCTTCTCCATTCCTCTGGCATCTTCTCACCTTCCAAAATCTTGTTAAACAATCTGGGTAGAAACTCGACTGCCATCTCTCCTAAACAGCTCCATGCTTCTACCGGTATGTCATTTGGTCCAACCGACTTTCCACTCTTCATCCTCTTAATCGCTGCTCTCACTTCTTCCTTACTAATCCTATCCACTTCCTGCTTCACCAACTCCACATCATCCAACCTTCTCTCTTTCTCATTTTCCTAATTCATCAGCTGCTAAAAATACTCCCTCCACCTTCTCAACACACTCTCCTCACTAGTCAGCACATTTCCATCTCATCCTTTATTGCTCTAACTTGCAGCACATCCTTCCCAGCTCGGTTCCTCTGCCTGGCAAATCGGTATTAATCCTTTTCTCCTTCCTTAGTGTCTAACTTCTCATACAGCTGCTCATATGCCTTTTCCTTGGCTTTCGCCGCATCTCCTTGTACTCCTGCCTACTTTTCTCATCACTCTGTCGATCCCACTTCTGTTTTGCCAACCTCTTTCCCCTTATGCTCTCCTGCACTTCCTCATTCCACCACCACATCTCTTTGTCTTCCTTTCTATTTCCATATGTTACACCAAGTACTTTTCTAGCTGCCTCCCTCATCACTCCTGCAGTAGTTACCCAATCATCCAGCACCTAATTTACCACCACAGAGCGCCTGTCTGACCTCTTCCTTGAACCTCACACTACAGGTCTTCCTCCTTCAGTTTCCACTATCTTATTTTTCTCTCAGTCCTCACTCTCCTCCTCTTCTTCTTCACCTCCAAAACCATCCTACAGACCATCATCCGATGCTGTCTAGCTACACTGTCCCCTGCCAACACCTTACAGTCTCCAATCTCCTTCATGTTGCATCTCCTACATAGAACATAGTCCACCTGTGTGCACCTTCCACCACTTTTATACGCCACCCTATGATCCTCCTTCTTCTTAAAATACGTATTCACCACTGCCATTTCCATCCTTTTAGCAAAATCTACCACCATCTGCCCTTCCACAATCCCCTCCTTAAAAACCATACCTACTCATCACCTCCTCATCACCTCTGTTCCCTTTACCTACATGCCCATTAAAGTCTGCCCCAATCACCAATCGTTCATTCCTAGGTACACCATCTACCACTTCATCTAATTCACTCCAGAATCTTTCCTTCCTTCATCTCACAACCCACTTGTACCCAGCTAGCTAGCTATCTAAGAACAAAAGATAAAAAATAACTTTCACATAAAAAAATGCTAAATATTTTATGATATTTTGCTTGTAAAGTTTATTTCAGCTGCTGCAATGTAGAGGACATTTGTGTATGATGCTTCTGCACTTTCATAGACTTCTAGAGAATTCTGTCACTCCTCCCTCAATCTCCGGCAAAGGCACTGCGGTAGTGACATTTCAAATTTTGATTGGTCTTTTGTCCGGTCACTTAACGGTGACATGCAATGTTATTGGTCTTTGTATTTCTGGGGCGGGGGCTGTTTGGTAGCCAGGAAGTGAACGCAAGCTAATTCTCCACCGAGCTAGTCTCTCGTACACGTGTGTATTAATCTCTATAGATTGTGTTGAGTATTAATACTGAACATGGAGAGTGATGAGGAAAAATATGACGGCATGCTGCTTGTTATGGCACAACAGCATGAAGGCGGCGTACAGGAGGTAAATACTGACATCTCTATGAGCATGCTAGTTAGCGTGCTAATTCTAGCTTTGTGATAGTGTTTTATTCTGCAGTTCTGTTAGCTACCCTAGCTAGCTCGCATAGTCATCATTATTACTCATAACCGAGTGTAGCTGAGGTATTGACTGGCCAAGAAATCTTTTATTTGTCATTTATGAGTTATAGCACAATGAGCATTTATAATGCTTATGTAGTTGAATGCCATTTGTATGTCTTTGTGTATTCTATAAATTTCCTCCTATTTGCAGCTGGTGACCACATTCTTCAGCTTTCTCAGACGAAAAACAGACTTTTTTACCGGAGGTGAACCTGGAGCTCCTGAGAAAGTGAGATGATGATCTCTTGATTGTGCACCATAAAATAAAAGCATATTACATTAAGGCTATGGTTTGGTAATAACAGTAGGATGTTAATTTCTCCTACCAAGCTGGTGAAAGAGGCTTTTGCTCATCACAGTCAGCTGGCTCTCAAGGCCCAGAAAGAAAAACAGTCCAGACAGGAAAAGGAGAAGAAGGAAAAAGCTGAAAGAGCTGCCAAACTGCAAGCTGAGGAGGAGAGGAAGAAGAAGGAGGCAGAGACAGAGCCCAGAATCAAAGAGCTCACAGAGGAGGAGGCTGAAAGGCTCCAGACAGAGATAGACCAGGTAAGTGTACATACCTGCTGGTTTTGTTGGTCTTAGTATGTTTTGAAATTGAGCATATTATGATAACCTGGTCAGAAGTATCAGTGTATGAGATTGTGATATTTCTGGACCACCATGGGCACTGGTGGATCAGTGGTTAAGGCACTAAGAAAGTCACTGAACCCTATCTGCTCCATCACATGGCTGATCCTGTTCTCTGAGCCCAGCTTCCTGACTAACTGGGATATGCGGAAATCTAAGGAAAGTGGCGAAGGCTCAAGGTTACTGATCGGAGGTCAGGGGTTTCAAGCTGGGTGTTACCAATCTCTTGGGCCCTTGAGCAAGGCCCGTCACCCTCTGTGCTCCTGGGGTGCTGTATCATGGCCGATCCTGCATTCTGACCCAAACTTCTCAACATTGTTGGTTATGTGAGAAAAATATTTCACTGTGCTGTAATTTATAGGGGTCAAGTAAATACTGAATGTGCAATAGTCTTTCTACGGCATTGCACTGAGAAGATAGTTTCCTAAATACTTACAGATAATAGAAAGATAACACACTCTGTGCTCGGCCTGTTATTAATATGAATCGAAGAATATAAAATACACACAACATTGTGATACTTCATAATTTTGTAATTAAAAAATTCAAAACATTACATTTGTTTATCTTTTGTAGAAGAAAGACAAGGATGAGAAAAACAAGAAAGTGTCTGAAAGCAGTTCTGTGGATGCATCAGACAATGCAGCAAAAGGGGTGAGTGTGTTCACTGTAATGTTGTAGATCTGATTTTTTTTGTTTTTTTACTGTTACTTGAAAAAAAAATTAGAAAATTAAAAAAAGAATTATTAAGCATATTTCTGGATCTTGGTCAAGATCAGTAAAACATTCAATTCAATTCAATTCATTTTTATTTGTATAGCGCTTTTAACAATGAACATTGTCTCAAAGCAGCTTTACACAGATAATGTGGTGATTAAACGTAAATATGTTCTTTGTAAGTATGTTTGTCCCTGATGAGCAACTGTGGCAAGGAAAAACTCCCCGAGATGGCATAAGGAAGAAACCTTGAGAGGAACCAGACTCAAGAGGGAACCCATCCCCATCTGGGTTGCACCAAAACATCAGAAATGTATCATTTGATATTGTACATGAATACTATTAGGATAATTAAGAAAGTGTAAATGGGAGGTGGTTCTTCAGTAGTTAAGGAATTGGACACTGGATCAGAAGTCACAAGTTCAAATCCCAGCACCATTAAGATGCCACTGCTGAGCCCTCAAGGCCCTTAATCTTCAACTGCTCAGTTGTAAATTGCTCTGGATAAGGGCATCTGCCAAATGGCATCATCATAACATGCTTCAGTTCATTACTAGTACATGGGTGTTTCAAGTGAATTTTCTATTTATTCATTCTGTTCAAAATCATTTGAACATGTATGGGTTTTTTTGTCTGATGTGTCATCACTGCAAATGTGGACCTTTAAAGTGTCATTAATACATCTTCAAACTATTACATTTACCTAATATATTAATGGAATTCACTGCACTCTATGGGATGGGGTACGGGGTGGGTTGGGGGGAGGGGGTGGGGGTTATATTGTCTTTTTTTATTTTTGAGTGGACCGAATCTACTAGGAAGCCAATGAGTGTTAGTAATTTTTTATTACTACTACTACTACTACATAAATAAATGAATAAATTCTACTGTGCCTTTTAGTCTGAGTCAGAAGGGGAGGAGGATGAAAAGGATAAGGACAAGATAAAGCCCAATGCTGGAAATGGAGCTGATCTCTCCAACTACAGGTGGACACAGACCCTGTCTGAATTGGATGTAAGTGTTCAGTTCTGTTGAGCTCTTGTTATTGATAAGTGGTGGTGTAATATTATTTATCTTTTATTAGTAAATAACTTTGCATGCAATAACACTCCTGCATTACGGGTGATTCCAGGTAAGAATATCTCTGTTTCAGGTTCAATTAATAAATAAACACGTAAATACATTTAAGTGGTGCCAATACTCATGCAAGGCAGTATATGCTTGGTGTAGCCCAGGGGTTACATTTATTTTAGTTTAATTTGTTCATTTTACTGAACATTTGCATGTTTTGTCAGTACCTAAAGTCTTGCCCTCGAGTTTGTTGCTTTATTTTGCCCCCTTAGTGGAAAAAGTAAAGTAGGAAGTAGTAGTTTACTGGTTAAGTTGGACCTTCAATTGCAAGGTTTTGAGTTCAAATCCATGCACCACAAAGCTGCCACATCTGGGCTCTTAAACAAGGCCCTACACCCTCAGTTGTATAAATGAGATACTTGTAAGTCAAGGGCTAAATGTATGAAATAATTTTTCATCAAGTATCTTCTTTTATCTCAGTTGTTCGCTAGCTAATGTAAAGCCACTGAGAAGAGAGTTTTAAAAGTTGAACAGCTAAACCCTAAGCATTGTTTTATATTTAGCTCATCGTGCCTTTTGACGTGAAGTTCCGCCTGAAGGGGAAGGATGTGGTGGTGGATTTCCAAAGACGTCATCTAAAAGTGGGACTAAAGGGCCATCTACCTGTCATCGATGCACCCCTTTTTAACGAGGTGAAGGTAGAGGAGAGCTCCTGGCTCATCGATGATGGAAAAATAGTCACCGTTCACCTGGAGAAGGTACGAGGACGGGACAAAACAGCACAAAATATTCAATTTATTAGAAAAAATGAATTTAATCCATTTTATCCCATTGACAGATAAATAAAATGGAGTGGTGGAACAAGTTGGTGACCACAGACCCTGAAATCAACACCAAAAAGATCTGCCCAGAAAACTCAAAGGTACATTAAAATCATTTCATTCTTCCACAAGATATTGTTTGGATGGATTTATATACTTCACACCTTCATCTCTTCTCTACACACCTCCATCACTTCTCTCCATATAGCTTTCCGATCTGGATGGTGAAACCCGTAGCATGGTCGAGAAGATGATGTATGACCAGAGGCAGAAGTCCATGGGCCTTCCCACCTCTGAGGAGCAGAAAAAGCAGGACATCATGAAGAAGTACGTCTCACACACATTTCCAGCTAGACCTTGGAATATCCATTGCTCAATTTCAATGTTTATCACAAATTATTATTTTATTACACTGAGGGGACAATTGTATGTAGCCATAGTCCTCATCGCTTTCTAAAAATGATCACTCGTTAGATTAAAGTAGACTTGGTTGGTGTGTGTCGTGCAGCATGGTAATGAAACCAGGATGATTATGGTACCAAATTTCACAGTGGGTGTGAGACCCTTTGGTCTAACCATTATATGACCAGATATGGTCTTTTGTAAACCTCAGCCTGGCTAGCCTTTGCTTCTCATTGAAGAATATTTTTTTTTTCTAGCTCTGCATGACTTCAGCCCTGATGTTTGTAGGACACTTGATGTCATCCTACAGTTATTTGGAGACGTTTGATTGAGAATCGTGTTTTTTTTTTTCTCTCTCTGCCATTCTGTAGCTTTATTTTCTCCATGGTCTGCAGTTAGACCTTGTTCTTATGAACCTTCATCTTTTAAATTTTAAGGATGAGAGCAACCTGTTGCCCACTGTATCCATCTGCCAGTAAAGCCAGAATGTATCCGTTCTTTTCCACCCTCAAAACTCTTTTTGCATGGTCAATAGTTATTTGATTCCAATTAGTTTTGAGGTCATACTGGCACTGTGTATGCCACCCAGCCGGTCTTGTTGTAAGAGGATGGTGATGACCACAGCAGTGGTTTTAAAACTTTTTCTCGTTAAATAAGCTTTTCTTTAGTTGATCACCTAATCAGTACTTCAGAATGAGGTGTGCCTGTGTGGAAATTCAACAGACACTGAAACAATATAAAAACTATATTTGTAGTTTTGTGACATTTAGTTATTTTAGATAAACCAGAAATGAGCAAATACACTTCATAGTAATATTTAAAAGACTATTTTAACAGCTTCAGGCTTTCTGGTCTGATCCCAAGCTCAGGTTTCACATCTCTCTCTATATGTCCATGAGGTGTTTAAATGATGGCATCATCGTGAGACCAAAAATATTTCCCACCTCATTCCTAGTATTCCAGGGATAAACTCAGGATACAAAGCAAGTCCTGAAGATGATTTAAATATATGTATGGCTTGTGTCCTTTTCACTGTCTTTCAGTAACATGACAAAGTTTAAAACTGGAATCTGAGCTGTTCTTCTGATGTGTTTATATGTTCTTACATGATATGCATTACATAACATTAATAGACATTTTACTACAATCGCACTTTAAATCCAGCACATTATCGTTTTATATAAATGTAAAATGCACAAAGGAGAAGTTTTGTTTTAAAACTATACTTTAAATGCTCTTTAACTGTTTTGGTATTATGGTTGTATTGATATGGATGTGTTTGTTTGATGTTAGGTTTATGGAGCAGCATCCTGAGATGGATTTCTCCAAAGCCAAGTTCAGCTGAGAACCATTGCATTCATATTGAGAACATTCTACATTTCTCTCCACTGATCACTTCTCCACTGCACAGTGAAATACAGTTCTTCTGAAGGTCATGTTGCATATTTCACCATGTTCTGAATATTTAATTATTCCTATGTTTACATTTTTTTTTTTTTTTTAAATAAATCCATTCAAACTTCATGATCCCAAACTGCATGAGTGTCTCATTCCTGAAGGGTCACACCACGAGAATTAAAAATGAGTTATACGTGTATGTTCTGAAATGATACACTGCATAGCCACACGCATGCAACCTTCACACCATATGTTTTTTGTTTTTTTTATCATTTAAGTTTTAATTGGAACTTCTCTGTATCATTACACTTTTCCTTTTAACAAAAGGCATTGTCTCAAAGCAGCTTTATAAAGATAAAGAGGTTATAAAGTGGGAATATATAAGTATAGTGCATGTAAGTTTGCTCCTTGTAATTTTATTCCTAATGAAAGAGACAGTGGCAACTGTGACGAAACCAAACCTTAGATGGTATGAGGAAGAAACCTTGAGAGGAACCAGACTCAAAAGAAAACCCGTCCTTATCTGGGTGGCTCTGAATGTCCATTCATTATTCCATAGTTCCATCACTGTTGAGGTGTACTGTTTAGTGATGGATGCTTAAATGCAGAAATGTTTGTGCAAACTGCATATGAAGAAGTCTGGTGTGTCAGAGAAGTATGTGAGGGTGGTGCAGGACGTGTGAAGTGTGCAGTAGGAACGACAGACTGGTTCAAGGTGGAGGTGGGACTGCCTCAAGGACCGGCTCTGAGCCCTTTCCTGTTCACAGGTTGATGGACGAGGTCTGACACAAGTCTCCATAGACTATGATGTTTGTGGATGATATTGTGATTTGTGGTGAGAGTAGGGAGCAGGTTGAGAAGAGCCTGGAGAGGTGGAGGTACACGCTGGAGAGAGGAGGAATGAAAGTCAGTAGAAGTAAGACAGTACATGTGTGTGAATGATAGGGAGGGCAGTGGAGTGGTGCGGTTGCAGGGAGAAGAGGTGGAGGAGTTCAGGTACCTGGGGTCAACAGTGCAAAATAATGGAGAGTGTGTTAGGGAAGTGAAGAAAAGAGTGCAGGCAGGGTGGAGTGGGTGGAGAAGAGTGACAGCAGGAGTGATTTGTGATAGAAGAGTATCTGCAAGAGTGAAAGGGAAAGTTTATAGGACTGTGGTGAGACCTGCGATGTTGTATGGATTAGAGACAGTGGCATTGAGTAAAATTGTTATGGATGTGGTAAAGGGGAAGACATGCAGGTAGTTGGTTTGAAATGCAGCTGTAGATGACAGGGGGGTATGGAGACGGATGATGCGCTGTGGCGACCCCTAATGGTAGCAGCGGGAAAAAAGAATAAGAAGTTGTTCATTCAAAGTGCAGTCTTAATACATCCTAATCCTAGTCCCCACAGTGTAGCGAAAACCTCGGCAGAAAAGAAGTGTGACATTTATTATAACAGCAAAATAATATATATTTAATGAGATCTTTAACAGGACGCGAATGTAATGTTCATGGGTGCACAAACTTCGTTATATAGTGTATATTTGTATGGTTTGAACCTAAAGTATTGCTTTAAAGCGTTACAAAATTATTGATTATCAAAAATTAATTTTGTAAAAAAACAATTCACAGAATCCTCAGAAAAACCCTTAGGAACACATTCACCCTTCATGCCAATGCCACCTATTCACGTTGTGCTCACAAGAGGGCGCAGATGGATCGAGCTGTGTTGCTGTATTCTGACCACATCAGTGTAGTTGGACTAAGGATAAATGGTTAGGGGTGTTTGGAAAAGGTGTTACTGTACAAAGTGTTCTCGTGTGTCATGAGGCTTGGTGATGGTATTATGATTAATAGTTAGGGATTGTGTGAAAAAAGTGAGAGTGGTTCACTTATTGCCTGTACATTACTTTGTGCTGTTACTTTGCCATTGTCCTTTACCATGACTGAACTCTTACTGTTAAACCCATAGTATAATTTCCATAACTTTTCCATCCAATACGCATGGAGCATAAATTGTATTGCTACCATATTGGGAGATTTTTAATGCAATAGAGCATAAACTTATGTTTATTATTGTACATTTCATTCTCTAAGAGGAAAAAACCCTAAGAGTTCTTGCAGTTGGAATTCCATCCAGTAATTCCAGTTTTAGCCTGTTGTGATGAGCTGGCCCTGAGTGAACACCAGGCTGAGTTTCCTCAGCTGAGAGCAATGTCTCACCCAGGTATGAGAATTTCTTCATTAACGAAAGCACACAGACATCAGAAGGCAAGGTGGGTTTGTGTGTGCGGACATGGAAGGAGCGCCAACGATCGGCAAACAAAGTGTGATGGGCCGAACCAGACTCGATGACTTGTTTTTTAGGCAACTTGGTTCAGTAAATCAACTCGAGGGCACATGGGTGGTGGAGTGGTATGAATAACACACATTAGTGTGTCTAGCTGGAAAGGTTTCATTACTATTTTGATAATCTGTATTAATAGGATTGTGTATGGCTAACAAATATCCAGACATGATTCAGTAAAGGCAGGTTTATTGAAGATGCAGAATTTGGACCAACTATTGTTAGGAATAAATCTACTTGGATTTCAATAAATAAATGTACCTCACTGGGTCTTTGCAATTTACAACAAAGTGCAGTAATAACATCATACAGATATCGTTTGGGCATCTCAAAGGTGGAGCTGATGAGGTCGGCTGATTGTTGTTTAATTTTGAATCTATTTATATATTTCTGTGTAATGCTTATATTTGAATTGTTTTGTCACCAGACAGTTCATTATAAAAGCATTTCATTGCATGTTATATCGTGTATGATTGTGTGTGTGACCAATAAAATCTGATTTGATTTGAGAATTTTAATTAACATTTATGTGAGACCCCAGAACCATTCTGGCTGTGGTCAACGTCAGGTTGCACTCTGATCTTCCAAAACCAGGCTGCTGTGGGTACAGTCTTGTGCAAACAAAAGAGCTGAAGATGGAAAAGCACGACCTTATTCCGAGCGGGAATGGTAAGGGAATGGCTAGGTTAGCTGTGTGAATTCATAGTCGCATGTTTTCATGTCTTATGTGAGTAACATATCTGAAAGACTAACCTATCAGGCTATTTCTGCTACTTGTTTCTCGTCTCACAAAGTATAGTTATGAGACTTGGGGAAATAATTTTTCCAGGAAGTATAGTTTTCAGATATACATCAAATACCAGTGGGAAGTGTTCAGCGTTCCTTCTAGAAAGTTGAGCAGGTGTCTTTGAGAAGGTGAGAAGTTGAGAAGGTGCCTCATACTGACTCAATAGTGCTACCAGGAATAATTAAAGTGTGCGTGTTGGCAAAAGATGAAGATACCTGAATGTGTATGAATGGGTATAATGACTTCTCACACCTTAACCTCAATCATAGAGACAGCTGCAAAAGCTGTGGCAAGGAAGGGGGCTGTTGGTCAGTTAGTAACCCCCTGTGCAGGTGGAAACATCTGTTTATCATCTGGTTCCTATCAAGGTTTCTTCCTCGTGCCATCTTAGGAAGATTTTTCTTGCCACAGTCACTCATTAGGGATAAACATATAATTATAAGGAACAAACTTATAGGCACTAAACCTAGACATTCTATTATACAACTTTATAACTGCTTTATCTCTGTAGAACTGCTGTAATACAATGTCCATTTGTAAAAGTGCAATACAAATAAAATTGAATTGAATTGAAACCAACAGCATGTATTTGACAAATAAAAGATATTTAGCCCTTACTCTATATACTTTTGATAATTACAGACTTTTTTTTTTTACTTTGCTTCCTAATCTGCCTCCCCTTAATGATTTCCAACATGAACAGTGTATGGCACAAATATGGTAAGCATACTGTGTTACCATATGACTTGGAAGCCCAGTTGTTTTTACGAGAAGAGGAGAACTGAGGCACATATGGTGATTAGGAAGTTTCTAAAGACTATTTGTCACTTCTGGTACAATTGTTCTTTTGGTAAAATAAATGATGGTCAAAACATGTTTAATTTTAATTACAGAGGCTTATTTATGAACATGTACTAACATACTAACATAACTATAGTATATGTAGAAATATTCAGAGAGTTTAATTTGCATAAAGGCTCACCACACACACACACACACACACACACACACACACACACACACACACACACACACACACACACACACACACACACACACGTACGTTCCCTGTCCCAGATGAATGTCATGATGTTCCTGCAGGTCTGTTTGCCCTGTGGCTTTTTAACCCTGTGGGCTTCATTTACACTCTTGTGTGGACTCCTCAATCACACACTCTGTACAGACTCTGTATGGACTGAAGACCTGACAGCACCTTCCCACTGTCCTACTGCAAACTTTAATAAATCAAACATATGGTCTTCATAAATGTAAACAATATACATGTACAAGCAATTTCTTGACATTTCAATACACACTTCATATACAATTATAACTGATATTACATTTGAGATAACACTTCGCATGCAAAGTGTGTGAAAGAGGAAAAAAAATCATCATGAATAAGTTTAATTGAATTTAAATTAAATTCTAAAGAAAAATAGTTAAATAAAATGACCACTATGTTGAGCACATTCAGTATAATCTATGTCCAGAAAATTGAAAGATTAATATCTGATGTTTTTTTCCCCCAGAATAACACAGAGCTGTAAATTCTAACAAAACTGTGTGATCGGTAGAAAAAACCCGGCATGTTTAAGAGCTGAAAAACCAGCACTGTGTTTGAACTACCTGCAGTGGCAGTTCTTCACAGCGAACAAAACTGAGATTTCACTCAACACAGCTGTAATGCAGTGGAACTAATACTGTGTGCAAAGTAAATCATTTCCTGAAAAACGATTTTATGTGGTAGTCAAAAAGTAGGAATGAACAAAGGAATTGCTGAAAATCTATAGGATATAATTTAACAAATTATGAAAGAATGGCACGAATATATTATAACACAAATCTGGGTCAAATATGTATTAATACTTGAGAGAGAACTTATTTTTCAGCCTACTTATTACTTAAAAATCGACTGAGCATTTTTAATTGCAAAAACGCTTTGTTTTGTTGGGAAATCATGATAAATGATATAGCTATCAAAGATGAATTAAGTTAATTTAATGAATTATTCTCTTTGCCTCAGTAACACCTCAGATGCACATTTAAGAAGTTTTTAGAAGAAGCGATAAAACTATAAGGAACAAACTTATGGGCACTAAAATTATACATTGCAACTTCATAACCTCTATATCTCTGCTTTGGGTGATATTCCATTGTCCATTGTTAAAAGTGTTATAAAGCTGAACGGCACTGAACTCAACTGAACTCACTTGAAATGAATTGAATGAAGTCTCGCTGAAACATCCTGTTCTTGCAGAAACATTGAATACTACATTTAAATACAGTATACACTCATTGGCCATTTAAATATAAACGCCCACACAACCCTTCTCATGGCTGTCAGAATATTTCAGATATTCAGTATTAACTTTGAGTTTCTCCATATTTTAAGTAACTTGCAACCAACATTTCCAATACGTAGAAATGAGACTTTCACATCGCTTTTAAGTAAAAAAAAAAAAAAAAAAAAAAAAAAAAAAAAAAAGGTATTTATTTTAGCCACACTAATGAACTTTTGAGCATGAGCATTAGGGTCAGACAACATTTGTAAGGTCCTTTTCTTTTAGGCGTTACAGCCTTGATTTTATTTATTTTTGAGCTTTAAATCACTGACAGGATTTTCTTACAGAATTAAGAATTTCATTTATGGTAAGTTGGCCCAAAGCAGCTAACAATCTCCACACCATCACACAACCACCACCCTGTTTCACTGTTGGGATGATCTTGTTGAACAATACTGTTTTAGCCTAACATTAACATTAATGTACAAAAAAACAGCCAAACTCTTTTTTGCCTGTTTTTTAGGTGTGGGTGAACCCTTTTTTCGCCTGACAAAGGATCTGTGAAGACTCAATGTCTCGCATAAGTCTTATGGCTATTCCTGATGACTAGCAGGAATCACAAGCGCTAACTGTATCTAAAGTGAGCAAAGTCTGCAAATTGTGCATATGTTCATTTGGGTTCTTTTCTGACTTTCATTTTGTCACCATTTCAATAACTAATGGTTATTGATGAAGCTCAATGGGATGCCAGAGGTGAGGAAATGGCTTTGTAACCTCGTAATGAATCTTTTTTAGAATTGATTTCACTGCACAATCATGGCATGGTGAGGTATTTCAGCCAACTTCACTTTGCTGGAAAGGTTTTGCTTAGGCGTTGTTTAGCTCAAACAAAGTTGTTTAGTCTGTTTGACACCAGTTGCCATACATTTTAAAGAGGCAATTTCTTGTTCACAAAGGTCCAGTTTGTGATTATTTAAAAATATATGTTTTGTATTGTCTTTGTTCAAAGATCCAAAACAATGATTCTGACAAATATGGAAAAAATAAACAAATAAAAGAAATCTAGACGGTCAAATAATTTTTTTGAGGTGACTGTTTGTGTACATTTTTAGAATTAAACAAGAAGAGCCAGACATTTAGGAGAGAAAAAAATATTAATTTAATATTAAAAAGACATAAATAAAGCTTACAAGCAAACAAAGTACAAATAGATAGGTATGTACAAGGCACTTCTGTGTGCAAGTTACAGAACATCCTATTGTATATTACCAGAAGGCATACAAGACACATATCTGTCTCTTTCTTATATGCACGCAAAGGTTTCTCAATATTTAAAAATGTATTTTCTATATGACCAAACCAAGAGAATGGACGTTAACTTAAATTTATTTACAGACATTTACATTTATTCAGTCAACAACAATCTTTGGTCAGATCTTATAAATCCAGGAGCTCCATCGTGGTCCCAAAATGGCTGAGAGTAAATTTCCTATAGCATGTCTACAGCACTGATGTTTATGCAGTCCTTCTCAGCACAATCGATTTTTTTTAATCACCTTTCATGATTTAAATCTCAGATCCAGGGTGTTTACACTATCTGTGTAAAGGCAGGATTAAAGTCTCTAAAGTCATTTCTCAGTAGCTCTGTGCTACAGGTGCCCAGGAAGCTGTAAGCCTAGCAATGGATGTTTCGAATTGGGCATCGGCCACTCCCGCCTCAGTCAGACCCGGATCATACATGGATGATGGAGAAGAAACAGGTAGAGAGGAGGTCAGACCTGAGTAAGACACAGAGGAACCTCGCAAGAACTGAGAGGTTAAACCTCCAGCAATTGAACCTGAAGCAGAGCCAGATGGAGTGAGGGCGGTCCCAGCCACGGACCAGAGACTGGGGTACTGGCTGTGAACACACAAGTGGTTCAGTATTAGGAAAATAAATTCTAAATAAACCACTTTTTTATTTAAAATGTATGTAGTAAAAAAAAAAAAGAAGAAAAAAAAAACAGAAATGTAGATGCAATGTTTTATTCTGTTTGCATAGTTTTTGTTCTAACCTTGTGTTGGAGGTGGAGTTAGTAGTATGAGCCAAGGTGCCCATTCCACTAGAATTTGGGATTTGCAAGGTTGACCAGTTGTCATGGGTTGAAATACTTCCTGAAGAGGCATCCATGTAATTGTCTAAAAAATAATAATAAAATAAAAAATCAGCACCTTATCCTAAAAGAGTTCAATATAACCTTTTCTTTTGAGAAAAAGACAGACAATTGTTATTGTCTTTGATATTTTCCTTCACACAAAATGTAAGCTAGAGTGTCTTACTGTTGTTAGTGCTGCGATGAGGGTAATGGCTGGGGTATGGAGATGCTCTGTGGCTCCTCAGGCTGGAATAGCGCTCACAGTAAGAGCTGGAGGAGTGACCTGGGGACCCACTGAACTGTGGAGGGCTATTGCTGGAGCAGATGGGGCCGTTACTGGGCAGGAACCAGCCTCCAACTTTAGAGGAAGATCATTTTATCAGCATTTTTTGGGACAAATCTGATGATAATAGTACTTTTTTCTCTGATAATAATACTTACTCTGTGAGTAGCCAGACTGCTGATTGTCACTGTTTTGATCTTGTGCCTCACGGTGGTCACTCCTAAGAAGATAAAGAAAATATGTTCAGCAAATAAATGTAATGTATGTATGTAATATAATTCTATAGAATTATCATAAATCTAACAATGGTCAGTAATTGTTATTAGACTAAATCACTGCTATGTTATTTAAAGTATTCTACTCACCTTTCTTTAGCGTCCAAGAAAGCCTTCGCAAAAGGGTTGTGTTTGATTTTCAGTGCTGTAATCTGAAGGAAAAAAACAACAATGACTTGTTTTAATTTTGCGCAATGAAATCCAGTGTTATATCATTTCCTCGTCTTAGAGGTTGAGTCACTAGGTTTGACCTCCGTACCTCTTCGTTTTGGTAGGCCGTAACCGCTATGAATTGAGTCTCTGGGAAAGATTGGCTACTAATCATTTTTTGGATGCCTCCGACTTTTACGATGTGGATCCTCGGCTCATACTTGTGCAGGGAGTTCAACATAATCTACATGAAGGAAGAAAGATATCAATGAGGACAATCTAAGTTACAAAAATGTCTAATGAAATCCAATTTAAAAGAAAAACCGCTAATAAGAAAAGGACAGGAGACAGGACTGAGCCTCACCTGTCCTCCTCCATTGAGTTTGTTGGATAGTTTGACTTTGCTGAAGGACACAGGTGCTTTCATCCAATGGGCTCCAAAGTTAGGGGAATCGGGGTGGATGTACACACAGCTGGGGCTCTGAGGCTCCGGTTTTCCACCGGGGACCCACTCTCCATTAACATACTTCCAGCGGTTATTATCAGCAGCCACAAAGTCTAACAGCACAGAATACATAGCATTGGGGTCCAGACCACTAACACTCGCCCTGAGCACCGGGAACATCCGTCTGCAAAAAAAAAAAACACAACAAAATTCACATACACTCTAAAAACAATAAAAAGTCAGACCACGAGTCTGTTTTTAACCAGGTATGATTATTATTCTTTTTATTATTAATTTTTTCAGCACATGCTAACTTTAGCATCAGTATGATTCTCCAACACAAAATAACATCTTTACTGGGAATGTGTATATTTTTATATTCAATGCTATGTCTAAAACTATTCATTGCTCTAAAACAGAGGATTTATAACACCATTATAATACCATAAGTGTGTAGATGTATACCTTCCAGTCTTGGTGACGATCATTTCATTGGTGAGCTCTTTAAACTTGTTCCACAGCTCTGCGTCCTCCAGGCTGAGTTTAATGTCCCTCTCGGAGGTGTCTCCTTTCTCACTTCCTTTTTGAAACTCGCTCTCCACGGCACTCAGAAGATGCTCCAGTCTCTGATCAGGAGTAGGACAACTCATATTTCCAAGCTTATTGGGAAAAACCACAACAAAAACAAAGAAACCAAAAAAAGCCCAATAACCACGGGCTGCGATTGAGTTGAAATACGAACACCGCGGTAGTGAATGAGTGCGCTGGAGATCGAGTCCCGGCACCGTGACAGCGAACTTCTGCTTTATAGACGCCAAGATGAGCAACTTAAAAAGCCCCCGTAGACCTCATGCTGCTCTGTGGGGCGGGGCTTAAACACGGAAGCCACGCCCACAGCCTGCTCACACTGCAACCGGTGAACAATGGGCCAAAATAGAGATTACCAATTCATTCATTGTGCATACTATATCATTATTATACATATTAAAGGATTTAATTATTTATTGAATTATTGTTTGTATATATAATGAACATGGAACTCATCATACTACAGAATCTGTGGGAATACAATACAATGGATTTTTTTTCTGTGCTGCCCAGTAGCAAATCATCCACAGCCCAGTACCACTGGGACCACTGGCGTAAACTGTAGCCCAGATACTAGTCGACCAGGTGTCACCTTTAAAATATTGCTATTATTATGATGATTCTTATTGTCGTTGTTGTTGTAGTTATAGTACATGATCTATAAAGTAGTTGTGGATCTACTAGCAGTCATGTTGTGTACTAGGATATTGTACCTCTGCTTACAGACCCAAAACAGTCATGCAAAATGTGTGCATATGTTATTTCTAGGTGTACAAATCCATACTGGGATATTAAATAAAAAATGTTTCCCTATGAAAAATTGTTTCTAATTCAACTTAATTTGAATTCCATTTTTAACATCTGATATTAGGAAAATTGATAAGGAAAAATGTACTGAGTTGAGATAAGATGGGATAGAAACCCTGAGAGAAACTAAACACTGTCTTCTGGAATCTGATAGCAGATACTATTTGAACAATATAAATTATTACTTTTCTACAACAACCATCAGAATAATTTAGGCATTGAGTTTAGATTTTTTTTATTTATTTACTATTTCAGTATTATACATTTCCTTACATTTCACACTTTCCATAGTTTTCCTGATGTTTGTAGTTTAATGGCAAGGCTTATTATCATTTTAAAAAATGTAAAAAAGTAAAGACACATTATCCTTTCTGTCAGTTGTATATTTGCACATGATGTTAATCTTTTGTTGTCCCAAATACACATGTGTGAAATCCTTTGTGTTTGGCTCTGTGCTTCTGTATTTCTGCGTGAAGTGTGGATTGCTCCAGAGTGAAACTCCAGAACCAGCCCCCCAGCTGACCAGGAGATCTGCTTTATCAAACTTACAAAGGCATAATTACACATCACCGTTATTAAATTATTATTATTACCACCCACCCCCTAACATTTTCATCAAATGACATGCTAAATTCTAATATTGATTATTAATTCATATAAAAGCTTTCAGTCTTTAGCAGCAGCATTATTACTGCAGTAGCGCAACACATAATATTAAGCACATTATTTGTACATTTCTTTTATCTCACCTACTAATCTACTGACACTGGGACAAGACTAGTTTAATAATCTAAATAAATGTGTGTGCAGAAGCTGGGTTTGTTCTCATAAGCTGCCCCTGTTTATTATTTCTATTTCTATACTTTTGGAAAAAGTCTTATAGATAACAGTATGTGATTTGCTTCATAATGGTACATCGTCCTTCATTCATGTCTCTGTATTCCTTTATCTCTGCCTCTCTCTTGCCAGTAGACGTAGTTCGAATGGAAGGTTTTCGAGCAGCTTTGTGGAGTGTGACTTCTTTACTGCGCCACTTCCTCCTGCACTTTTCTGAGGCCATAAACTCAGAGAGTTTCCTCGAACTCTTCCATTCCTATAAGGACTCAATGTGCTCTTTTGTGTTTTAGATGTTACTTCCTGAAATTTAGCTGCAAATAATAATTCAAAAGAATTTCTACGAATAAATTACTATTCTGATTTGGAGAGAGTCCTGACAGTTCAGATATTGCCTTTTATAGTGTTTTAGTCAGTTTTGTTCAAAAATTGTAAAAGTTAAAATCATGGTAGTGTGACCTGTGCATTGGCTGTATTGCTTATCCGTGATGAGCTGAAAGAAAGACTATGTACCCTTTCGGGGTCTATGGGGTTAAGAGATGCAGCTCGGCCCTGGCACAAGCACTCTCTCACCACAGTGAGAAATATTACAGAGGCCTGGTGCTCCACAAAGAAACGGTTATAAGGGAGGATGCATATTTTCCACCGTCCTCTCCTCACCAGCCTAAATAAGTAAACAGTGGAAGATGACTCAGGCCTGGGAAGAGGACACCTACACACTACGTAAAAGCATCTTTACTCAAAAGTTTACAAAAAATGAGAAAAGATCAATATGATTTGTTTAGTTGTACAAACTGTAGGTATGGATTTCAGTTACACTGCGTATTATTTCCATCATTCAACTTTGTTTCAAAGCTATTTTTAAACCAATTGACTGCTTTTCTATAACTTTTTTCTTTTGTTTAATATCTTTTTTTCTCAGTTTACTGCAGCTAATCTGTGTTTTCCTCCAAAATTGGATATCTACTGCACTGCTGTAATTATTTTTTTTACTTTCACAGAAAATAAATTTACTGCTTTAGGGAAGGAAAAAGAGCACAGCCATATAAACGTGATGAATTTTCTTGTATCTCAGTTCTTTACTTCCCCCTACACACACACACAAACACAGGCTTCTCTTGCCCTTAACAAGATGTGGATTGAGACCTGAGATGCGTCTGTCACTGTTGCATTTCCACTTCAAGTTCAGGAAATCTAAACTTTCCTCTCCTAATCACCCGGGCTTTGAAAAGGATTAAAAGAATTTGCAGGGTCAGTAATTGTTCCCTGCTCCCTCCCATCGCTGCTTCTGTCCTCGACAATAGTGCCAGGACCTTTGGGATGGTAATGAAATAGAAAAAGACTCCATGATCAACTTTAACCTGTAGAGCAGGAGTAGTGCTGACAGGAGAAAGCAGAAAGCTCTGGACCACTCAAAAAAACTGATATCGTAGACAAGTCCAAATACTACAAACAATACAAATAGTATCTCTTTCCAGTTTATGTATGTAGTTCATAGATTTTCTTCTATAGATTTTAGATTAAAGATAAATCTACAGATTGTTCCCCATAGAAAAGTTATAAGACATAAATAAATACTTCAATAATTAATAACACATGTCTGAATAATCATCTTACTTGGATAATTGAATCAATTCAAGTCTCTTGCTATCAGCGGCAGAGCCTGAGTTTTTTCTTAGTGAGCTGTTTGTGTGCATCTGTTTCATTTACTCCATGTTTTGTGGTGCAAATATGTACAGCTGAGGTCAGCAGTCACCAATGTGTGAGAAAACACAATTAAACACAGAGCTTGTAGTGAGCAGCTGCACCATTAGTGCACACACACTTTCAGACTGCGGATTTAAAAATAGCAAGTGAAATGAAAAAATATATTTATTTCAGATTAGATGCAATAGAAACAATAGTGAAAAACCTAAAAAAAAAAAAAAACGTGTGTGTGTGTGTGGTGTGTGTGTGTGTGTGTGTGTGTGTGGTGTGTGTGTGTGTATAAGAGAGAGAGAGAGAGAGAGAGAGAGAGAGAGAGAGATTGTGTGTGTGTGTGTGTGTGTGTGTGTGTGTGTGTGTGTGTGGTGTGTGTGTGTGTGTGTGTGTGTGTGTGGGCAAGTTTCTCTGGGGACAGTATGTGAACGGTGCATAGATTTACCTTTAACGTTTTACCATTTGATGATGTTTTAGAATTAGTATTCAATGTCACACTAAAAGCATTCATCACACACACACACACACACACACACACACACACACACACACACACACACACACACACACATACACACAGGTGATATTAAGATTACCATATTGGAGCATCAATTGCTCCAACTTTATTGTGGTCTTACAATTTAAAATGACTTCAAGGTTGATCATCGCACTTTTTGGGATGTTGAGATGCATAGCACCCCAGATGTGATCCTCATCTGCCCTTTAATTCATCAAGGGCATCACAGTGAAGGTCTACTAGCTTATGATCCCAGTGAAGTTCCATGACCATAAAAACCATAGACCATAAAAACAGGACAAACAAAGGACATAGTGCCCTAACTAAGGCTTCTTTTACTGCGTTCCCACGCCACAAACAGTTTCTCACTGGGGGACTGTTACCTGCACGAAGCAGAATCTTACTCATAACTCTACCACACTTTCAATTACACAATCACAACAACCCTCCTCCCCACCACACACACACACACACACACACACACACACACACACAAACACACTCACACACTCACACAGACATATACACAGGCATACACAATTTCCCAGCAGCACCCGCACGTTTTCCTGTCCCCCAAAAGCCAGACTTCCAGCAGCACTGCTGTGGTCCAGGTGTACAAACACTAAATGCTGAGCACAGATCAAAGCCACTCATTAAAGGACAATAGACACAGCCGTAGGTCAATTCACCCAAACCTCCACCCCTTATCTGGTTAAGCGCCATCTATAGGTTGGATTAGTTATTACTCTTGCTAAGAGCAGTCAGTGAACTGGAGCTCTGACATTAATCAGAAATCAAAATAAATGCCTATATTGATGATTTTAATTGTATTGATTATATTTTTAAATTTAAATATTACTTTCCCTATAATTTACACATGCAGATATTATATGTATTTTAATGTTCAGTATTATATATGTTTAATGTTTATATATGATTAGTACAATGATATATATCCCAGCAAACCTTCATGGGTGACATTTTGCTATGGTAGCAAAATTTATACATTTCACATTGCAGTGTCTAATGAGAAAACTAAGTTCAGGCTGATCAGCTGAAGTGAGCAGATGGAAATGATGGACTTGATAATGAATGGAGTGTCTTCATGACTCAGAGATTTATATGCAAGTTTTATCACATACAAGTGTGATTCTGAGTTCATCTCTTTCTCACTCTGTCTGTGTGTGTGTGTGTGTGTGTGTGTGTGTGTGTGTGCGTGTGTGTGTGCGTGCGTGTGTGTGTGTGTGTGTGTGTGTTTGCTGTACAGTTTGCACTGATACATATATGCTTACTTGCAGGAACTAACCTTTAAATTAACTTTTTTTTAAACTTGGTTTTAAGTTAACAATAGGATAAACAGAATAAGTAAACATTTTGTGTCAATTTGTCTCCGAGCTCACTGTGAATCCCTTACTAAGCATTATTATAGTTTCCAAACTAATGAAGGGTCTTCCATGAAAAATGCTGGATTTCACATTAATTGTAGTCCTCGATGTTAATCAGAGATCAGGGACAATCAGAACAAAAAGAAATATGTGTCCCTGACCCAAAAATACATCATTTTCTTGGTAAAAGCTGTGCAGTGGACAGGCCTGGCAGTTCCACTGGTGCTTGAGTTGGTCTTTGATGGAAGTTAGCTCTTTGTAGTCATCGTGAAGATGGCTTGTTAGTCAGTAAAAGTGAGGGGTAAATGGCTCCTTGGCAGGAAGCTGTTTACATGGTGACACTCAACCTGCCTGTAGCCCCCATTGTCTGTGGCCCTATCGCCTACTTCATTAGCATTTCCATAAGAAAGGAGTAGTAATTGCACCTTTTTCTTCTGATGTTCCTTCATCTTCAGAACCCCTTAAATGTTCCTCTGAACTCTTTTCATTCTCGTCTGATAACAGAAGCACAAAATGTTGACGCGATGCAAAATTGAAATGTCTCTAGGTTGGACAAAATCATCAAAACATCGGTAGTTAATCTAATATTTCCAATTGTGACACTATTAAGACTATTTCTAGGCATTTTGGTGCCCTGTACTGTTACCAGGAAATCTTTTTCAAACTATATATAAGTAGTAGTATAACTAAATAAATAAAATAAAATAAATTATAATAGAACGTGTTTTTTTAATTATTAGAAAATAAAAAGATTAAATAAATGTTGTGTATATTTGCTTTTACTAAGATATCATTAATGGGTAATTTGAAGCTTATTGGATTATTGGGATAAGTCTGACAGGCTTTTAGGCTACAGATCCTGCTTATTTACTTCAAACAGCCTATTAACCTTTTTTTATTCCCAAAGCACACTTACTATGTGCAGGTTATCCATCGATCCAACTCCCTATCAACTAACATATAACCAATGTTATTTACAACACACATTGTGTTCCCTTCTAATAGTAAACATTTGTGATGTGTTACTGTTGTGCGTTATTTATGTAATTATTTTATTATATTCTTTATTACTTATTGAAGTACATGTTACAGACTTAACCCTAACTAATCCTTTAACTCTTATATGTGTGTATGTTAGAGTAGCTGTGAGCAAGTAGAACGTGCCTCTTGTGTACAATCATTAGGAAATTAGGCATCCAAGGATGAGCAGTCTAACACCGTTTGGAGCAGAGCAGGAAGTAAGGAAGAGAGTGATCCCTCCCTTCCATCACCCCACCCCACTCTTAAACGTCTGCCTCTCTTTGAACTGGAAGCGTGAGAAGGGCTGAGTGGAAGGATCAGGAGGACTGTAGGCCTATGCAGAGAAAACAATCGAACAGCCTCCTAATTCCATCAAGCTCACAGCATGCATGCATGCAAACACAGCATAGCAAGTGTGTTTCCTCACCCTCACACTAGGATACCTGCCACCCAACTAGGTGGGCAAACACTACAAGTCCACCTAACCCCTTTTCATGGCAGGATGTGCAAGGTGTTGCTGAATACCATTTTCTATTTGTCTATTAATGGAAATGCAAAACTAATTTAGTGTAAGGCTTATCAAGAAAAAATGGATTCCTTTTATTCCACCAACACCCATGACATTCAATCAATGTTTTTGCCAGAGGCAGCCATAAAATGTTTATAATTTTTAAGACTAGGAATATAGTGGGTCCCAAAGTGCAGATCTGCATAAACTAGAAGGAAGCTCATCTTACATCCTGTTTGTTTGTATAGCACTTCTAGCTTCCAAACTATCATGATCATCACTGCGTGTGTGTGTGTGTGTGTGTGTGTGTGTGTGTGTGTGTGTGTGTGTGTGTGTGTGTGTGTGTGTGTGTGTGTGTGTGTGTGCGTACCCCCCAGAGTGAGTTTAGCTGCCTTACCTATTACCCTTGGCCCCATGTGGATGAGTACAAAAGCAGTAGGATGTATCTTTGCGTCTGGTCCATTGTTAAAGGGAGAGCCAGCGAGGCTAGGTCTGAGCATGACTCAACTCCTGTAGACCTGGGAGCTAAGTTCAACACCTCCCATCACACCGATTTGTTTGCTTTTCCTAATAGTGCTAAAGTGTACACTTGACAGAGAGAAAGAAATTAGAACACATTCGGGACACTGTCAGTTTTACTTTAGAATTTAGCACTTTTAATTAACAAAATTATTTCTGTATGAAAATATCATAATACTGTAATATACTGTATATACTGTATGTATAAATATATCATAATACAGAATATTAATAGTATAATACAATAACAAATACTGCTAATGTTCATTTTATTTTAATTGCTACTAAACAAACAAGATGACTTCCTAAGCTCATAGCTCGTGTAGCTAAAGACAACTGGTGTTGTCACAAAGTGCATGCCGCTATTTAAAATCTCAAAGTGTTCACAAGGCCTTCCTTTTTTTCACAAGTGCATTATTGAAATCTAGAAATTTAATTTAAGTGTTTGACAAATGGCTAAATCTAGAGACTCCAATTTCACCAAAAGTTTTGAAATATTATAATTTACTGTATATTTCCACATTGCTACACAAAAGCAACAACTACATGAATTTATTTTTGAGCATCATCTGCAGTGAGCAACTGTAATCAGCACCTTGTTTAACTAGGGTGTGTGAGTAAATGATGGCATGAGGTACATCAAGTCTGTATCTCAGATGCAGTGCTTCCAAGTCCTTTTCAGTGTTTGGTGACATCTCCATTGATCCCTCCTGCTCTCTGTTCAAACAGCCAGCTGTTAATAACAGAATAAAGCCTGTCAAACACATCTGTACAAATGAGGGATTTCCTGGATCTGAAACATCTAAGATCACAGTGACAATCTGGCATTAAAGGTAAAGGATAAAACATGTCCTACATACAAACATTCTCTTATTGTAAAAATCAAGACATTTATATTAATAAAAATACTTAAACAGCTACAACTAAAGGGGTTCTGCATACTCGGGTCATTTGTTGATTACAGTTTTAAATCATTTTATTTGAATTATTTTAAATGCATGCTCTATACCTGGCAACCATATAATTGATGTTGTGTACTCAGCAGGAGGTGACAATTTCTAGCTGTCATTCAAAAAAATCTCCAAGAAACTGTCTATTGAATGTCAGGTAATGGCATGACCATTCATAACACTGAGGGCCTTTTTTTCACTTCCACGTTTGATACAACGGTAGGACACATGGTCTGGTAAGTTTTATATATCTTAACTCTCTGCATTAACAGTGTTAACATGTCAAAACAGGTTCCCATTGCAATCATTTCTGTCAATCATCGTGGATAAATTTTGTCATTTTAGTTATGTTTATTGAGGCAGCTCCAAATAAGAAAAAACAAAATGGCTCCACTGTACAACACATGGTTAAAATGGAAAAATATTTTCAAACAGACATCAACTCTCTCAGGTTGATTTTTTTAAGCAGACAAGGTTAGCAAGTGCTTACATTAGCTTCATATCCTATATATATATATATATATATATATATATATATATATATATATATATATATATATATATATATATATATATATATATATATATATTCTGTTAAATATGGATAATTATTCTAATATTAGTGTATGAGTTTAATTACATGTATATTTAGCCTGATTTACATTTATATAATATCTTTTTATCTATTGTAGACATGTACAAACACACGCACACATGCACGCACACACACACACGCATGCACGCGCACACACGCACACACACACACACACACACACACACACACACACACACACACACACAAGGCTGTATAAAAAAGAACTTTTCTCAATGTTTAATTAATTTGATCTATATATTAGGCAAGCATTTAACACACGCTCAATAGAGCAATAGAGGAGCAAAGAAGTAATTGATACAGTTTAAAAAAAAAAGGCTACAGATCCCTTACAGCCCCACAAAATAGATTTCTGGGGTAAAATAAATTGCCTAAGCTTTTTTACAGTGAGCCACTGGACTGGAGACCAAGAATAAGACAGCTGCAAGGAGGAAACCCAAAAAATTCTGGAATCTTAAATGATCAAGTTATTTCTCTTAATTTGTTTTTTTTTTGTTCATCAGTTGTTTAAAAAATGTGTGTTAGTATTTAATATCTAATAACTTTAGTTGGTTCTTTGTTATCAACATCAGTATTTATTAACACTGTTTATTCTAGAAAAAAAAAAGATTTTGTTTAATGCATTGATAATCTATTAAAACACTAACTGGACTACATGATATGATGTCTCATTTCTCTAGAACATTCACTTTATTTTATTTATTTAATTTTTTCTAAAATAATCATCATTCAGCTCCTTCAGTGAAAGCCATTATTAGTTAATCAAAGAAGGTACATCGTTGTTGGATGGAAAAAATCTAAATAAAATTTTTACATACTGTATGTATGATGGGGTTAATGCAATTGAAATTCTGAAGTGAATAAATGTTACATTTCAGAAAAAGCATTTTCATAAAAACATTCCATTACATGGTTTATTAACTGATACATTTGTCAACAAATATGCCTTTTTAAATAATACAATATTAAAAACCTAACCCATAGATCATATTTAATAATCATAGAATAAAGAAATTGTTTGTTAAATATCTTGAATATTTAGTATTTCCCCTTTGTGCAAAATGTTAAATTTTAGTTTTTACTGAAGCACAGATGTTTAGATGACATGTCAAGTTTAAAAAAATATATATATAATATATATAATTTTTTTTACTTGACAATACATTTTTATGACAATTATTGTGTAATAATCATTTGGACAGTTGCCCTGTATTGGACCCCAGTGTATGTGTACAAAATTGTTTTATTTAACAAAAGGGAAAACATTTTGATGTTTTGAAGGGTTTTGTTAGAAAGTGTTTGTTCAACAAATGTATGTAATGTATTCATTTTACAGAAGATCTTAAATGTGGATGTGTTTTTTGTAATGTTTCCCAGTATTGGAATGCACCCAATGACCAGAGACAATATGTATCAAGTAGAGAAATATGATATAATTATTAAAATTAAAAAACTAATTAGAATAAATTTAATTATTTGTCAATTTACATACAATATTGATAAGTATGGCAAATGCTTAGGTTGCATATGTTTGTGTAAAAAATATTAAAAACTGTATCAGATTTGGCTTTAAGGTCTATAAAAAATGGTGTGTGTGATTACGTGCTTACTGTCAAGGATGAGAAAAATTTAGTTAGCACTTAGAAATGAGTCACTGTCTGGAAATTACTTATAACCATCAGCATAACGGTTCAGGAAAAATCAATACAACATCTATGATAATGTTGATTTAAAATGTTGCTCTATAACTCAGCAAGGGTTACTTTTATACAATGATTTTGTATTTGACCATAAACCTTTTAAAAACTAAATATTTAAATAAATAAAAAACTGCATTTTACTTGCAAATAATTGCTGTTTGTGGGAGTGAGATCTAATAAAATGGAACAATCTTTCTACGCAACTTTGCATGTCGATTTCAATTCTCAGTATTTGTGGCTGGACTTGGGAAATGACCAGTGGTGCATTTCTGCCCTCTACTGGCCTGGGTGGCTTAGTTAGTAATGCTCTTCAAGGCTTTGCTTTTGTTCCTTAGCAAGAACCTACATCAGTCTGAACATTCAGAATAAAGATTTCATAGTGACTCCAGAAATAAGCCACAGATCATCGAGAACCAAATTGAACCTATACCAAAGTTTTTGAAAAGCCAAAGTGTGGAGGAAGAAAGGATATGCTCATGATCCAGAACATACAATCACATTAGTTAAATGCAGCTTGTGCCATGACTATATCTTGCTTGGCTGTTTCTAGAACAGAAATCTCTAATAGACTCTTTAATAATTTTATTAATGGAATTAATAGAGGAGTTTTTTCTTGCCACAGTCTCCACCGGCTCGCTCATCAGGGACAAACTTACACATAAAGAACCATCTTATTCATTCTTTATCACTGCATTGTCTGTGTAAAGCTGCTTTGAGACAGTGTTAATTGTTAAAAGCACTATACAAATAAAAATGTATTGAATTGAATTGAATTCATGATGCAGCAGCAGAAGTCTACAGAAACGTTTTGTTTGACAATTTACAAAAAAATGCATCCAATCTAATTGGCAGAATCTTTATCATGCAGCAAGATAATGACTTAAAACACACTGCTAACACAACAGTTGACTTTATCAGAAAGGAACAAAGTGGAAAAGTGTAGACTATGCTGATGGTACACAGTTGTATGTTTCAGCAAAGCCAGATGAGAGAGATCAGCTTAAAAATGTTGAGGAGTGTGTAAAGGACATTAGACAGTAAATGCTTGATAACTTCCTTCTGCTCAACTCGTATAAGACGGAAGTACTTTTACTAGGACCACATGCAGCTAGAAGTAAACTTTCTCATTACGTAGCATCTCTGGATGGTGTTTCTGTTGTAGTGTGTACAGCAGTCAAAGACCTTGGAGTGATTATTGACCCTAGTCTTTCCTTTAAGGCTCACGTGAATAATATCACCAGGATCGCATTCTTTCACTAAAATTCTTCTTTGCTAAAATTAGAAATATGATGTCATTTCAGGATGCAGAAAAACTAATTCATGCTTTTGTTACATCTAGATTAGACTACTGTAATGCTTTATTGTCTGGGTTTTTGAGTAAATGCATAAATAATCTCAGTTAGTTCAGAATGCAGCAGCAAGGGTCCTCACTAGATCTAGAAAATATAACCACGTCACCCCTGTTTTAATCAAAATACACTGGCTCCCAATTAAATCTCACATTGATTATAAAATACTACTACTGACGTATAAAGCACTTAACGGTCTCGCACCACAGTATCTGAGTGAACTACTGTACCATATATATATATGATCCTCCACGCCTACTTAGATCAATCTTTTTTCTTATAAAGCCGCACAATTATGGAACAGCCTTTCAATCAGTGTTCGGGACTCAGACACAGTCTCAGTGTTCAAGTCGAGGCTGAATCACATTTATTTAGTCAAGTCTTTTATCAGTAGATTTTTCTTAGGTAAAGGAGCAGATCCGGAGGGATTATGGCTATAGAGTGTTTGGTGAACTGGAATATTTGTATGCTGTCGTCCCCTCACTCAGGTTTGTTGACGGTGGTGTGGTGGGTTGTCTCTTATCTCAGAGATCCCTCATGTCTGTGTTACCTTCTGGTTCTTCCTTTTAGTTATGCTGCCATAGCGAGTCTTGCCGGAGTCCCCAACTGCACAGTGTCCTTAACTTTCATACAACAATAAGGACACATAATAATTCCATATCTTTCTTTTGATAGTGTTCTCTTCAATTGGAGGCCACTCTATGCAGCTGGGGACGGTTTTTTATCAACACCCAGGGGTTCCATGCAATTACGGAGTAAGAACGGGAGCTTTGAGGATGGAAATGGACTGTAGTTAATCTCAACAGTCTGCTACACTGACTCAGGACTACAGTTTGTTTCTGATCACCATCACTGTACCTCGCAACATCGTTTATCTGCAATAAATGAAATTTCGGTGCAACACAGATGAAGATGAGTTTCCCTCTTGAGTCTGGTTCCTCTCTGGGTTTCCTCCTTATGCCATCTCGGAAAGTTTTTCCTTGCCACAGTCACCACCGGCTTGCTCATCAGGGACAGACATACACTTATAAAGAACATCTTATTCATTTTTATCACCACATTATCTGTGTAAAGCTGCTTTGGGACAATGTTCCCACTTCCCATTTGATCTGTGGCCACATCTAGAAAATAGTTTGTCTCCCATAATAGACATTTTCAAAATGTGACAGTGGCCTGTATTAAATTATATGTGGTTATGCAGTTAACAGTGACAAATGTTTCAAACAGTCTTGGACACAAGATGTATGCTTTCTAGTAGTGAGTGCAGGCTACCAAATGACATTACATTTTTGTGTACACAGGTAACTCACTGAAAATTGTGTTGGACTAATTGGCACTCCAGTCAAAGGCAGTTAAATCATCTGTGATAGAACTGATTGAGAATGTGCTTCTGACATTGAGACATTTGGGCCCAAATAGTCAGCAGCTCTTGATCAAACATTAATCAAATATTTCAGTCAGGATTGAAGCCTACTAATAGCACTGTGATAGTGCTGGTTAAAGTGGTAAATAACCTACTATTTTATAATAAGAAGTGCAATAAGTGCAAATGTATGCGAGTGCAGAAAATCTATTTTGGAGTGCATACTTAACATACAAACACAAAAAGAACTTAATACTAAAAGATACAGGACACGTGAGCAAACATGTAACATCCTGACACTACTACTGGCCTCTGTTGTGTCCTTTGCTTGTGTTTCTTGGACTTTAAATTTTTTCTTACCATATTCAATTTAATTCAATACATTTTTATTTGTATAGCGCTTTTAACAATGAACATTGTCTTAAAGCAGCTTTACACAGATAATGTGATCAAATATCACACGTGATCACGTGATAATAGATCAAAGTGTTCTCCTAGACTGAAAAATGTAATTCATTGAACAGTCCTTTCCTGGCTCAGACCACCAGAGCCATATTCTAAAATCTTTTGGAAAAAAATTATAATTTTAAAATAAAATAAAATTTTGGATTTGGTCTCAAACCTGTTTGTTGTTTGACGAAGAATTAATTGTTGGGGACTTCATTATTCATTTTGATAACCAGGAAAACCCTCTGAGAACATTAATTGTTTCCATCCTAGATTTGACATTTCCAAGCCAACCATTAATATAGGGAGTTAGATTAATAATCTTCCAGGCAAATAGCTGAAAAAGATCATGCTGTCTCTTATACAAACGTGTCACACAGTGAATAACAGTGACTGACCCCTGACCACCAAAAACACCTACAATGGACACTCAAGCATCAGAACTGAACTATGAGGCAATGATAGAAGCTGGTCTGGTCTTTTACATCATGTAAATAGTCCGGTACATGTATGTCACTTGCCTGACAAAGTGTACTGTACTGTATAGCAGTACAGATTTGCTGTCCTCTGAAAAAACTCAACATACAGCCAACAAACGTGAGTACACCCAAAGCTATCACACCTGTATGTCGTTTAACCATGCAAAGCCACATGTCCTATTCATCACTTTCATGTTTTTGTCTGCTTGACAGGACCATACAAATTTGTGTATCTTGTATTAGAGCAGTTAAAATGTGGTGCTTTGAGCACAATTCTCTTATACTAACCACTGAATGTTTAACATGGCACCTTATGAGAAAAAACTCTCTGAGGATTTAAAAATTAGAATTGTTGCTCTCCACAAGAATGGCCGAGGCTATAAGAAGACCGTTTACACCTTCAAACTGAGTTACAGTGCAGTGACCATGGTCATACAGAAGTTTTCCAAGACAGGTTCTATTGGGAACAGGTCTCACAAGTGTCCATCAAAGAATTTGTCCTCGTGTTGTGCGTCAGGTGCAGAAGCTGCTTCATAAAAACAGACATAACTGCTGCAGCATTGCTTTAAAGGTTGTAGAAGCGAAAGGTCAATTGTCAGAGCTCAGACCATATGCCACCCACTGCAACAAGTCGGTTTGCATGGCCGTCTTTCTAGAAGGACAACCTGTCTGGGAGCATGAATTAATTGAACCATGTACTGTGGTCTGATGAGACTAAAATAAACTTGTTTGGTTTAAATGGTGTCTAGCATGTGTGTTGTCGCCCTGGTGAGAAGTACTATGAAAACTGTGTCTTGCCTACAGTCAAGCATGGTGGTGGTAGCATCATGGTCTGGAGCTGCATGAGTGCTGCTGGTACTGGGGAGCTGCAGTTCATTGAGGGAAACATACATTCCAACATGTACTGTGACATTTTGAAGCAGAAAATGATGCCCTCCCTTCAGAAACTGATCTGAATGGCAGTTTTCCAACATAATAATGTTCCCAGACACACCACCAAAATGACAACTGCCTTTCTGAGGAAGCTGAAGGTGACAGAGTGGCCAAGTATGTCTCCAGACCTGAACCCTATTGGCTACCTGTGGGGCATTCTCAAGTGAAAGGTGGAGAAACGCCATGTGTCTAAACATTTAGCAGCTCTGTGATTTCATAATGGAGGAGTGGTAGAGGATCCCGGCAACAACCTGTGCAGCTCTGGTGAATTCCATGTTCAGGAGGATTAAGGCAGTGCTGGATAACAATTGTGCTCACACAAAATATAGACAATTTGGACACAGTTTTGACATGTTTACTTGGGGTGTCCTTACTAGAACTGTAAGATTTGATCACATTAACCCTATCGTATCACATTACAATAAGACTGTTTTAAGTTTGCTCATTACGTCAAAAACCATCTCTATTTATGTAAAGCTGCTCTCTGAGATGCTCGTTTTATATAAACAAAATTCAGTTAACCTGCAGTAGTGGTTTTCTTAGAGTGAGGCTCAGGTTTCTTCTGCTGTCCTTGAAGATAGATGGACATCTTAGCAGTCCCCTCTTCACAAGATCTGCTTTGAAGTGTTAACATTAATATTTTTTTGATCATTACATGATTATTGTGTCTGATTATTAATAAATTATTAATAGATTTACTAGGCTCCCTATGAACATAGCTACTGTGTTCTTTGTTGGTCTACTATCTTTGACCCCTTTTTAGCCTACTGCTCCACTTTACATTCTGCTTTGATATGAATATTTTATATTTGGAAATATACTCATTAAATATCACAACATATATTAAATATTCATATGGTAGCTGCTCCCATGTGAGCACTAAGATTCACACATATAAAAATGTAAGAACGATGTGTATTCAGGTTCCAGGATCCAGGTTGCTGTTGCTGGTGAATAATACAGTATACAGTAGAGACATTCGTGTGTTGGTAGAGACTTTTAAAACACCTTGAACAGAAAATCTTCCAGCTAATGCTCCCACACAATATGATAAAAATTTTATTATTTTGCGATGATGCAAAAACCATTCTCTTTGCTACTCTGTGATATAATTCATTTTAGTAACCTTCCATTAATATTTGTCCAACAGTTTAGAATCAGTGCGGAGATACTGTTAGATTGTGAAAGATTATGACTTAATATTAGCTACCTCTTTTAATATAATTAAAATTTGATATTTGACAAAAAAAAGCTGATTTACTGTTGATTAGTATGTGTTTTCTTGATTCTTATGCACTTTCCCATGTTCCCACTGTAGTTACTTTTACACAACTACAATGAACACAAGAACTGTATGAACAAGTGCTAATAGACATCCATAGGGAAATGGTTAATACTGCAATGGGAGACAGAAACTGGTATTATGGATTGGATAATGTCTGTATGTCGGAATTGCATGTACAAAGCCTTTTTACAAACAGATGCTCAAAAAAGGAATCTTCTACTTCTTCTTCTTCTGGCTTCTCCGATTAGGGGTCGCCACAGCTGATCATCCATCTCTATACCCCCTGTCTTCTACATCGGCCTTTTTTAAACCAGCTACCTGTCTTCCCTCACCACATCCATAAAACTCCTCCTTGGGCTTCCTCTTTTCCTCCTTCTTGGCGGCTCCATCCTCAGCATTCTCCTACCCATATACACCATGTCCCTCCTCTGCACATGTCCAAACAATCTCAATCGCACCTCCCTCACCTTGTCTCCAAAACTTCCTACATGCGCTTTCCCTCTAATAAACTAATTTCTAATCCTGTCCATCGTTCCATTGTCGTCACTCCCAATGAAAATCTCAGCACCTTCAACTCTGCCACCTCCAGCTCCACCTCCTGTCTTTTAGTCAACTATATAACATAGCAAGTCTTACCATAGTCCTATAAACTCTCCCTTTCTCTCTTTTCACCCTTTCACAGTCCTATAAACATACCCTTCTATCACAAATCACTTCTGTCACTCTTCTCCACCCACTCCACCCTGCCTACACACTTTTTTTCACTTCTCTAATACACTTTCCGTTACTTTGCATTGTTGACCTCAGGTACCGAAACTCATCCACTTTCACCACCTCTTCTTCCTGCAACTGCACCACTTCACTGTCCTCCCTCTCATTTACACACATGTACTCTGTCTTACTCCTACCCACTTTTATTTCCCTTCTCTCCAGCATGTACCTCCACCTCTCCAGGCTCTTCTCAACATGCTCCCTATTCTCACCACAAATCACAATAAACAAGCAAACATCATAGTCCACAGAGAATCCTGTCTGACCGTGTCTGTCAACCTGTCCATCACCACTGCAAACAGGAAAGGGCTCATAGCCGATCCTTGATGCAGTCCAACCTCCACTTTGAATCAGCCTGTCATTCCTACTGCACACTTCACTGCTGTCACACTGTCCTCATACATGTCCTGCACCACCCTCACATACTTCTCTGACACACCTGACTTCCTCATACAATACCACAACTCCTCTCTCTGCACCCTCTCATACGCTTTTACTAAATCCAAAAACACACAATGCAACTTCTTCTGACCTTCTCTATACTTCTCCATCAACATTCTCAAAGAAAATATTGCGTCTGTAATGCTCTTCCTCGGCATAAAACCATACTGTTGCTCACAGATGTTCACCCCTTCTCTCAGCCTGGCTTACAATACTCTTTCCCATAACTTCACTTCTATCTTCTCAACACACTCTCCTCACTAGTCAAACACATTTCCATCTCCATCCTTTATTGCTCTAACTTGCAGCACATCCTTCCCAGCTCGGTTCCTCTGCCTGGCCAATCGGTACAAATCCTTCTCTCCTTCCTTAGTGTCCAATCTCTCATACAGCTCATCATATGCCTTTTCCTTGGCTTTCGCCACATCCCTCTTCACCTGCTGCCGCATCTCCTTGTACTCCTGCCTACTTTTCTCATCACTCTGTCCATCCCAATTCTGTTTCGCCAACCTCTTTCTTCTTATGCTCTCCTGCACTTTGTCATTCCACCACCACGTCTTTTTTCTATTTCCAGATGTTACCCTAAATATCTTTCTAGCTGTCTTTATCACTTCTGCAGTAGTTGCCCAATCATCCAGCACCTCTTTACCACCACAGAGCTCCTGTCTGACCTCTTCCCTGAATCTCACACTACAGTCTTCCTCCTTCAGTTTCCACCATCTTATTCTTCTTTCAGTCCTCACTCTCCACCTCTTCCTTTTCAACCCCAAAGCCATCCATCTGCCCTTCCACATTCCTCTCCATGAAGCCATACCTACCCCATCACCTTCTCATCACCTCTGTTCCCTTCAGCAACATGCCTATTAAAGTCTGCCCCAATCAACAATCTTTCATTCCTAGGTACACTCTTAACCATTTCATCTAACTCACTCCAGAATCTTTTCTTCTTCTCCATCTCACAGCCCACTTGAGGAGTATAAGCACTGATGACATGTATTATCAGCCCTTTAACTTCCATCAGCCTCCATCAGCCTCCATTACACTCTTACTGTTCTTTTCCTTCAGGATCACACCTAAAACATTTCTCTTTCCATCAACACCATGGTAGAACAGTTTAAACTCCCTTCCAATGTTGTGAACACACAACATATCTGCCTTTCTCCTCTCCATCATGTCAGCTACCTCTCTCCCTTTACCAGTCATAGTGCCAACATTTAAAGTGCCAACACGAACCTCCACTTTTCTACACTTCTCCTTTTCTTGCTGTCTCTGTAGACGTCTTCCCCCTCTCCTACTCTTCCTTCAGCCAACAGTAGCCCAATTTCCACCGGGCCTCGACTAATCCGGTACGAAATTCTGGTTTGTGATCCTCGTATTCGATTTGGCACACGTTTTATGCTGGATGCCCTTCCTAAAGCAACCTTCCCCATTTATCTGTTTTTGGGACCTGCACTAAGAGTGCACTTGCTTGTGCAACCCTAATGGCTGGGTTAAATGCTCAAAAAAAGGAATGATCTCTTCTAATGTCGAAGTTGGATGTTGAACTGTACTTGGGCTGGAAATTATACATGAATCTGTCAACTAAATATATGAAATATATTTTGAAATGACCTGCTAGACTGTACACCGGATGACTGAATGTTGTCGCATTTGACTGCCTGTTACTCTAAAATTTTAACACATAGTATCCTAGGGCATAAGTCAATGTGATAGGATCTCAACTTCATTGTTGTTTGGCACAATACAGTTATGTCTGACTACCAAACAAAAGCTACAGCCACAATCCGCTGTTGCTATTTTACTGAATATGACCTACACACTATGTAAGTAAATAAAATATACTCCAGCCCAAAACCAGTGTTGTAGGTTTATTATGATTTAGATTTAATGGCGTGTTATGACATCACAGTCACTAGATGACACTGTTGAGTAGCATTTGTCAATACTTATTTCACTCACACCACTGAAAGTGTTTGCTTTGGCCTTTAATTATTATAGGTTTAAATAATTGCTGCATTTTCCCTAACAGAGATTTTCATTCTAATGTCAAAGCATTTCTGAATTTTGGAGCTGCTCCAATTCCTAAACCACATCTTAAATTAATATTCATTTGTTTGGATTTTGTTTTAAATGTGATTAATTGTTTACAAATAATAATCCAATGTTTAAAACCCGAAGAAGACTAAAACTCTATTTCTCTAAATTTGTAGACTAAATTTAATCTGAAAATGTTATTATTATTATTATTACTATTATTATTATTATTATTATTATTATTATTATTATTATTATTATTATTACCTAAGGCAAAATTGTCTTCTTTCTTCTTTTTTGCAAACATTTGTAATTAGGTGTGGCTTTACTACTTAACTTTTGCAATGCTTATTTAGTGGAAAAACACTGCAAGCTTGCACGCATAATGGTTCAGATTATCTCAACAAAGCGTTGGCCTTGGTAATCCACTGACCTCTCCTATTCAAAAGGTATACAAGTGTATTATTGAATACGGCTTTAAGCTTCTCTTTATTTAGCATTCATGACACTACAAGTCACACAGGAAGTGTTGCACATGTCTATAAGCACTAGATTCCTGACTTTTCACCCAGCTGGTTAAATCACCAAGAATTACATGTGAAGAGCTGAAAAATATATGCAAAATAGTATCAGTTCTGCTCTGAATTCCAGAAGTAGCTAAAGATGAATTCATTCTGCTTGATTATGCCATTAAGCAGACGTCTGTTTCATTTAAGGATAGTTTTGTTTCCAGGCAGCCTTTATCCCAAAAAGAGTCAACTCCATAAACGAATAACCCTAACCTCATATTCCTTCGTTTAAGGTGTACATGTAAAACAATTTTATCTACCACAGTATATTCTTATTTCCCAACATGATATGGAAAACAGCCAAAAGTATGTGCACCCCTGACCATTACACCCACATGTTGCTTTTCACTAAACTACAGAATTAGTTGTAGGCTGTGAGGTTACATCTTCCCTTTTCTTCACTTTACAACCTGAGCTCAGTGAACTTGTGTTTGAGTGGAACATGTGTTTTAGGTGTACTGCACAGAAGCCTAAACTCTGGCCTTGAGGAAAAATCCTTTGGGATGAACTGGAACAAGTTCCTCGTAAATATCCCAAGATCAGTGTCTGATCTCACTAATGCTCTTGTTAATGATGAATGAACAGTAATCCCCAAACCACGCCCTGAAATCTAGGGAATAGAGACAAATCGGGGGTATTGTAATAGGAAGTCTGTAATTTTAGTACCAATTAAATATGTAATCTTGAAGGTCTTGAAAGTGTGTGCAGAATCCATCCATCCATCCACTATATCCACTATAACTGCTCACAGGTAAGGTTTTTTTTTTTTACTATTTAATCATTCTAATGAATAAATGTTATTATTTATCGTGTTGTGCTTATGTACTAGTTTAAGGTTTAAAATGAAACCCACTGTCATTGGAAGTGTGTTCAGAGAAAGCTTTTAAGAGCAGTGTGGTGCACTTGATGTGAATCTCTGAGTCAGACTCTGTCGTTAAGTTAAGGCGGGAGTTTACAGGAACAGCAGGCTGGCGGGCCGCATCACCCGCGGAACAACACAGGAATGCATTGTATGTGTGAGACAGAGCAGACACGCAAAATAGTCCATAAGTTATCATACTGGTTATTATTGTTGGTTTTTGTAAGAGTACACAACGAACCACTAAAAAACATGTTTTAGACACCCTTAAATGTACAACGAGTCTGTACTAACTGTGTTTCTGCACATACACCACACAGCCACAACAGTGAACCGCGGAGGTATACTTTCAGTTGGCGGTCTCTTCTTTGGTTCTGAGAGCGCACACAATAAATTGAACCAAGAATCTGCTTGAAAACACGGAGTGGATTATTGAGTTATTGAGCTAAAACAAACCTATTTGATAATAAAACAGATAAGATAATGTTCTAGATTAGCTTCGTGACTCAAGTGGAGTAGTTTAGCAGTAGCAAAATGATGTGTTTTACTTCAGAACTTTTACATTTAGTCTTTTTATTTTTATTTGAACTGGGATCAGGACCCACTTTATAGACCTGCATTTTCACTGGCAGAGCACACACACACACACACACTCACACAAACACACACACACACACAAACTCATCGCGCTGTGTTTCTGATCTTACATTTAGCACTGGTAGTGTTATATATATATATATATATATATATATATATATATATAAAATTTGTTGATAAATATTGTTGAAATGAAACACTTATGAAAATGAAAATTTTATCTGTCACACAATGTCATGTAATCTAATCTAGGAGAGGTTAAGAAACAGACTGATCTCCCTTCCACTATTTAAAATCAAGAAATATTAAATTAAGCTAGAAACAAAGGCACAGAGCATCTTCTTGTACTTTTTCAGGTTATAGTGAAACTATCTAACTACTAATGCTGGATACCTACAGCACTCGGTCAAAACAGATGCATTTACTTTTAACACTGAATGCATTAATATATATATATATATATATATATATATATATATATATATATATATATATATATATATATATATATTAACTGTCCCTTGCAAAAGACACTTTATGCTCTTATGACTGCACACCACACATATCTCACAATCACTGACCCTTCCACACTATACATCTTAATTCACTTGAGATAAGTTGTTCATTGTTACATGGGCCTGCACACCACACCACATTACATGTCAAACTCACGGCCTGCAAACCAATATTACCTAAAACTGAATTATTTTTCACAAATTTTATCTAATTGCAATTTATTGTTTAATGCATTTAATTATATTTCACGATTGAACTTCAAATCTCGCAATGTACTGCCCAGATATAGAAGCTCCACTTGGGTTAATTTTTTTGTATCTGGCTACTCTCTCTGTTTCTTGCCCATGTCTTCTCAAGGTTTATTTCCTCACCACCATCATCTCTGACTTGCTCATTAAATAGAAATTAATTTATCTAACTCAACAACACAAATGAAACATTTATTAGTTGCTTAAATCCCAATTAATGCACATTAACCAACACCCAGTTCCCACCCATTCGTGGTCTCCTCCTGTATGGCAACGTTGGCTGATAGTCATTGCTGCCAGGATGACAAGGTTCCCTCCTCCTCTGCTAGCTGAGCTTTCAGTGCTTACATAATAGTGAGTCCTTGTCAGGCTTTTGTGCTCCTGTCAATGGCTACAATTGAGGGTGAGATTAAGCAGTGTGTGTGTGTGTGTGTGTGTGTGTGTGTGTGTGTGTGTGTGTGTGTGTGTGTGTGTGTGTGTGTGTGTGTGTGTGTGTGTGTGTGTGTGTGTGTGTGGAGATGCTTTGAAGGGGTTTGTACCTGATCCCCATCTGTGCAAAACAAAAATCAAATGCAGATGCTGAGCTGAATGTTGGGAAAGTAAATGGTTCAGTTGTTGGGATTTTGCCATGCATGACTACTTAGAAAGTTTACTTGTGCTGGTTAAATAAAAAAGGGCAGAAACACAAAATGACAACAAGTCTTTATTATAACTGCTTTCATTCATGTTTCATATAGGAATAAATGCAACTGAGCAAAGTTTGGGTTTATACATTATTTCTCTCAGTTGTGTTTCTATGTCTATGTCTTCTTTGAGTTTCGGGGTATGTTTTTATTCACAGCTCTCTTAAGTACCAAATGATTTTTATTATTTTCAGATACATGAAACCATAGAATTTAAATAGGGTTCACGTGACTGTATATTTCCAACATGTGTCAGTGAACTGGGCTGAAAATATCAGCCCAAATTGAGATCAGATTTAGGGTATCATTCCATGTAGTCTTTAAGTTGAGAAGCAGAATGTGAAATAAAGTCACAACTGTAATTATTATAATTTTTTCCCCAAAAATAACTTTGAAGAAAAAAAGGAGATATATAGATATAATAGATATATGAAGTTAACAAGCATGCTTGTTAACTTTCTTCTGTGAAATTTTAATTACTTGGAAGTACTTTTACAAGGACCACATGCAGCTGGATGTAAGCTTTCTGATTACAAAGTATCTCTATTTGGTCTGTCCCATAAGCACTGCAGTAAAATAACTTGGTGTGATTATTTACTCTAGTCTTTTTTTTAAGGCTCATGTGGATAACATTACCAGGATAGCCTTTTTTTGATTTAAGAAATATTGCTAAAATAAGATGAAATGATGTCGTTACAGGATGCAGAAATACACCTCTTTTAAATATCACATTAGTTACAAAATACTACTACTGATGTATAAAGCACCAAATGGTCTCACCGCAGTATCTAAGCAAACGTTTGTTCCATTATGCGCCACTATATCTACTTCTATCAAAAGGTGCAGGCTATTTGTTGGTACCTCAAATAATGAAGACTACAGCAGGGGGCAGAGCTTTCTCTTCCAAAGCCCCACAGTTATAGAACAGCTTTTGAATTATTGTTTGGGACTCAGACAAAGTCTCAATGTTCAAGTCAAGGCTAAATACATATTTATTTATTAAAGCCTTTTGTCAGGATGTTTTTCTTTAGTAAATGAGCTGATCTGGAGAGAACATGGATATAGAGTGTTTAGGTGAACTGGTGTTTTTGGATTTTGTCCTCCCCCCACTCTTATGTGTTCACTCAAGTTTAGTGATGGTTGTTTGGTTTGCCGTTTCTTATCCTCCTCTCATGCCTGCGTTACCTTCTGGCTCTCCCCTTTACTTATGCTGTCATAACTAGTCTTGCTGGAGTCCCTGATCACACTGTACAGTTTATTTAACTTCTTTGCAACAATAAGGATGCAAAATAATCTTTGTTTCTCCCTCTTGGTCACCGCTTTACTCTTTTTTAATTGAATATATGAAGTATATGCCGTACAGTCAAAGCACAATTTACACAAATTTACACTGTGGTTGTCAATATTTAAGAGTCTTGTTAATATAAAATGTGTAAATTGTTGATGGGTTTGATGACCTGTCCTTAAAATCTATATAGTGACCTAGTCGAAAAAAAAAAAAACAGACTACAGCAGGCATCCAGTAATCACTTTCATTAAGTTTTTTTTACTACTGTACCAATATGATTCCCCACACCTACTTGGATTAAAAGGTGCAGGCTATTTGTTGGTACTTTAAATAATGAAGACTACAGAAGGGGGCAGATGTTTCTCTTATGAAGCCCCACAGTTATGGAACAGCCTTCAAATCAGTGTTCGGACTTAGACACAGTCTCAGTGTTCAAGTCGAGGCTGAAAACATATTTATTTAGTCCAGCCTTTGATCAGCAGATTCTTCTTAGGAAAAGAAGCAAATCTAAAGGGATCATGGATATAGAGTGTTTGATGAACTGGGATATTTGTATGATGTCATCCCCTCACTCTCACATGTTCCCTCAGATTTGTTGACGGTGGTGTGGTGGGTCGTCTCTTATCCCAGAGATCCCTCATGTCTGTGTCTCCCTTTTAGTTATGTTGCCATAGCGAGTCTTGCTGGAGTCCCCAACTGCACAGTGTCCTTGACTTTCATACAACAATAAGGAGACATATTAATCCATATCCTTTTCTCCCTGTCAACCCTCTTCTCTCTCTCTCTCTTTTTCTCTCACTGTCGAGTTAAACATGCTTCTGAGGTTCCAGTGACCACTCTTCCTGCCCCTTTTACCTCATCAGATCTGCCCACTTTGTCCTGGCCCGCCTCTGGATGGTGTTCTCTTCGATTGGAGGCCACTCTGTGTTCAGTTTCTCATCAATGCCCTAGGGGTCCATGAAATTAAGGAGTAAGAACATTAACTCTAAGGATTTGGATTTGGGCTGTAGTTAATGTAAACTGTCTGCTACACTGACTCAGGACTACAGTTTGATTCTGATCACCATCACTGCACATCTCAACATTGTTTATCTGTAATAAATGGACATTCAGTGCAACCCACATTAGGAAGGGGTCCCTCTTTCCTTAGTGGATTGTTCTCAATCTAGCATTAGCATTGAACATTCCCATTAATACATGCATGATACATCCAATGCATATAATTTTATTGTTACTGAGATTTTTTTGGATCTGCCATCCAAAATATATCTGCTTGGTGGTGACATTGTTGTATGCACAGGATAGATATGGGCAGTTAAATGAGCAAGTTGTATAAAACAATACATTCCCCCTGAATTAAGCATGATTTCGCACCTTTATGAATATCTACTAACAAAAATGTGTTTCAGTGAGCAACAGAAAAAATATAAATAGGAAATGAGAGTGTGTGACACAAAGATTGTAAAGGCAACAGACTGGGAGCTGAACTGTTGAGCTGGTAAATAAAAAGAAAAGCATTAAAGCTGGTCTCCTGCTTCCTCACTCCTGGCCAAACCCTTGAGTGTCAATTTGGTGCAGAACCAAGAAAAAAGAAGAACATGCAATCATGTATTCCTGGCCCCTCATAGACATTATTAAGACCCCTTTCCACCAAAGCAAACATCAGGTCATCATTAAAAAGCATACTGAGCAATACCATACCTTTGAGGCTCTGCTTCATGCCCAGACTGTGGACCAACAGGTGCTTTAAATCTTGGCAGGTACTCCAGCAGCAGCCAAAGATCACAGCATGCTATTAAACATGGGCCAGCAGTCCTTTATCAATCTCTTAATGCATATGGCAGCAATGTGGAGCTGTTATAGCCTAAATGGGGTGTCTAAGTACTTCCCCTGCTGGAGTACCTGGACCTGCAATTAAGTTCACTGTACCTACAAATAACACCATCAAGATAGCACCAAAAAGGTGAAAATCCTTGTGTTACTAGATCAATTTAATGTCACATTGCTTGTTATGTCCCCACAATGGGTGCCACCAGTACCATCAGCTGAAATTCGTGGAAAAGGTACAACTGGTAAAGAACCATTTGGCACCATATCTGGGAAGGTAGCCCCCCATTGCTGAATTTTTCACTCTTTGAGAAGCATAGGTTGTTCTGGGCTATTGACCACACCCCCTCACACTTAATGGTGTTCTCCATACCCTCACTCTTAAGGAAAATTGGCCTTGAAAATTTCCCCTTGGAGCAGCCAGCAGACAAAACCATAAAACACACCTTTGACCAAGTGGAAATGTTATGCTTACACTACCCCTATTTTTAAGGATTATCAAGAGCAATAGATTACATCATCATGCAAGATACTCAAAATAAAATAAAAGACTCCCAGCTCTTTTAGGACGCAGGGAAATGCTTTTACATCATAATCTTATGGTAGGCAATTAGTAGGAGAATTATTAACTAGATATGTTTGATAGTGTATGCAGGTGGTGTGAGGCATGCCACATTATCACCTACTGAATCCTCCAGCCACCCCAAAAAACACCATTGTGTCTCATGACACTGATTGAGGTCCTCTTCAAAAGAATTGGTAATAACCTCAATGGGCGTGCACAAGGGCATTGATTTGTGTTACTTTTAGTGAATTATGCTCTGACCAGCTCTGTCAGGTTTATGTTAGATACGATTTGAAAACAGTAAAACATGACTGGAAATAAAAGCAATTAAGCCAGAATTAAACATCACTAAACACTAAAGCACAAAAAATATACCATTCTCCTTAAACCTTTCACCGAGGAGGCCCCTGTGACTTTGGTGATATTTGGTCTTGAAATAGAGTAGCTAGACATGGATGTGAATTTAAAACGTGGCTCGATCCACCCAGTCCTCACACAGAGTTGATATGCAGCTAACTCTGAAGTTTGTCTGGTTCCCCAGGCGTATGTGTCTGTCCGGTCCAGTCAAGATTGCTTCAGTGCATTTTTTATTTGACATTGTTTTGACTAAGAAATATTGGCAAATCCTCTTGATTGGCTCACAGTACCTTCCACATCTGAGGGCTGTTCTAAGAGTTTTGAGATAAGTAGAATAAGAAACACGAAGAAGTATCAGAGCCTCTGGATAATGGGCAGGTGCAGCCCCCCAATTTAATAGGACCCTAAACCAAAAAAGATTGGAAGACAGTTTCTAGGGTTGACTGGCAATTATTGTATGTTCGTACTTAATTATTTAGACATTACCAGCCCCCTGGTTGTTCTCACTAAAAAGAGGACATTAGATTGAATCCAATAGATAGAGCAATGCCAAACAGAAGCATTGTTCAGGTAAAATCCTGACCTGATGTCTCTTCACTCTTTTTTGTTTTTAAATAACAAGTACAGTACTATCAAGAAAGAGTGATTAGCCATCAAGTGGGCACTTCTCACACTCCAATACTATCTGTTAGAAAGAGCTATCATGCTTTGTTTCCCTGCTTCATTGGCTCCTCTGCATAAAGAATACCAATACATGTAAAACTCATTGCTATCTTCCACTTCAGAGATTTAAGTTTGGGGTGATTCACAGATGGGTTTGCAGACTCTTGTCTCCTCTTCCCCTTCTCTTGAGGGAGAAGATGAAGAAGAAGATGTGAGAGTCTGTGGCAGAGAGAGACAAGAGCAACACAATGAGAGCTTAACTGTTTTGTGTTTGTACAAAATAAAGCATTTAAACTGACAAGGGAATTAAAAAAAACATGAATGGAAAAAAAAGAAAAAACTCTAAGCCTGCCTACTGTTTTCTAATTTCCTTCCAAATCTCATTATGTCAATAATGAGATTCACTACTTTGCTCTGGGTGTAAATGAGTGTCTGTGTATGCCTGGCAATGTATATAGATCCCTACCTTACACAAGATGATAGGCTCTTATCAGTTGTGTGACCTAAAAGAAAGGAATGTGTTTATTGATGGTAGAATAATGAATGAAATCAGAAACTGAGTAGTGTCCTGTTGTGTAGTGTCCTGCACAGTAGTGTCACAGTAGTGTCCTGCACAGCCCATCAGGGATGACTTTAGGGTTTAGGTTGTGACTTTATCCACCTAGGTGAGATTGTTACACTACTGTTGGCCCAACTTAAATCAGTACAAAATAACAAACTTGGTATTGGTACTAAGTATTGGATACAAAAACTGAAAAATAATGAGTAATAAAAAGAAAACACAAGAGTGTAAAAATTGGCAAAAAAGAGCAACGTAAGGAAATGCTTTGCATGAACGACGCTGGAAAATACAGTGGATAAAGTGAAAAATAAGAAAATAAATTGAATGAATTATGTTTCCAGGACCACAGTTGCATCATTTTAAAACTGAACAAGCCTTGGCCACTGCTTTTAACATTTTTAGCTTTGACACCGTACCTACTGGCTAATATCATCCCTAGGTGAAACATGTGGTGGTAGCATCATTTACTATGGGGTTCGTTTCAGGGGCAGGGACTGGGAGACTGGTAACAACTTAAAAGGAAACCTCCTTTAGAGTGCACTCGATTTTGGAATGGGGAGCCAGGTCACCCTATTAACATAATAGTGACCAAATTGTTACTCTACTGTATGTATTAACTCACTATTGTGTTATTATGTCATCATTATCCTCTGTTGAGAGATTATTCTGCATATATTACATATATTCAAATAATAAACAGTCTAAACAGTGTTAATGTGCTAATGAAATTGTTTTTGCTGATAACAAGTGCTGATATTTTCTATGATAATGATTAATCAACAGGCCACCATCAGTGGCATTTGTTTGTGGCATTTAGCAGATGCCCTTGTTCAGAGCCCTAGGTCCTAGACTGTGGGTTAGGTTGGGTGCTTTGTGAAATAGGTGGAGTTGGAAAAAAATTTCTAACCCACCAATATCCTTTACAAAGATAAGAAATGTCTGCCTCATGCACCACTATATTTTTTATCTGGGGGTCTTTAGACTCTTTTCATTAGCATAAAGAAGCTTGGCTCATTAAACTCTGTATTCATTGCAGCTCTTGGTGAAAATAAATTTCTTCTGGTTGCTTTTGACATTACTGCCAGTTGAATCATATTCCTGAGAATCATTGCCAAAGTAACAGTGCTTGGAGTGGAAGTGCTAAACTAACAGATGATAAGATGTTTTTGTATATAAAAATAATCTTTTTTGTAAGCGCAAAATGAGACCTTTAATTTGGCTGGGCATTAAACAGGAACAGTGCTTCCAGTCCCTGCTCCAAATTTGAGGAGCAAGTGATTGCTTTGTATGTTTATGGAATCCATAACATTTTCCTTGTACCCCCCTTTAGAAGAAAAAAAGGGGTGAAGTTGCAGTTGATTGGTATTGTAAAATGTGGCATGACTGCTTTGATCTAATGGTTCAGTCTCTTTGTTGGTAGCTAAAATAATAAGACTACAGTTGAAGGAAGAATGTTTTTGACACATCTGTCTTATATATAGATCTAAATATATTTATCTGGCTAAAGATTCTTTGCATCTTTAAAAAAAAAACCTGGCTACAGAAATATAAAAACATCATCCCAGTCTGTTATTGAAATTATCCAAATATAATTTTTTCCAAATAGCCTTTGATATCAGCACCTCTAAATGGGCTACTGAACTTTAAAATTCTCAATGTGAGTGTTGGAGCTTTTCCTAATTATTTATTACTTTTCTTATGCATAGCATTCATAATTCCTGTTTTAATTATTATTTTTTTTTTCAGACTGGTCAGTAAAGATTAACAAGTGGGGTTGAATATATTTGCTCTTTATGTTCAGTCCGTGTCTCTGTAAACAAAATAGTAACTAATAGTAAGCACACAATATATATTAATTATTCATCAGATAATTATTGACCATCAAAAATAGCATTCAATATTGTGTATTTAACATCCTTACAAAAATGTGCAATTACCATATCAATTACAACAATAAGGAGTGCTGTACAGACATTGTGTTTATATTCTTATCATATTATCAAAATCTTCAGTTTACACTTCTGTTTAAACTCTTTGTGTGAGTTGGTATACAGCTCATCTGTTCTGAATATCCTTTAAAAAAAGAAGTAAGGTGGCAGTTTCCTGATCATTCCAGATAACCGATTCAGAGCTGTTCAGCAACCCTCCAAAAGAGTCCCAGCTGTGTGGTGAGAGTTCACAGAAGTTCTCGAATTGGTGTATCTTCTGACAGTCATGATAGATTAATACCTTACACTGCATGTTGCTTATCATCCATGAATGAAGTACTGAGTGAGTGTGGGAAGGAATATTTTTTAAACCAGGTCCAAATATGTGTGCATTCCCAGCGCACAATACCCTGAATCCATTCTCTGAGGAAAATCCTCTCCAGATTACCAGATTGTATTTACTGGATAGCTCAGGTCCCAGATTGAAAAATTATTAATTAATTGTCATTAATTAACTGGGCAATTCTGCAACACTTAGATGTGTTATAGCCTATATTACATTCAAACAATTGTGTGACTTATGCAATCACAAAGACCAAAATTCAATGTATTGTTTTTATAATAATTGCTGCTGAATTTATAAAAAAAATTCATCCCACTGAAAAGAAACCATTTAAATAACAATTTCAAAATCACTCAATTCAAATGATCTAGTGTTAGAGGAGAAGATAGCGACCTTACCTAGGTATGGCCTTCCTTCATTTAACTTAATAGCTTTGCATTGAGGTTGAAGAATATACATTTATGTATAATATGTACTAGCTTACACTCACTATTGAGCTGGCCATTTCCTGGCCATTTTCTTTTGATCTCGTTCATCAACAAGTTGTTTACACCTACAGAACTGTCACTCAATCAAGCTCACTGTTTCTTTCCCTGCACTATTCTGTGTAAACATGAGACTGTCATGTAAAAATCCCAGTAGGAGATCACCAACAACCATGCCACATTTAAAAACACAAAGTTTGCAATGTTTTTTTTTCCATTTTCAGGTTAAAGGTGAGCATTAACTGATGCTCTTGACCTGTGCTTTAATGCACTGTGCTGCTGCCACATATAATCGACACATTAGATAACTATGAATGAGCAGGTGTACAGGAGTTTCTAATAAAGTGGACTGTGTGTATAATTAATTTCCACAGATGCAAATTATGCGTATGCCTTTATGATAAAGGAGGCCTTTACTTTGTTAATAGAGAAATAATTTAACTATCATTCGAGGTGTGGCGTCATAGTGTGAAGAAACTGAGTAGAGGTTGGAGTAAAGAGGTGTTGGTGTGTGTCTAAACAGACTGACAGGAGGCTCATATCAATATGAATAACCACCTTGACATATAAGTGGGTTTAGTATGACAATTCTTAAATATGGTTTGCATTTCAAGTGATGTATAGTAGCAAGGAATTAAAATAGGCTATTGCACCTTTAAATTATTTTGTGCATTGAGCAAGGTTGTGTATGAGCTGTGAGCTGCTTTCCCTTCCCCCACATTGCCAGTGCAAAGTTGTGCGTTAAGAGAGAGAGAGAGAGAGAGAGAGATGGAAGGGGGGAAGCGACAGAAAGAAGCACAGGGATGCATGGGAGAAATAGAGGAGTGCGAACTGGTTCACTAATTGTGCAAAAAATAATGCATATATACATATGCAATGTATATAAATATATATTACCTAATTACTAAGGTCATTTTAATGAATGCATGCTTTCCAGTCTCCTCTTTGCACTGCGTTTCACCCCCCCAAAGCATTTTCACTTCCTGTTCTCAGTCCAAACCTCTCAATCATTCTTCCTTTTCCATGCGGAACCGCGCGAGCGCAGGCTGCAATTTCCACGCTTTCCACTGCACAGAGTAACAAACTTGTCGCTCAGCCACCCCTGACTGCTGTGTGCACGTGTAGAAAGAGAGAAATATGCAGTATACTTTTATATCCTCTCTGTGTGAGAATAAATTATAACCCCACTGCATCCAGCACGAATTAATGTGTGCACGAGACTAATTTCTAAATTCAGGCATTGCCATAGGATACACTATGGAGAAACACTGTGTGCATCTTCTGGTCATTTCAAAACACCATCCTGAAGTGAGAGTACAGTAGTTGCAGTGTTTTGGGTGACCATGTTTTTGTGCCGTAGTCCGGATCCGTGCGCATGCTCAGATCCACGCCTGCTGTTCCATGTGACTCTGCGCCTCAGTAAAATGGCTGTGTCTGACGGAGCCTCGTGCTGGTTCGATCGGATTCTTCCGATGTGACAGACGCACGGTGCACACGCTTGGTGTGGCACTTCAATTCATTCCTCCGGGGGAGGGGGTCCTTCTATTTATTTCATATTAAATCACGTAACTTTTTTTTTCTCTTTAAAACTCAGAAAACTGGACAGAAGGAGAAGAAGACCGGGTCCGGTCTGTAAGGCAGAGGTGGGGGGAGGAATGATCCGGGACACGGGTACATTGTTCAAATAATAGTGTTTCTATCCAGTGGTGTTCTGGTTGTATTCGAGTGGAAGAACTGACTCCTTTCAACAAGGAAAAGGAGACAGATCGCTAGGGAGAGGAGAGAGAGAGCGAGAGAGAGAGAGAGAAAGTGTGAGAGAAATAGAGCGGGGGAATAATGGCCGCTCAGGTCGCTGCGCTGAGCGCGAGCCCGGCCGTCGAGCTGAAGAAACCGGACACGCAGGAGGACTCGATACCGGGAGACGTGCAGCAGGAAACTATGGATAACGGCGGATCTCCGGGACAGAAAGACCTCCATGACGGCGCGGAGGTAGCGAATGCACCGGGAGGAGGAAGAAGAAGAAGAGGTGGAGGAGGTGGTGGTGGTGGAGGAGCAGTAGAAGTAGGAGGAGGAGGAGACCCTGAGATGAAAAACGGCGACAGTTCGTCCCGGATGAACAGCAGTACTAATAACAACCAGAACGACCTAGACGCGAGCAGTCACCCGGGCGTTGCTCATCAGCACCCGAGCGTTTTCCCTCCACCGCCGTACGGCTGCAACCAGCACTACAACCGGGGCCCTTTTCATCAACATGGCGGACAACAAAGCCCTGGCATGGCACCGGGCAATATAATGGAGCCTTATCCGACCAACTCGCACGATCCCGGCTTCCCCAACCACTACAACAGCAGCAGCAGCAACAATTATGGGCCTTTTCCCAACCGGACTCAGTATCAGAGCCAGAGTTATGGCGTGAGTTCGCCGCGCACTAGTCAGGCGAGTCAGGCAGGAAAGCCTCCGCCGCAGCCCCTTCAGGCAGCAGGAACTCTTATGGCGGGTTCTTTTAATAATCAGAGGTATAACATGAGCAACCCTCAGCCGACCCCTACTCCAACTTTAAACCAGCTCCTGACCTCACCTACCGCCAACAGGGGCTACCAGAACTACCCCCCGAGTGACTATAACAGTCAGGACGGGACGAGTAAAGGAGCCGGCGACATGAGCAGCACTAATCCCTATGGAGGGGGTCATCATCCGCCCTGGCAACAAAGGGGCCACCACGCGCCCCCCGGGAGCCCCGGAAGCAGCAGCGCTCACGCGCTCAACAGGAATCAGGTGAGAACTTTTGGGTCTGGCCCTCGAAAACTTTGGTGCGCGCCCGAGAGCGCGTGGAGAGCGTGTGCGCGCGCGGCGTGTGTGTAAATAATAATAACAACAACAATAATAATAATAATAATGCACAAAGCAGAGAAACACGCTTGCTGCTCACGCGCGGACCTGCCATTGTTACACTCTTAGGTCTTCTCTAAAATGGCTGCCTTTTTCTCCTTTTCTCCTCTTCGCAATGTGCACGCGAACATGTCTTCCTCGACTAAACGAACGTAACCTCCAAATCCTGCTCGTGGTCCGGTGTAGAGTCAGGGCATGATGATGATGACGATGATTTGAAGTATGGGATTGTGCATGCACCAAAACGAGGGAGCTGTAAACTTCTGTGCCGTTTCCTCACTGCAGTAAAAAAACAGTCATTAAAGTCTTTGAATGCAGAAATGTAAAAATGAAGCGTGCACGCGAGCTGGCTTCTGCTGATTTTTCCAGTGCAGGAAGATGGAGGTGATGATGTAGATGATGCACTCTGTTTTTGCACCGGGACATTGCGCTTGTTTAGGCAGCGCACGCGAGCTGAGAGTGGATGTCGTGCCGGTTTCGTTGTTGACTGGTGTGTGTTACACTGTGGTGTGTGGGTGTGTGTAAACCGACCGTGTGTCAGTGAGGGGGGATGCGTGTTGTGGCTCTGTGAGTGTAAACAGGTCAGTGTGTATGCAGGAGTGGCTGCTTGGCTGTGGGATTTGAATTATGGAGGTAAAATAGTTGTGTCAGAGGCACGACTCAGTTGGTCTCCGGTTGACACGCGAGCTGAGATCTGATTGGCTCCCTGTTTTTTCTTCTGGCCATTTATAATTGTGTCTAATGCAATGCTGCAAGAGTCCGGATGACGAGCAGCTCCACACACACACGCACACACACACACACACACACTCTGTGTCTCTCTCTTCTGCTTTGGCTATTGCTCTCACTCTGGTTCTTACCCTCTTTCATGCTGTCTTTCACTTTGTCAATCTCTCAATCTGTATCACTCTCACTTTCTGCCTCACTGTCTCTCACTCCATCACCTTGTCCATCTCTTTTTTTTTCTCTGTCCCTTTTTCAGGATGCTAAACATGACTCCATGTATTAAAATGTTTTGCTCAGTAATAAACTGTGCAGTAGAGGTCTGTGTAAAAGTACATGTGAAACTCCTTATTTTGGCAATTTAATAATCTAGCACTGTATTTTAAAATTACGCTCAGTTTAAATAAATTCATTAGTATGTAGACTGTTTTTAGTGAAAATTTGAGAATTTTTGATGAATGTGTAAACAAATGAGACGCTCATTAGTTCTGTCTCAGGGTTCATTCTGGCTCCCTGTATCTGTACTCTCAAGGTATGGATTTAAGTGTTGGCCATTTTTAAAGTTTTCTGGTGCACTTGTGAACATTCGGTCTTTTGAATTCCCACATTGCACCAACCAGGGCGCATTTTGCTCCCTTTCAGTGACTGTGTTTATTTAATTTAGCTAAGTAGCTTGCTATTTTTGGAGCTCTGAAATGATTACTTACATTAGTCAACTTTATTTGACTGTTTGAATCGGCTGACTTTTAAATGTTTAAAAAAACTCCATTAGCTAGAATTCAATCTTGCTTGAAGTTAGTACCATGACAGAAGTGTGTGTGAGACTCACAAATGTAATATTTGTGTTTTACATTAACTAATGAGGACATTAGAAGCTAGTCAGTTGTGTTGCAGGTAAACAAGTCATCGGCCGATTTGTAGTAATGATTTGTAGACCTTACCAGAGCTCATGTACATCATAGACTGATTCACGACAAAGGAAGCCGACTACGACTGCAGCTAACAAACACATGGCTAACTAGCTAGTCTGTATCAAATCAACTAGCTAATGAAAAATTGTGTGTAAATTTAACTGGCTAGCAATCCTGTCATCAGTTTTTACATTCAGCATCATGAGAGGAATTCAAACTCACCTGCAGCAGAGCCCTGAACCCATTTTATCCTCCATCTTTTTGTCATTAGGATTAGAACAGAGGTTGTCATGTTTAATACAGCAGAATTACAGTGCATAGGGTAAAAATGTCTACTTTTCTTGAGCAATTTCTCCAATTCTCTTTGTACACCACGGCCCTGATTCTGCCGGCATCGCCACTTTCTCTTATTGCTGTACAAAATTGTGACGATAGACCACTTTATTTCTAAAGCACTAAACTAGATTAATTCTAGTTAAGATCTGATTTGATTAAAAGGTTATTGCAAATAAATGTTTTAAGACGCTAAATATTTCTCTGAAATTGCCCCTTTTACCCCTTCTTCTTAAATAAAGTTAGCTCTTTTTTAAATTGCATATTAATAAGACAATGTTTTAGAAACTAAAATGCAGACTGTATAAAAGCACAATTTCCATGTGCTCATTTTCAAACAGCAGCTAAGATATTTATTAAACTCATGTAATTCATGCTCTGCTCTCCCCACTGGTTTCCTGAGCTGCCCTTTGCTTTAAAATTCATACTTAAAATGCGAAATTCTTGCAAACCTGATCTTTTTGTTAGCACTCCTCTAGCACACAGCACTTATGTCACTCTGAATTGCACCACACTTTCTCAGATCTTTTAACTACTGCTTAACTGGTTCCAACATCTCTTGGGGTACAAGGAAGACATGGTTCAAGACTCTTTCGTCTGACTTCTAGGTGGTTAAACAAAATTCCACTTGATGTCTGAGCAGCTGAGGCACAAGCAGCCTTCAATGACTCCTAAAGACCTTCGAGCAGTACTTAAATTAGCACTTTGACAAATATCTAACTGTATTCTCTCCCAAGTCTCAGTGTTTTGAGACTTTTTTCTTTTTTTTCTCTTTAAATCTGATGATAAAAAAGAAAACCTAAGATTTTTGTGAGTGAGGGCATTAAGTTTTTGATCTATTAGGCCAGCGGTCCCCAACCTTTTTTTGCACCACAGACTGGTTTAATGTCAGACAATATTTTCACGGACCGGCCTTTAAGGTGTGGTGGATAAATACAACAAAATAAAATGATACGACCGCCATAAAAACTGGTATTTACTAAATATAATAATAAACGTGAATCCACTGTTGTTTTTTTGTTCATTTTGCTCGATTGGGGGTTTTAATTAAGCGGTAATGTTTTATGTGTTAGCGGCCGGAGCAGCCCCTTTAAGAAGGTAGCGGATGTAGGTAAGACATGTGACCGAGGGAAGCACCTGGACATGCATCAAGAGTGAGTCATAGACAGATGAATCCGGTAATTTTCCAAAATAAAACATTGTTCAGAATCAGAAAATAAATAAAACGGAAATAAAGTAAGTTATGTATTCTTTCTGTGTGACCCGGTACCAATTGACCCATGGACCGGTGCCGGTCCACTGTATTAGGCAACAGGTACACAGGAATCCAAGAAGCCTCAGAAAAGATGTTTTGTTGGTTATTATAATTTTTGTTGGAAACATAAATACAACAGATACAACATTATTTATGTAAATCTTAATGCTTTATTTACACATATTCAACAGATTCATTTTCCAATAGGAAATTAAATTGTCTGACTCAATACTGTTCACGATACCTGGAATCACTTATCAATACTTTTTTTTTATTTTGACCAATAGTTCTAGCTTAAAAAAACAAGTATTTACTGATTCTCAGTCCAGAAAGCAGAATCTACAGTTATTATAGTTAATGAGAACTAATAAAAATGAAACCATCAGTAAAATAAAAATGTGAGTTTTCAAATAAATGAAAGCTAAACTGCAAATATAAAGTCCAGGTTAGATGAATTTCAGAAAATAAATCTTTTTGCATTTTAAAAGTTTAATTGCTTAAAGTGGTACTCTTGAAATGCAGACAATAAGAAAAGAATGTAATATTATCAGTATTGTAAGGTATTAATTAGGCTATACAGGTTAATAGTATTTGGGAGCTGTAATGTCAAAACACTTGAAAAGCATAAAGCAAAACAAAGACTCTCTTCTGGTGGAAAACCTTCCGTTACAAAATGTTGACACTGGAGACTTAATAGGTTAAACATCTCTTTACATATCGGCGATTTTGTTGCCGTTGTTCTGACCATTTGGAATTTAAAAGACTTCAGTATGATGTAATTTAGTGGCTCTATTAGGATAAAGTGGTAAATAAAACTGGTGGATTGTTCTTTTAATGTTCTTTAATCTGTCCCTTCTTTGCATCTTGAATGCAAACACAATTATTAGTCTTATCAAAATAAATACATTAAAATAATTTTTTTTAACAATTATTCTTAATTAAACTAATTGCATCAATTCAAGAACGAAACTTCAGGACCCGGTCACAGAACTTTATTATTTGCTTCAGTCCTGGTAGTCAGTGTTTGTATCACTCTACAGTGTTATCCAGTTCTTTTACATATTTTGAGTCACATTTATTGGTTTCTAGGACAGTTTTCTTTACTCATCTCGTTACTCTTGTTGGGTGTTTATTAAACTGTTAAAGCTGTATTAAACAGCTGTTGAGGCTGCAGGTTGTGTATTGTGTAACGGATTTTGTGTGTGTGAGAATCTGTGCCACATATCTACTGATCATTTCTTGTGCCTTTTTTCCTTTTTTTTCCCCTTTCTTTTCTCATTTTAGCAGTTTCATTTCCAGTTCGTCAAATAAATAAATTTTGTACCTCAGCCCATTTATCAACGTCTTTAATATTCCCCACATAAGTTAAACAACATGCAAAATGATCCATTTAGCTCAGTCAAGTCATTAGGAAATATCTTTCTCACTCTATGGAACTGTAACTGTTTATAAGGAAACACATTCCTTTAGAATGCCAATCAAACTGACCCCAACCTCCACTGTGCAAAACGGTTCGAATAGCCAATCAAAATCTAGTCTTCAGACAACAGTGTGGTCAAATCCTGAATCTGAACTAGTTCTGTGTGTAACGTGAATGTTTATCAATCTGCTCTTCGTTTAATATGTTACCGTTTGCTCTGGAGCAGTTAGTTCACAGGGATGTGTGTGGAGAATGCTCCACGATATCTAGGATTAATAATAAACAAGATTTAAGACAGGTTGATTATAAAACATTGAAATGCTGAAGTTTTTTTTTTGTCAGGAGGCGTTCCTCATTCACCGAAGGAGTTATAAATGATCTCTCTTTCTCTGTTACACTTGTTCTTTTTTCAGGAAAATGACAGGCTCGGTTTGTGCTTGTTTGTGTGTGAGAGACAGAGCCTGGCAAAGACCAGGTGTATATTTACACATGTATATAACATTATTAAAAAAGGGAACTGATTTGTCTTTTGGATGGTCCACATTATAAAATCCAACTGTAAACCATTATATGATGTGATTTATGTTAAATGTATTAATAAGCAATTGTTGGCAAATTGCCATAGTAGATGCAGAATAACACTCGACATACATTATACGAAATTCATTCACATTTAAGTGTCATTAATTACGTTTTCTCAGCTGAATGAAGCGCACACAAACTTGAGATGTGGCATGAGATCTGCTGAACTTTGTTGTTCCGTATTTTCTAAGAACTCAATTAAACCTCAACTGGAAGCTACAGAAAATCAGAGGTTCAGTTTGGGAAAGTTTGAAGCAAACAAACTAGAACACCATCTTATCTGGGGGGGAAAAAACCAAAGTAATCAAATTCTTGTGTGAGGGGAAGAATTTGGTTCAAAATGAGCAGGACGTGTTAAGGGTTGGAGCAAGGCTGAGAATAAAGAATGCTTTAGATACCTCTGACTCACTTTGGTTGCCATGTGTTTCCGGTGAATAATCAAGTTTTTATTAAAAAGTTGAGTTCTAATTGAATAAACAGCTTCACCACCCAAATTGGCCCAAATTTCTTTGACTTTATGTTTGGATGGAGCTGGCTTATGTAAAATCAAATTAGCAGCGGTTATTTATCTTCTCTTCATCCGTCTGAATGGGGAGATCAGGTGCTGTCCTCCATCAGTGTTCATGCTATTCGTAACTTCATCCTTTATCCAGATCCACTGCCGTCCCCTCTGTGTGAACCACACTGTTTTTCGTTAAAAGCAGTAAAGAATTGGCAGCACGGTTGCCAGCAAGTTAATGTGAAATTAAGCGTCGTACTGTTTTAAATTTACAGGTCTCTATTTTTTTTGTTGCAAATAGAGCATGTAGCTGTTTCTACATTTAAATTACATTTATGAGAATGGCATTGTCAGTTAATAATTTTCCTAAAACCTTTAAATAAATTGTCTCTAGCAGTCTTTTACACCATGTTTTACTACATTGTATAAATGTACCATTAGAACTAGAGCCTTAAAAAGTAATCGAAGTAAAGCAGCTTTAAAGTTTTTCAAAATGTGCCATAAACACAAATATTCTCTAAATGAAATTCTGAATTACAGAACATTTGTAAAAAATTAATACAAATGGGAAACCAAAATCCCAAATCTTAAATGACAATAAATGTAAATTAAGTAAAATTAACTTTGGACAGAAAGACTAAGTGATTTAGAGAACACTTAAGTTTATGTTTTCAAGGGAATATGCACACGTGTGATGTGTGTGCATGAGATACACGTGAGTGATGTGTACAGTCTGTGTTGTGTATATTATCATACTGGAGACATGAGGGTTCACGGTTGTCTTTTTCTGGGTTACCTTTGATATGACTAACAGCCTTGGTGCCTTTTTCCGGATCCATTCTGACGAGCTGCCTGAAAAACAAACGTGTTTAGAATTAGTGTGAAGTGTAAAAGATTACTTTATATATATATATATATATATATATATATTATATATATATATATATATATATATATATATATATCAAGATCACCTCTCTTTTAGGAAAGAAAAGCTTTCTTAAGCTCCAGTACTCGGATCTTTTGGACGTAATGATGTATTTCAGTGTAGATTAAAGATATCTCTTTATTCACCCATAACGCATTGAATACCCTACATACCCATTTCTGATATAACTGCAAATGCGCATGATCATTTTAATGCCAAAGAATTATTGGTCCTAAATGAGTCTGCTTCCTAATAAGATTTTCACCAACACTTCACCACTGATGGATATTCAATTTCCCTGACTTAGTTACCAATGGCTGCTCACTTGGCTCAAATATTTGATACGAAATTTCAGTTTAATGCTACTTTGTGTTTATTAGGGCCAAATGTTTTAATGAAACATTTTCTGCAAAGCCTCTTTTAAAACTATTTGTATAGTATAAAAGTGATATACAAATAAAATGTGAAGTGAATTGAATGTATGCATCCAAGTATTTAACCTTTGAATAAACTCCAGTGTGCATGTTGCTCCAGCTTCGTATTGAAGCTTGAAATTGTAGTACGTAAAACAGCTGCAATCCCAAACAGAAAGTTTGGCTAGATGCCCACACCAATGATGTTCTTCTCAAGACTGATCACCCAGTGCTGAAAACAGCTTCCTGGTGTTCCACCTGAACCTTTTAAAAAGAAAGAAAAACATTTCAGCATTGACATAACTTTAGTTTGACATTGCATTTTGACATTACAAATGAATGCAGGAAAACTAAAATCATTTTAAACAGTCACAGAGTCCTTTTAACATAAGAAATGCATTTCAACATTGACTGATCTGGACAGATCTTTAAGATAAGCTATATCTTTATTTGTCCCACAGATGTCAAGTTTTTGAAGGTCTAAATGTGAAAATATATTCACTGGGAGTGAAGTGCAGTACTTATAGATTCTTGTGAGCATGCAGTTGAGCACAAACCACCAACCGCCAATGTTGGAATTGATGATATACTATACTTCAAGGCTCTTTACTGATCTGGCATGAGGTGGTGGAATGAACTTCCCCTAGATGTCCCCTTTAAGCGATGATTGAAGACCTACCGCTTCCTGAAACACTTAAATTAGCACTTTCCAAGTTTGTTTTGTAAAAATCAAGAGTTGTAGTCTGATTTATATTACATTTGTAATCTAGCATACATTCTGTGGGAACTTTCTGATACTTTTTTGTTTCCCAACTGATGCCAGCTGCTACGCATGTCCATTAGATGGATAAATGTTTCCTCGACAGGTGTGAGGTAAATGGAGATATGTAAACGGTTATTACACTGGCTAAAGGGGCATGCCACTCTTCGTCCCTCTCTAATGTGCACTTTAAGATGGGAATAAAACCGAGTCAGTGTCTCACATTTGGCACTACACAAGTCAAGTTGGCATTCAAGGTCTACTGCAGGGCACAAATGATCCAGGCACTGCCACATACTCCTTGTAATGACTGTGATTTCAAAGCTGCTTCTTTTTAAATTGCTGTTGCAGGTTCGGATGCAACAATGAACCAGCAGGTTTGGGATATTGCTATGAATCCTCATGTGTGTCACACAGGCCACAGTAGTGCTACACCATTGTCCAGAGAACAGACATGAAAACATGCTGACAAGGCAAGACAGTCTTTGCGCATGAAAAAATTCTCAGCCAAAAATAAACTCCTTTAAAATTAAATGTCTATTAGAATTCAATGCTGGCCGAAGTAACATTGCTGTACAAACTAGCAATACCAAAACAATGAATACGAATTACTTTTAAATAGTGCTCCATCACGTAACTAGGAATTGGATTGATGCAAAAATATAACTAACATAAAAGTAAAACACAATGACACCGAAAAGTTGGAGGCTTCGCAATTTTTCAGAAAAGCAAGCAGATAGCCTATTAGCAAAAAAAAAAAAAGACGATGTGGTTTTAATGCAACAGTGTTTGAAAAATTAACTCTGCAGAAGAATTATCACACGTTAAATAACTCAACCTGTAAGTGGTTATAATATAATCCGAGTTCTAATGCTGCGGTGTGTACATCTCAAAAGAACAAAATTCACAGATAACTTGACTGTGTGTTGTTCACTTTTACGAGTGAGAGAAATCGATCAGCTTAAAAACAGCCAGGAGAGTTATTAAACACGACGCTTGTGTTTTTTTCCCACTTTCACATGCTAACTTATTTATCTGCTCAGATAGCGGTGTTCCTCTGTGTAAACATTTATTTTTCTCTTCGTCTTGCTGCTCCTTTTCTTGTGCAGTTAAAAACATCTTTTTTTCAAGAATGGTCTTCCAATCTTTTGTGTTTTTACTCCTGTAATGCAGCCATATGATCAGTCCACCTTAAAACCACTTTATAGTCTTGGGCTTAACTGAAGCAATGACTCCAACTCTTATGTCTGTTTAAAAGAACTTGACGCCTTTTCTCTACAACTCCACTTCAATTCGAAGGGAGAATGATGCAGAATGAAGAGTCCTACAGTTTTATAGTATATGGATGTAAGTGTTTTCATGCGTTTCAGATAGTTTTCTAAGGAAACCATCGCGTTCTGATTTGTCTGGAATAACATTTACAGAGCATCAGTGTGCAGTTCAGCAGTAAACAGCAGAAATAATTAATATGCCAAAAATAACCTCAAATGCAAAACACCTGTGATATTGTGAAAGGGGCAGGGCTTCAACTCTACATTTTTAATATCAGACACAGTTTTTTTCCATAGAGTATTCAGCCTCTCGAACCACCATTGATTTTCCTGCTTTATTACTAAAATAAGTTTTAAGAATTCACACTATTTATGCCTTATTTAAAAGCCACTGTTGAGCATTTCTTTTGTTAACACAGAGGATGTTATTAAAACATACTCAAATGTTTGATTGATCTTATGGCTATTTAAAATCCACAGCTCAAATTAAATCTTATTTGTGCAAAAAAAAAGACCAAAAAGATATAAAGTGGAAAATTGATTTTTTTGAGGGAAAATGTAAACTATTGGTCTTGATTGGTCTTGGAACTGATATGAAGTTTGTGTATTTTGGTGACTTTGAAGAAAACATCCAAGTTAAAAGAATAGTTCTGGGCTGTAATTTGCATTATTTTGATGAAGCACAGTGGTGGTAGCAATATGTTCCTCGTTAATTGTTGTAGTACGAGTTGGAAAGAATTTTAGATTTCATATGCTATTTGATTCAAGAACCATAAGTCTGATGAATTTTGTATAAGTTTTGAGGTTTGAGTTTGCCATCAAGCCAAAGTCACCAAAGGTACTGATTATTTTAATCTAATCTCTATATTGTTTTATGTGACTTGGCAAGACGTGAACTCAAATCTGTAATATGCTGTAATGAAGACTTTTTAAAAATTATTAAAACAATTAAAACTAAAATAATAAGACAGTTTAACTGCCCCTGGTGGTTTTACTATTACATTATAAAAGTTAGATTTTAAAGCTAATACCTGAACTTACAGCTTGCTTGCTTGTCTTGTTTATGACGCAAAGAATAGAGAACTGAAAACAGGTTGTTTGTGAACAGTAAATTCTTATTACAGTTTTTAGATTTAAGTCAGAGTTTTACTTTTACCATTTAGGCTTGGTTTTGTGCATAGAGTTGTTGTTGGAAAGTAAACAAAAGCAAAGAATGTTATTAAAACATGGACAGAGCTTTGATCTCTCATAGGAGCTTTGTGAAATATGTTGTAAAATACTGGGGGGAAAAAATCCCAGACACTGCCAAGATCAGGCTGAACTGAGTGCTTGGGCATGAGAAGTGATTGAGACTTCAGCTAGCACTCAAGCTGAAACAGGAGAATTCAGTAATTTATTTTTATTTTATTTGTATAGCGCCTTTAACAATGGACATTCCTTCAAAGCAGCTTTACAGAGATAAAGCGGTTATAAAGTTGTACAGTGCATCCAGAAAGTATTCAAAGCGCTTTATTTTTTTCCACATTATGTTCTGTTACAGCCTTATTCCAAAATGGATTAAATTATTTTCTTTGAAATTCTACAACCACCACCTCATAATGACAAAGAAGTTAAAAAATCACGTACATAAGTGTATACAGCATTTGCCATGACAGTCATTGAGCTCAGGTGCATTCTGTTTCCACTGATCATACTTGAGATGTTTCTACAACTTGATTGGAGTCCACCTGTGGTAAATTTAGTTGGGCATGATTTGCAAAGGCACACACCTGTCTATGGAAGGTCCCACAGATAACAGTGCATGTTGGAGCACAAACCAAACCATGAAGTCCAAGGAATTGCCTGTAGATCTCCGAGACAGTGAGCAATGAGCCCAGTGGCCTCAATGACAGGAACTGGAAGACTAGTCAGGAATAAGGGAGAGATGAATGCAGCAATGTACAGAGACATCCTTGATGAAAACCTGCTCCAGAGCGCTCTGGACCTCAGGTTAACCAAACGGGTTATCTTCCAACAGGACAATGATCTTAAGCACACAGCCAAGATAACGGAGTGACAACTTGGTGAACGTCCCTGAGTGGCCCAGCCAGAGCCCAGACTTGAACCCGATTGAACAACTCTGGAAAGATCCGAAAATGGCTGTGCACTGACTGAAGTTCTGCAAAGAAGAATGGGAGAAACTGCTCAAAAATTAGGTGTGCCAAACTTGTAGACTCATACTTCAAAAGACTTGAGGCTGTAATTGGTGCTTAAGATTTTTCAACAAAGTATCAAGCAAAGGCTGTGCATACTTATGTACATGTGATTTTTATTAATTAATTTATTTGTTATAAATGTTTAAAAACAAAATGTCAAAGATTTCAAACAAAATTATTTTACATTGTCATTATGAGGTATTGTTTGTAGAATTCTGAGGAAACTTTGGAATAGGGCTGTAAAGGGACATAATGTGGAAAAAAAAAAAAAGAAGCATCTTTCTGGATGGACTGTACAAGTACATAACCGCTTTATCTTCGTTAAGCTGCTTTAAAACAATGTTCATTGTTAAAGGTGCTATACAAATAAAAATGTACTGAATTCTCCTTCATCTTGGAATAAGGCTGTAACACAAAATGTGTAATAAGTGAAGCGCTGTGAATACTTTCCGGATGCACTGTATAAAAAAGTTATAAAAGTTTAGTGCTTATAAGTTTGTTCTTATTATTGCAAGTTTATCCCTAATGAGCGAGCCAGAACCTATACAGGCCCAAACAATATCAGCTCTTCACAGATTCAGACAAATATAACAAATGCAGCCCAACAACTGGGTAGCAGCATTCCTGTGCTGAAGCATGGTGGTAACGATGCTCTGTGGTGTCTTCAGGAGGAGGTACTGGAAGGCTTGTCCTCATAGGCAGTGTTAACTGTGCCAAGTACAAGCAAATTGTTTGAATTGTAGGTTTTCATTCTGCTGGTATTTTAACAAAATAATATTTCAATTGGATTTGATGTTTAAAAAGTTGTTTATAAACCGTGTGTCTTCTGCTATGGACCAAACACAATAATAGTTATGGCTTTTTTAATGTTTTTTTGTGGTGAAGTTCATAGAAAATATTACTGCAACAGAAAAAGGTTTGACCGAAAATGATGACACAAAATGAAATTTATGTTAAAATTAATAAATCGTTTATTTTGGTCTCTGAAGAAAATGTATATCGAGATATCGGTTCAAATGCGGTAATGTAATGTGTGACTGCTCATGTCATTTCCATCAGGTGTTTTATACGTTCCATCCCTTTGAATTGATGCACTGGTTGAATGGGTTGCATGGCTGCATCACATAAGAAAAAAATGCATCATCAATTCTGAACATCAGGTTCCTCTTTCAGTCAATGCTACAGTGATGAAATGTTAAATATTTATCTGCTCAGGAGAGCGTTTTTAGAAAAACCTCAGTCTTTGTTAATCTCAGTCTTAAATTTTCTCACTATCGCCGAAGCACGTCAAAAGTTTTGTAGTTCAGTGGATTGTGTGTGGGGCTGTAAATGTTGGGTGTTTTCTGGTCAGAGGTCAGTAGATCACAACCCTTTTGTACTGCTTGAGGTTAAACTGGCCAGGTTAATGATATAAGGTTGAAATCCAGCTCCTGAGTCTGTAGTTGCATTTTTATAATTCATCCAATGCCAAGAGTGTTTTATTAAAGCTGCAGGGGAAACAGGGCTGGCTTTGGCATGCACACGTACACACACACACACACCACACACACACACACACACACACACACACACACAGCATTGTTGGACTCACCCAGACGGTGCTGTGCCTTACAGCTATAAATAGCACTAATAGTCTTTTTCAGTGACCTAAAGAAAGGTTTTGTGTGTGTTTTGTAGTAGTGGATGCTAAAAAGAGTAAAGCAGTGGTGATTGTAAGAGAGCTGATTTTGACTTCCCCAGGGTAACGTTTCAGATTGTAATTGGCTGGAAAATCCCCGCAAATGCTTTAGTGTTTTTTGATGGAAAAATGCTATCTGCTGTGCTGAGTGATATATTTTTACCTCAAAACCCTGACGTGTAGCTTTTTACAAGTGAACACGCATGTATGTCGATTAAAGATTGTGTATACAGAGTAGGGTTAAAACAATTACTTGAGTAACTTGTGTAATTTAAATACAAAAGAATTTAATAATTTAGTCTATTTAATAACACACAGGGCACAGTGTTTCCCCACGGACCATTTTTACTGATGCACCACCCGATAAAAGCTTTACCCATTGAAAATGAAATGGGCTACAATAAATAGAATTGCATGGTATCAAACTAAGCCTTCGATTCCTGACGAGAACTCTAACGGTCAGCTCTGGAGAATACTGAACAAGACAGATGAAGCAGAGGTTTCCCTGTTCATGCAACAGCTTCAAACTTTAGGCCGAGAACAGGGTTACCAGTGGATGCACCAGAAATGGATGTTTAGGAGAAATAGTCTGAATTTTCATATAATCTTGTTAGAGAAGTGAAGAAAAGCGTGCAGGCAGGTTGGAGTGGGTGAAGAAGAGGAGTGATTTGTGATAGAAGAGTATCTGGAAGGGTGAAAGGGAAAGTTTATAGGACTGTGGTGAGACCTGCGATGTTGTTTGGTTTAGAGACAGTGTCGTTGAGTAAAAGACAGGAGGTGGCGCTGGAGATGGCAGAGCTAAAGATACTGAGATGTTCATTAGAAGCGATGAGAATGGACAGGATTAGAAATGAGTTTATCAGAGGGACGGTGTATGTAGGGCATTTTGGAGATGAAGTGAGGGAGGCGAGATTGAGATGGTTTGGACATGTGCAGAGGAGGGACATGGGGTATATCAGTAGGAGAATGCTGAGGATGGAGCCACCAGGAAGAAGGAAAAGAGGAAGACCAAGGAGGAGGTTTATGGATGTGTTGAGGGAAGACATGCAGGTGATTGATTTGAAAGAGGCAGATGTAGAGGACAGTAGTATGGAGACTGATGATCCCTAAAGGAAGCAGCCGAAAGAAGATAAGAGAAATCATAAACGGTTTCGATTTTTATTTATTTTTTTTATTTTAGTTGTGTGAAAGTGTTTGCCCCTTCCTGATTTCTTATTGTTTTGCATGTTTGTCACACTTTAATGTTTCAGATCTTCAAACTAATATAAATATTAGTAAAAAGATAACACAAGTGAACACAACATGCAGTTTTAAATGAAGGTTTTTATTATTGAGGGAAAACAAAATCCAAAACTACATGGCCCTGTGTGAAAGTGTTTGCCCCCTGTTAAAAATGTGGTTTATCACACCTGAGTTGAATTTCAGTAGCCACACTGAGGCCTGATCACTGCCACACCAGTTCACAATCAAGAAATCTCTTAAATAGGACCTGCCTGATAAAGTGAAGTAGACCAAAATATCCTCAAAAGCTAGACATCATGCCGAGAGCCAAAGAAATTTAGAAACAAACGAGAAAAAGTAATTGAGATCTATCAGTCTGGAAAAGGTTAGAAAGCAATTTCTAAAGCTTTGGGACTCCAGTGAACCACAGTGAGAGCCATTATTAACAAATGACTAAAACATGGAACAGTGGAGAACCTTCCCAGGAGTGGCCGGCTGACCAAAATTACCCCGAGAGCACAGCGACGACTCATCTAAGAGGTCACAAAAAACCCACAACAGCATCCAAAGAACTGCAGGCCTCACTTGGCTCAGTTAAGGTCAGTGTTCATGACTCCACCATAAGAAAGAGACTGGGCAAAAATGATCTGCATGGCAGAGTTCCAAGACGAAAACATCTGCTGAGCAAAAAGAACATAAAAGCTCGTCTCAGTTTTGCCAGAAAACATCACGATGATCCCCAAGACTTTTGGGAAAATACTCTGTGGACTGAAGAGAAAAATTTTTTACTTTTTGGAAGGTGTGTGTCCCATTTACTTCTGGCATAAAAGTAACACCGCATTTCAGATATAGAATGTCATACCAACAGTAAAATAAGTTGGTGGTAGTGTGATGGTCTGGGGCTGATTTGCTGCTTCAGTACCTGGAAGACTTGCTGTGATATGGAACCATGAATTCTGCTGTTTACAAAAAAATCCTGAAGGAGAATGTCCGGTCATCTGTTTGTAAACTAAATCTGAAGCGAACTTGGGTTCTGCAGCAGGAAAATGATCTAAAACACACCAGCAAGTCCACCTCTGAATGGCTGAACAAAAACAAAATGAAGACTTTGGAGTGGCCTAGTCAAAGTCCTGACCTGAATCATAATGAGATGCTGTGGCATGACCTTAAAAAGGTGCTTCATGCTCGAAAACCCTCCAGTGTGGCTAAATTACAACAATTCTGCATAGATTAGTGGAGCAAAATTCCTCCACAACCCTGTATCAGACTCGTAAGTTATCGCAAACGCTTGATTGTAGTTGTTTCTGTTAAGGGTGGCCCAACCAGTTATTAGGTTTAGGGGGCAAACACTTTTTTTTTTTTTTTTTACACGGCCATGTACTTTTGGATTTTGTTTTCCCTCAATAATAAAAACCTTAATTTAAAAACTGAATGTTGTGTTCACTTGTTATAATTTACTAATATTTAAATTAGTTTGATCTGAAACATTAAAGTGTGACAAAAATGGGAAAAAAAAAAAAAAAATCAAGAAGGGGCAAACACTTTTTTACACCACTGTATATATTTACATTTTGAGGTAATATGGCAAACAAGTAATTTGTTTACTTTTAAATAATATTAATTTTATTGATAAAACAAGAATATCAGTGAAAACAACCCATTTAGCACACTTAATGGGTTTAGTTTTCACTGATATTCTTGTTTTATCAATATAATTAATTTTATTTAAAAGTAAACAAATTACGTGTTTATTTTAAGAGACCTGTCATTTTCTGTTAAACATTTAGTATTGGTCTTTAATAAAAAAACGTATCAGATTAATCGATGGAATAATCTGTAAAATACTCGATTACTAAAAGAATCGATTGCTACAGTCCTAATATACACAGTATAACTCATTTAATGGCAAGTTACTGCCGTGTTTACTACTGAGGCCGTTTTGTTTAGTCACATGCTGAGCGATTTCTTTCTCTCTCTCTGAGGTCATGGGTTTTTATGATTACTTTAGTCCTTTAGTGGGTGATCAGAATCTTTTCTATATCGATTCATATTTTCTCTGCTGCATTTTAATGAAAGCTTCGATGAAACCAAAGGTAAATGTTGCTGTACCACTATCTGCATGTAGCTGAATAGCATTTTGGGTAATGGGGGATATTTTTGTGAAAACACACTTCATATTAGTCTCTTACTTCATCTACTCTCACTTCCTATCATCATCTGTCAGACATCACATTTATTTAATAAAATGATTTGAAAGAAATAAGGTCCAGAGGGTTTAGTATTGAGGGTTGAGGAAGGTAAAATTTTGGTGAATTTAGTTGGAAAGTTTTAGCTTTTAGCTCAAAATATTTTTAAGAGGTCAAAAGCAATTTAAAAAATCTTTGTGATTTTTATAAGGACATTTGACTTGCGGTACTGGAATTTTGATGTAGTGAAATAAAGCTGATATAAATGTGCTCTTATTTAGTGTCTTTCGAAGATTAATTTCTGTTTAAAACTTTGTTTTTAATTGATCAATATTGTTTCCTCTCTTCACTGTGTATTTAAGATAAGAGATAAAATGTACCTTTTATTCGTCCCACAGTGGGGAAATTTCTCAATTGCACATAAAGAATAAAGTAATAATAAAGTTTATGCATGATATAGATTCTGGCTTCTAAGGCATATAATTGCTTGTGTGAATAAACAGTTGTTTGCAATAAGACCCCTGGTCGTAGTCAGGAACATTTATCTATGGTGTTTCAGACCCTTGTGTGTATTTCAGAGATTTTGCTTGTTAATTTTTGCTATGTGATCAAATATTCAGAAAATGCGCTTTGTTGTATCCCTCTTATCATCAATGTGGCTTTCTTATTGGATTGTAATAAAAATTTTATAGGTCTTTTGCGGAAAAGAATTCTGAATAAATCTGCACATGTTAAAGAAAGTTTAGATGGAAAATTAGTGCTGTTTGCGTTTAAAAAAAAATTGTACAATCCATGATCCTTAAAAATGCCTTTACACAGGAATTCTAGTATTTACACTGATATTCAAATGATAATCCATTAGTGAGTGTGTTATATGACTTTAATGCACAAGTTGTGCACGATCGATTATTCTACTTATACCATTGTCAATAAACAGCATGGACAAAACTACCTGAATGATAAAAACAATGATTAATTTTTTTGTTAGATATTTTGTATAGGTTGTTGGAATATATAAAGTAAAATAAAATGTGAGAATTAAAAAGTTAATAAAAAATAATCCACGTTTATTGCATCAGTTCAAGAAGTAAAAATCCTAAATTTATTCACACAAGGAATTATATTCCTCAGCCCTAGAAACCAGTATCTGTAACATTCTACAATTTTATTATTACTTTATTCTTTTTTTTTTTTTTTTTTTTTTTTTTTTTTTTTTTTTTTTGAAATGTCCCCACTGTGGGGACAAATTAAGGTTTATCTTATCGTATTGTATCGATGTAGTTTTAGTCACCTCATTACTCTTGTGAGTTTATGAAGCTCCTGCGCTACTTGTTTTAATGCTGCAGGTAGTGTAGAGTTTCCCGTAGCTGCTGTAATTTAGATGTCTGTTTTAATATTTACATTTAAGACGATTACATGAATTTTAACACTGTAATTTCCTTCTGAATCAAGATGTGTGTATCTGAATCCATATAATCGATAGGGGTGTGTGTAACTAAATAAAATCCCCCTAATACCATAATCTTACCTCTGCTTTGAAAAATTAAGGCTATCATTTGATGTTTGCAGTTGAATGAAAATCAGTTTAGCTCAGTAGGTTCATTAATAAATATTAAAAATAGCTGTTTCACACTATGGAATTGTACCTGTTACTTTAGTTAGTTGTTTGCAATTTAGCGCGCACACTACTTAAATCGACTGTAAATATCTATTATTATTGCTGGTTCTCATTTCACAATGCTATGAGAGATACTGAAATTATTTATTCATTTTTTTAGACCCCCGGCCCAATGGACCAGGTGGTGAAGATCAGGGGCCAGCATTATGGAGCAGGGAATCCATTCTCTCAGCAGCAAGGGCCTCCACCAGGTGCTCAGCAAGGGCCTCCTTACCCCGGCCAAGGCTATGGTTCCCCAGGACCACAGAGATACCCAATGGGTATGCAGGTGCGCACCCCTGGTGCTATGGGAGGTATGCAGTATGGACAGCAGGTGAGTTCTGAGCTAATATGGCTGACTATTTTTATTTCAGGATTTCTGCCCTAAAGATCCTCCATTCCACATTGGCCTGACTGTATTTTAAGTTTTGTTTCACTGACCCCTCCTGTGAGGAGTTACTGCTAAACCCTGCCTCTTCTGCTGAATGGAGATTTGAAAATGTCTCTGCTTTCTGAAATTTTATCCAATGACTAATTGCAAGTCTGAAAGTCGTTGTCATGAAGGTTTTGGTTACTGCAGAGGTATACATATTTATGATGATTACAGTGACGGATTATAGGGTTTGTAGGGTGAAGGAGTGTGTATTGCCTAGTGTAATTGTGTTGGTATGTGGTGGTGTTATGGCAGTGCTGTTGTGTGCCATCATATTGTGGGGTGTCGTGATGTTATGGTGGTGTGTGCTCTGTGTGTAGTGTTATAGTAAGGTGTGTAGTGTTATAGGTGCGAAGGTGAGAGAGAGTTTTGGTTATTGCAGTGATTCTTTTAGAGTTCAACAGGAAATGGGGTGAAAGTTGGATGTGATTTGACCTTTGGGCTGAGAGGAAAAATCAGTTTGTAGATCTGTCACTTTGTTTTCAGTTTAAAAAAAAGAAAAAAGAAAAAAAGGTATAATTCTTAAATTACATGCATTTATTTAGCATTTAAATCTTTATTATGATTATCATTTTGCATGTTTGTGTGAGACTGTTAAGGATAAAAAAAAAAAAAAGAATTAAAATAAGTCTCAAACATTTTCTAGGAGGATTGTATATTTTAATAAATAAATGAATTTCAAACTTTCATGTGTACATTTGCTAAACAATAGTAATAGAATAGAGTATTTCTGTTGTATACTATAAATTTTAGTAATGTCACTACAGAAACAATTATTTGAGCATTTTATTCTGAGTTGACAGTGTTCATATTTTAATGTCAAAATTTTGAAAGACTATTTGGAGTATCATGATGACGCCATTAAATCAATAAGATTTGATATATATTTCATATAATTTCTTATTGTATTTTAGGGCTGTAGCTATCAATTATTTTAGCAATCGAGTATTCTACTGATTATTCCAACAATGAATCAAGTAATCGGATAAGAAGTACTTTCTCTTTATTAAAGAGCAAAACTGAATATACGAGAAAATAAGACGGGTCTCTTAAAATGAACAAGTAATTTGTTTCCTTTTTAGAAAAATTTACATTTTATTGCTAAAATTTCACACAAAAATATCTGAAACTAAACCCATTTAGTGCATTTAATTGCCATATTACATCAAAATGCAATTACAAATGTATAAATAAAAATAAACTTCAGATTACTCAAAATAAGGTAAACACACAGTGTTTGTTTTAGTTTGAAATGATCCCAAACTTTGGAAACTTTCTGACGTTTTCTGTGGCCCAAATCCTACGGAAGCCTGTTCTTCTCACAATTTCGAGTTTATTACTCATAATTCTGAACTCATTTCAAACTAAAATGTGAACAAAACACCATACAGTGCATTTATCGTTGTCTTTTTCTTTTTCATTGTTTTGACAATTTTTGTAAATAAGCCCCCCCCCCATGTTTTCATTTGTAAAGATATAAGCATCTACAATATATAATACAATTTTGTTGTAAATTATATGTACATAAATAGATCTATACATCTACATCTACATACATACACTACTATACATACTACTATACATACATTAAATCTAATTTATTAAAAATATATTTATAAAAACAAGCATTTGAACGTAGTAAAGCCGTAGTAAATCACGTTCAAAATTAGAGAAGTTAAATGGTTTAGTACAGCGGTCCTCGACCTTTTTTGGACCAGTTTAATGTCCGACAATATTTTCACGGACCAGCTTTTAAGGTGTGGTGGATAAATACAACAGAATAAAATGGTGGATAAATACAACAGAATAAAATGGTGGATAAATACAACAGAATAAAATGGTGGATAAATACAACAGAATAAAATGGTGGATAAATACAACAGAATAAAATGACACGACCGGCAAAAACTGGTATTTTCTAAGTATAATAATAAATGTAAATCCAAAAAAATCCCAAAAAAAATAAAAGAAAGGAAAGAAATACGCACTGGTGTATTTTAATTTTTAATTTTTTATCGTTTGCGGCTGCTATTTACTGCTTTTAGATTTAGTGTTTGTTTGCACTAGTTTAATTAAATCCATCACAATGTTTTGAGCAAACTGATCGTGCAACCTAATGCTTGCGTGTCACGACAGAACAGATCCAGTGCGACTGTCCAGAAGTTACAAACCGTTTACACAAAAGTGCTTCATTAAACTTGAGAAGCTCAACTAGTTAAAAACAGCATTTTTTTTTTACACTGAATTTCATTATCTATTATTATCGAGTTTAGCATTAAGTTGTTGCAGCTCTAGTGTAAAGCTTTCTGGCACTACAGAGGGGGTGACGCTGCCTGATTGGCTAAAAAAAAAGTCAGAATTGCAAAAAAAATATATATAAAATAAAAACTTGGAATTGGGAGAAATAAAGTCAGAATTAGGCAAACTTTTTTTATGTGGCGGAAACGGGCTTCCATATGAATCTTCTCCTAGCTGCTTTCTGCAGCGTCTTCCTGTCCAGAGGGTTTCAGAGTTTAGAGGGTGGTGCGTCAGTAATAATCGTCAGCAAGGAAACACAATGCTCAGTGTGCAAACGAAGCATTGAGGCAAATAATCTGCCACTATATATATATATATATATATATATATATATATATATATATTATATATATATATATATATATATATATATATAGATATTTTTTTTTTTTTGTATTTGAGTTACCTGAGGAATCGTTTCAGCCCTATTGTATTTATAACTTAGTGTATTACTATTGAGTTTGTTTTTTGGTCCAACATATGAGATGTATTAGATGGATGAATTGTGTTGTTTGCGAAAGTTACAGGTTCAGATCTGCTGCCATCCTAATTCAATTCATTTTTATTTATTTAGTGCTTTTAACAATGAACCTCCAGGTTCCAATATTTTGCCCATTTTAGGCAAACAGTTGTATTTGTGAACAGGCAAAGAGTCTGTCAGATTTGAGGTCTGTGGTTTGAATGGACCATTCTAACTTTTTCAGTTTTAACTCTGTTTATTTTGCAGCCAGTCATGACCAATTTCCCATCTCACTTACTACTGATAAACATCACCCACAACATTTTGATAATGCCACAATGTTGTTCACAGGATGATCAGCATTGTTTGATTTTTACCAAAGTTTTTGTATTTGGTGGAGTCTCCAGAATGTCTCTTGGTAAACTGGTATGTAGGGCAGCAAACACTGTTCTCCTCACTAACTTCTCACAAACTATTTATCCATTCAAGTCGCATCTGATTTCCATCAAATCTGATTAATATGTTAATTTATGGGCCGGACATGTCTGTTGTGATTAGTCAGGATGGGCTTTGTTTGCTTTTAATCTAAAATCACATATTCAAAAATCATGTTAAACATTAAGATTATTATAATTATTTTTTAACCAAAGTTTTCAGGATATATTTAAAAGATCTTCAAACAGTTTATCATATTGACATTTGTTCCTTAAAGTATATGGATCTGCAAATTTAGTCCCTGGATTAGTCTATTTTGAAAACTAGGTTGCATGGCCACGTATTTTACATCCGGTACTTTATGTTGATAACCTCAGCACCATCATGAGTTTCTTGTTTAAATGTTTGAATTGACTGACAGTTGCTCTAAAATGCCCAAATGCATTTGAAAGCTATGCTGCTTTCACAAGTGTTTTCACAAGGCAACATGCTATAATATTAACAAACTACACAGGACTTGGAGATTCTTTGAGGCTTTACGTCTGGTTTATGCGAGCACTTGACTTCCTGGGAGGTTGCTGTGAAAATGAACCCCCTTCTTATTTCCTCTATTTTTGCATATTTCACATGAACTAGTTTCAGATCCTCATATAACATTTAAGACAATGAAAACAAGTAAAACATAAAACCGACTGTTAAATGGTTATTTCATTTATGGAAAAAATAAATTCCTCTAAATTTGAAGCAGCAGCAGCAACAACTAAATCCAAATGCTTCTGGTAACTATAGATCAGTCTTTCATATCACTGTGGAGGACTTATGAGATTTCTGCAACTGCATTTTGCTGGGGTTCAGATTTGTGAATAGGCTGCTCTGAAAAGTTTATTATGAGCCATTCAGAGGTGTTTTTGGTAATGTTCTATGACGAGGTTAGGTGTCATTAGACCAGTATGTATTTAAGCTTATTCTTAATAATGCAATCTGGGGACATCTGGAGTACTGAATACTGATAAATACTATCTCGAGGAGTTTTTCCTTGCCACAGTCACCACTGGTTTGCTCATCAGGGACAAACTTACACTTAAGTAATGAATATGTTCTTTGTATCACCACATTATCTGTGTATCAATTATCAATTGATGTATTGCTACCAATAACTTCACGCATTATGCTTTTGAGTGGTACATATGATTTGATTGCATGAATTTGATGTTTTCAATCTAATTTCAAAAGATTGAGTCGGGAGTTTTTCACTGTGCATCTATACCTTGAATACCATAATTAATTATCCATTGCCTCGCAAAAATGTACGATATTTTGACCAAAATTAGCTCCTTTTTTTGGTTAAGTTCCTCAAGGTTGTAGTAAACCTTAGCAATGCTTTTTGTGCAAACTTTGTACAAGACTTTGGTCTTGTCTAAAGTCACAATCCTGTAAAGTGTAAATCTGGACTCTCTTTTGGTTTTAATTGATTGATTAGAATGAAGATATAAAATGATTGCTTTCTCTTCTTTTTATTCATCACTACAGATGGGTTATGGACAGCAAGGCCCAGGAGCTTATGGACCGAACCAAGGAGGAGGCTACTATGGCCAGCAGAACCCTCTTACTCCCCATGGAGGACTTCAGCAGGGTTCGTACCCTCAGCAGCATTCCACTGGCCCAGGCTCCCAGCATCCATACTCCCAACCTTCATCGGGTCCTCCTCTGTCACAGGGTGGGCCTTCTTACTCTCAGCAACCCCAGGGCCAGTCTTCATACCTGCAGTCTCCACATTCCCAGGCTGGCCAGACACCATACCCCCAATCCCAGGCTCTTTCTCAGTCACAGGGAACACCTCAGTCAGCTCAGGTGCCTCAGCAGCAGTCCGGGTTCTCCCAAACACCGCCTGGTTCTGGACAGCAGCCTCCACCTCCTTCTTCTCAACAACAACAGAGCGCAACTCCACAGCAGCAGCCCAACGTAGGACCTCCTCAGCAATCCCAGCAGCCCATGGGTCATGGTCCTCCTCCTGCACAGGGTCACCAGCCCTCACCTTATTCCCAAACGCCACCAACACCGCCTCAGCCACAGCAGACACCATTCCAGCGCTTCCCAACTCCACAGCAGGTAATGAGTTCTTTACTGTCTTCTATTCACAGGGGAACAGCTCATTAAATTTATCATATATGTTGGCACACATACAACCCTGCTGTACTCGTACAATTTAGTAAGATTATTGTAGTTTCTCTCTAATTTCTTGGTGTATTTAATATCTGTATAACTGCAGCTATCGATTATTTTAGTCATCGAGTATTCTAACGATTATTCCTTCAATTAATCAAGTAATCGGTGAAGAACAACTTTTTCTTGATTTAAATAGAAATACTGAATATACAAGCGAAAGTAAGACTGGTCTTTTTAAATGAACAAGTAGTTTTTCCTTTTTAGAAAAATTTACATTTTTATTTCTAAGTTCTAAGAATCGAGAGATCTGAAATTTTGCCCCTATGGTACCTCAGTGAATTCATCTACACATTGTCACTTTAATACAATAACGTTTTTTAGAAATTTTTATGAAATTTGTTAGTGAAAACAGTTTAAAATGTTATTCCTAACATTCCTGTACATTCGGTGCCGCTGCGGATTCCCGCGAATTTTAAGATAATCCGCAACTTGCTGATAGTTGGGTTCCAAATGAGAACCCACGAATTTTCTGAGCGTCGAATTATCGGGGGGTTGACTACAAAAATATTAATAAATAAAAAAATCATAACTTCAAACATTAAAGTGTATTACATATTACTTTTTAAAGTGTAAATGCACTGTACAGTATTTTCTGTGTTCTAGTTTGAAATTATCCCAAACTTTGGAAACGTTGTACTTTTCTTTGGCCTGAATCTTCTCCTCACTGTTTTCTCCCCATTCCTCCATTTTTCATTCTGCAGTGTTTTCTGTGTTGTATGGAAGCCTGTTTTTGCCATGAAAAAAAAAATTGGCCAAATTCCCAACCTTATTTCTCGTAATTGTGACTATTTCTCATAAACATCCAGCATTTCTGGTGCATCCACCGGAAACCATGTTGTTGGTGTCCTGAAGTTTGAATGAACGAGGCTTCTCTGCTTCATCTGTCTTGTTCCATCTTCTACAGAGCCAATTGTTAGACAGAGTTTGCTCCAGGGATCGGAGGCTTAGTTTAATACCATACGATTCTATTCATTGAAGCCTATTTCGTTTTCAATGTGTAAAGCTTTCATGTTTAACGGTTGGTGCATCAGTAATAGTGGTCTGTGGGGAAACACGATGCTCCATGCGTTATTAAATGGACTAAACGATTTGATTGAACATGAAATAAGCTACAAATCAATAGAATTGTAATGTGTAAAGCTTTCTGCCACTGCAGAGGGCGTGGCTATGCCCGATTGGCTAAAAAAGTCTTTCATTGTATTTACCTATCCAGAGTTTTGCAAGTGGTGCGTCTGTAATAAAGGCCTGAAAACATAATGTGTAGTTAAAATGACTAAATTAAGCATTCAAATTACTCTAGGAATCATTTCAGCCCTAGTATAATTACATTTTGCTTCGAAATTTAATGATAAATAGACCAATTTAATTGTACTTTATATAATGCCTGTAACAATGGACATTTTCACAAAGAAGCTGTACTGAAAGATACCATTCCTGGATGTATAAACGTGTCCTTAATGAGCAAGCCAGAGGTGGCAATGACACTAAAATACTCCTTGAGACTTCATGAGGTTGAATGAAATGTTTTCCTATAGAGATGTAGCGTTGTTATATTTTTATGTCAAATCTGCCTTCTTCTAGTTTGGGCAAATCCCAAATGTCTTGCATTTTACTTACACATTTACTACTTCTACATTTAAATGTAATTTATATTAGAATTTGTATTTGCTTATTCTGTTAGTAGCAGAGTAGTGGTAGTAGAGTGTGAAATGTAAAGTTCAAAAGTAAAAAAAAAAAAAATAAGTTTTTATCCACTTTCTCTTTTTCCTCTTACATGGAAGGAGCTATCCCAAGACTCGTTCAGTTCTCACACTTCTGGTCCTACCTCAAACCAGCCCATTGTCTCCAGTAAGAGCGGTACAGAGGATAGCATGCAGGGACGTCCCTCAAGTCTGCCGGTGAGTGCTGTGGTTTTAGTATCCAGTTTGATAATGTTCTCACGTCACTTTCTATAACTTTCAGACGACTTTATTTTTCTGAAAGCAACGAAAAGCTCATTGTAAATAGCATTAATTTCAAGGTGGAATATGCCCTATGCAAATGAGGGCTAAAGCTTCTTACATTGCTATACACACAGGTAGGTTAGGAATGTAAAAGCTTTTTTAGATGTTTCAGTTTTTGATTAGATTATTGAAAAATATTTTTTTGAAATCAAAATATCGTCTACTTTTTATAACCTTAGTTGAGTTTTTGTTTTGTCTATTGATATTCTCATTAGCACGATGTCTCAATGTTTGTAGGATTTATATGGAATCGTCGTTGTAACCAGACAAAATTATTCGATTTTGGACTTGAGCCAGACAGGGTCATGGTTACAGCAGAGTTAAATGTCAAAATATTTCTACAAAAGCTTCCTTCCTTTTTATCAAAATATGTTCTGGTGGTTTTTTTTTTTTTTTTTAGGACTTTTTACATCTTTAACATTTGTTTCCCTGTTTTGTTTTTTCCTTTATTAGTAAATTAGTTAATTTATTTTATTTTGCATTACCCATCCTTTCTGCAATACAAATTGTATATGCTGCTGAAAGTGAAGCTTTTTCCCTTTTATATTGGAATTTGACCAAGTTTTCTGGGATTGGATGAACGGTGGATGAAATGATTTGCATTCTCGCCTCCTGATTGTTTAGAGGTGTGTGTGTGTGTGTTTGCGATTTTGTTTTGGTTGGCAAATTACAGATAACTGTCAGATGTGATCTCACCTGGAGTAGAAGCCGACAGGAGAGGAAAAGTCTAATCATGAAAGAGGCTCAGTGTATCATCTGTGCCAGTGTTGGATGCACCCAGGATCTGATTCCATCTCCTTTTTATATATATATATTTTAGAAAATCCCCTAGAAAGTCTTGTTGGCTGCAGGCCTTTTCCTTCCCCTGACAATTCACCAGTGAAATCCTCTGTGCTGTTTTATTATTCAACTTGTACACATTATGCTTTTCAGACTGAATTGCGTGTTTTAACTTTAGTGTATTTGAACTCAAAAGCTACAAAAGAATCATATAAAGTTGTGTACAACACCTCGTAAGCTAGTTAGGTGGCACTTATTTGTTAGTAAAAACATTAAAAGCATGAGAGAGCTTTCTCTCCTAAAGGTGAAATGACGGTGCTGATCAGACTGCTGCCTTTAACAGATGAGTAGAGGAAATAAATGGTTGTCAGCTCAGAGCCAGTTGAAGCCCAAACAGCAAACATGAGCACTTTTTACTCCGCAGCCAGAGGGTGAAGTCACACTGTTTTAAACTTTTCCCTTTTAATGATCAGCCTCTTTACCTGAAAGTAAAAACAAGCTAAAACTCTCAACTGTTCACATATAAGACACAAAATAATATCCTGTGAGCATTTCAAGAACGTGAAACTAGAAACTACTGACAGACTGAGAGCAGAAAAACACTGGTGCATTGAAACAGGATGGACTGGTTCAGCTGGTTCTCTCTCCCTCTCTCTCTCTCTCTCTCTCTCTCCTCTCTCTCCTCTCTCTCTCTCTCTCTCCCTCTCTCTCTCTCTCTCTCTCTCTCTCTCTCTCTCTCTCCTCTCTCTCTCTCTCTCCTCTCTCTCTCTCTCTCTTTCTCTTTCTCTTTAAACAATAACAGTTAGTGTGTAAATGTTTACACTGTTTCAACAATTGTTTTAATACTATACTTTTATAAGAAACGAAAAAATAAAAAAGGTGATTTGTGGAGTTCAAGCAACCCTGGAGTGATCTGTGAAATTCTCGAAATGAGAGTTTATTTATAAATTGTATAAATATCACATGATTCAGGATCATTCATGTTTTTTTTTTTTTTTTTTTTTTTTTTAAGTTTGCATTTTAATTAAACATAATTAATAAACATTTAGAGGTGGGTGGGGCTAAATGTTTAATAGGCAGCATTTTTTATTAATGGTTTTTATCCAAACAATCAGGGGGAAACAGTACACTGGAGGTGTGTAGCGACAGGTATTTCACTGTACATATGAGCTACGTAGATAAACATGCACTGAGCAGGTACAACATCACGGCCACCTGGGGAATATCGTCTCGGTCCCCGTTTGCTGCCACAACAGTCCTGATGCATCGAGCATTAAAATGTAAACGTGTATATTTATTATTTAAAAAAGTGCTATTATTGTATTTATATTTTTAATGTTATGAAATATTTTAGATTTTATCAAATATAACAAGATTTAAACATAAATATAAAATTGCACCCAAAAATGTCCTGTTTGTGACTTTTAAAAACTTTAAAACATCTCAAAAAAGCGTACCGTGACATCATCGAAATTATATTATCATTATATTATTGCCCAACTCTTAACACCGAAGTCACAGATCTTTGTTTTAAGTGTAAAAACTTCAATAGCGCCCCATATTGGTCAGGTAACTTAGTAAAGAGAGAACAGGGATGGAGCTAACCAGTTTTTATTTTTTGTGATCATAGCTGGTGTCTAATGCATGCTAAAATCTGATTGGCTAATGAAATAATTATTTCATTTAGATCAACAAAAATCTACTTACTGTTTAGTATGTTAAATTATTAATACATTTGATCTTAAACATGGGAACAGCAGACACTCCGTTTAACTCATAATAAACAGATTATGAAAAAAAGTATATCGTATAATTATTGTTTTTTGGACATTTATTAAAGGAATCTCGATTGTTTATATTGAGAGAAAAGAAAAGAAAATGTTTATCTGTTGCGTATTACAAATCACTTTTTAGAAAAAAAAAAAGAATATCAGAAATGCTTGCTCATTTAAGGTTTGATGCCGCCACCCTGTGGTGAATTACGACATTGCACTTTGATGCGTTTTTATAAAGTCCCCCCCCCCCCAAAAAAAAAAAATCTTGCTGCCACCTGGTGGTGTAATATAAAATTACTATAAGATGTTTGTAATGTAGATCATCCAAATAATTTATTTTCTTTGGTATTGCTTATGTGGTCCAGTAAATCAATTTTTCTTCTGGTTTCTTTTAATCATGCGTTTGTTTTTGTGTGTATATTCACACACACCCGTACACATACAGTAGCTTTGCTCTATGCTCCTCCTGTTTTGAAGCCTGTATTCAGAGTCTGGGGCCTGTTTCCTGTTTCTATTCTCGGCCTGAGCTTCCTGTCCATGTTTCTATGTTCAGTGGCTTATTTCTCTCTCTTTCTCTCTATCCCATTCTCTCTCTCTCTCTTTGTCTCCCTCTGTTTCTTTACTCTCCTGCTTTCTTTTTTCTTGCCTTTATTTCCTCTGCTCTTTTTGCCCCTTGCTCATTCACCCTTTCCCTTTTTTCTACTCATTCTTTTATTTTTTTGCTTGCTCACTCTCTCACTTCCTCTCTCATTTCCATTTTCTTTCACACTCTTTCTTGTGCTCTTTAGCAGAAAAGCTTATGTATGTATTTTTGATACTTCCACTGTATGTTCTGTTTGTCTATTTTAGTTTTACTCAACCCCACTCAGTCTTCTGTTCATCTCAGTGTTGTTTGTCGGGTTTTTTTTAACAATGGACTTTTGTCTTTAAGCAGTTTAACAGATAAAGTTTTTCTAAAGTTCTGTAAAATATTGTAAAACTTTAGTGCCTATACATTTGTGCCTTTTAATTGTTTATCCCTAATGAGAGCCAGCGGCGACTGTTCCAAGGAAATAAAACACTGCGATGGCATGAGGAAGTAAACTTAAAAAAGATTCAGACTCAAAAGGGAACCTGTTCTCATGTGGGTGGTACTGAACGTCCATTCTTTATTCCATATTCCCATCATTGATGAGGTGTGCAGTGATAAACGCAAAACTGTTCTTTCCCTTTATTTCTATACAAGTTACTTTTATGGTAAAACTTCATTAACATTCAGGGTAAATATGCAGGACAAATCTTTAGTACGTTCGTTAAATAAATAACAGATTTATAAATGGGGAAAATGAACATGGAGCGTGAGAGATGATGTGAGAGATGATGTGAGAGATGATGTGAACGTTTCATTCTCATTGTGTATTGGTGTTTTTTTTTCAAACTGGGCCATGTGACACAGTTTAATTCATTCCACCTCTTCAGGGAACTGGGGTGCATGGAAATAATGGTGGACAAATGAGCATTTTAAAAAGTTTTTGTCTAAAAGATCACTTCTCTGATCATTCGTACATCCTGTAGCAAGTTATTTTTTTTGGAGAAGACCGAGTTAGTTGTCAATGTGTTCAAGTCAGACACTATAAAGTTTTGAACTAAAATGTTGCTTTTAAATATCTCCTTTTTCTGTTCACATACAACGGCAAAACAAAAAGGCGTTCGTCTGGAAGAATGTTTTCTTAAGAAAACTCGTCTGGGAAAGTGTTATCAGCCAACATGAAGCAGAGTGCATTTAAAGAGTGTACCGCACACCCAGCTGTGGATTATCCTGCGTATATATCGCGGTCACTTACTTGCAGCGTGAATGCTGTACACAGTGAATAGTAATAAGTTCATTTTTCTATGCATTTTATATGCAGGTTTTTAGATCTGAAATTCTGCTGCTGTAAATCTGGGGTGGTTAGTGAGATTGGTCATACCCACGTGCTTTGACGGGGGGTTTAATGAGTGATGATCAGTCGGTATCAGTGAATGGAATGTGCAGGGACCGAGAGTTTGCCAGCTTCATTTTGTACAGTCAGCAGTTTGACCTTCTGCAACCGCTGCTGAAATGAAAGACTGCAGCACAGCGTGATGAGGTGGAGTAGGACTGGGCTGGAAATGAGTGTGTGTACGTATAGGGGTGTCGAACATATAACCTGTGTGTTTGTCCTGGTCCTGATCTGGCTAACTGAATGTATTGCTTTAATCCAGTATTTATTAAAATAATTAGATAAAGAGCTAGAATTTTGAGCCACTAGGGGGCAAGATGGAGCAATAAACGAAGGGTAGGAACTGATGATATTTAATACTTAATCAAGGTGAGTTCACACTAGTGAGCAATCAGGTGTCAGGTGACCATCCATTTCTGATCTAACTGGGTGAGCAACGAACCTTATGCAGATGATGTATGATGCATAAAGGCAACAAATTGAGACCACTGTTTGAATGATTCCTCAGGACAGTTATGTCATATTCTCTTGTTAAATTTACAAATGCATGATGTTCTTCCTGGCAGTTTTTGTTCGGGGTTATTTTTGTGGCTAAATTTGAAAAACGCCTTTTCATTTTGGCTTTGTGTTGTGAACTGAAAGAGAAAACAAATATATTTCAACGCAGTGGTGTAATTTTGGTCATGTGACCTGTTCAGAGCTTTATCGTCTTAGTTTTAACTGCAGCAATGACTCCAACCCTTCGATGGCCTGATGGGAAATCACTGCTTGTCTTCAGTGCTTCAATTCAGAAAGATAGATAGTAGATAAATGTCTGAGAGAAATGACATTGGATGAAGATTATTTTATGCATGAGTATATAGTAGAGGGATGTAAATGTGTTTTTAGCCTTTTGAATGTTTGGACAAAGATTTTTGGAAAACGGTGTAGAAACAGTATTTAAAACCAAGATTGCTGTTTTCAGATCTATTTTCATTAATGTAGGTTTATTGTAGACTGATTGGGTGGGGCTTGCAGGCCCCCTGCTAGTCATTGGTTACTATCTTGGAGGTTAAACACCTACATATCTGTTAAGACATTTGTCAGATAATCTTTGGAATACACAGGAACAAGTGTGTGTGTCTCATTTGTTGTTGAGTGGTTATATTTCCTTTGTAAGACTATTCTGATTTAGTGCCTGCATCCGGTCTCTCTTTCTGGGGTTTATTTATCAATCAGGTCAGGGTTTCTCAAAAATAGCAGTGGAGACCATTTCCAGTGCAGAGCCACAGACCTCCATGCTGCAGCCAGTTTGAAGGATGTGTATGGGATTTCTATAGAAATACTTGGCAACTCACCAGTATGTGTAGTCATTTCTATATGTGTTTACAAACACGAGGACAGTTTAGTGTGTTCGTGTTCCCATGCCTTCAAATTTAAACAGCTCTCTTGACTTTTCTTATTTGTGGATGTATTTTATACACACACACACACACACACACACACACACACACACACACACACACACACACACACACACACACACACGTTCAATCTGTCTAATTCCCTTCAAAAGCATTTCAACTCATCTTAATTTCGATTTTTACTTTTCTTTTCTCCCTTGCTGTGTTTCAGGATCTTGGGTCTATTGATGACCTGCCCACTGGTACGGATGGTGCGCTGAGTCCAGGTGTCAGCACATCTGGTGTTTCGAGTAGTCAGGGCGAGCAAAGCAACCCAGCTCAGTCTCCTTTCTCCCCACACACCTCACCTCACATGCCGGGCATCCGTGGGCCTTCACCATCGCCTGTGGGCTCACCCGCCAGTGCCACGCCTCGGTCTGGACCCCTTTCACCTGCTGGTGGGCACCGACTACTCTCAAATTCTAGATTGAAATTAATGAATGTGTATATACATATAAAAATTAGGCAGAATACAAAGTTATTTTCTGTAAGACTTTTGCATACTTAAAAAAAACTCCCCTCTGTTGACCATAATAAAATATTGTGCTAGATTTTTTTTTTGCATTTGCTGGTCTACATATATTATTGTCATTAACCAATAATAGAAATGTGCAAATCTTTCACAGTTACACATTTCTAGCTCTTCCATTCAAACATAAAACTTTTGTCTGCTGTCCACCCATAGGGTTAAAAGACTATACTCACGTCACTCAATTTAGCTAGAATATACTAATTAAGATCTAGAAGGTGTGTTAGTCAGTGTAATAATTTTAAATGATTGACTTGTTACAGCCTACAGTGTGGTGTGTGTTTGTCATGCTCGCTGATGGTGCAATCATTTTAAATAAAAATCTTAAATTGTTTCACACTTGTAAATAATGTTAACTTAATAAGACCTACAGGTTTTGTGAAGGGCCGTGATTAGTGCAGATTTGTCCATGCAAGCTTTAAGGGGTTAAAAAGAAATTAAGACGAGTACACAATTCTTAAATCCGTATCGAGTATGAATTGTGTGTTTTAAATTGGGTCTGATTATTAGTGTACAAGAGTCTGTTGTAGCAGTGAACACTGTTTTGTTGAATGGAATATGATTCCTTGATGTTGAGAATAAGTAATAGATTATGGATTATTTCAGTAGTAGTATTATTTTCAAAAGTCATTTTGGCCTTTCTCAGGAAGCCAGATGCCTCCCAGACCTTCCAGTGTTCAGTCTGATGGAATCTTGCATTCTTCCATAAACCAGTCTGCTGTGGGCCAGGAGAGAGGTGAGTCCTTGAAATCCCTTTATTTTGATATTCCTGATTTATTATCCAGATTGATGTATCAGTTGTACATAGAAATTGCGTATGCTTTCTTAGTTTCTGCTGCAATTTGACTGCGACAATGTTGATATATACCAATCTGTTCCTGTATGTGAGCTCAAAGCAAACCAGGCATGATGTGTGTTTTGTGTTATGCATTGTGGAAAAAAAAGTGATTTTCCTTTGTTGGATTTTCTGAAGCAGTCACACCTAACGCAAGAGTAACGAGTTTGTAATGAGTCTGCTGTTTCTAGCTAAAATAATCATATACAATTTCATGTTATGTATTTATGATCAATGTTCCATTGGTTGAATTGGAAAAACATAACATTTTTGAACAATTCAATTTATTTAAATTGTTTGCTTTTTTGTAGTCTACATGCGCAACACACAGATGCCTGCTTACGGCTCTCCTCAGCCTGCATCTGCCTTATCGCCACGCCCACAATCCGGTGGCCAGGTGCATGCTGGGATGGGTCATTATCCTCAAAACAACTCTATGGGCAGCTATGGGCCACACGGCGGGCAGTATGTTTCTCAAGGTAATGTAGGAACTTTACATTCTGTATAATTTACTGTTGTGTTTGAAATAGAGAAATGAAGTAATAATGTGCTTCCTGCTCTGTGATTTAAGATCTCATACCTACACTCGCAATCAGAAATATTCAACCCCCTCACCTCAATAGACAATACAGTGATGTTGATGAAAGATAATGAAAATAAATGGAAGGAAAAAAAAACCCGTGAAATAACAAACAATATTTTTTTGATACATATTTGAGTTATTTTGACAACAGAAGTTGACTTAACTTTGAAGTTCAAATGAAAATTGTAAGTCTTGTAACACATGAGCATGTGCAGTATTATTCAATTCAATTTCAATTCATTTTTATTTGTATAGCGCTTTTAACAATGAACATTGTCTCAAAGCAGCTTTACACAGATAATGTGGTGATTAAATGTAAATATGTTCTTTATAAGTAAGTTTGTCCCTGATGAGCAACTGTGGCAAGGAAAAACTCCCCGAGATGGCATAAGAAAGAAGCCTTGAGAGGAACCAGACTCAAGAGGGAACCCATCCTCATCTGGGTTGCACCAAATGTCTATTTGAAGCATATATACAAAGTTGCGGGGTACAGTGATGACGATCAGAAGCAAACTGCACTCCCGAGTCAGTGCAGCAGACCGCCGACACCAACTACAGTCCAGTCCGTCCTCAAAGCACCCGTTCTACTCCGGAATTACATGGAACCACCCAAGGTGTTGATGAGAGACCGTCCCAAGCTGCACAGAAGTGTGAAGATCCACGGAGGGGAGAGGGGCAGGAACAGTGGTCACTGGAGCCTCAGGAGCATGTTTAACGAGAGAGAGAGAGAGAGAGAGAGAGAGAGAGAGAGAGAGAGAGAGAGAGAGAGAGAGAGAGAGAGAGAGAGGGTGACGGGAAGAGAAGGATATGGATTATTAAGTGTAACTATTGGTGTATGAAAGTAATGTCACTGTGCAGTTTGGACTCCGGCAAGACTCGCTATGGCAGCATAACTAAAAGGGAGAACCAGAAGGTAACACAGACATGAGGGATCTCTGGGATAAGAGACGACCCACCACACCACCGTCAACAAACCCGAGTGAACGTGTGAATGTGAGGGGACGACAGCATACAAATATACCAGTTCACCAAACACTCTATATCCATGCTCCCTCCAGATCTGAGCCTTTACCTAAGAAAAAATCTACTGATAAAAGGCTTGACTAAATAAATAAGTTTTCAACCTCGACTTGAACACTGAGACTGTGTCTGAGTCCCGAACACTGATTGGAAGGCTGTTCCATAACTGTGGGGCTTTATAAGAAAAAGATCTGCCCCCTGCGGTAGTCTTCATTATTTGAGGAACCAACAGATAGCCAGCACCTTTGGTCTAAGTCAAACATCATTTGATCTATATTCAACCCCCAGCTTCAGTGCCTTGTGAGCGCCCTTTAGTTTCTATAACTTCTAACAAGCGTTTTCGATAAGTGCTGACAAGCTTCTTACACCTCTCGATTGGAATCTTTATCCATTCTTCACGTGCAAAAGCCTCTAACTCAGTGATGTTTGACGGCTTCCGTGCTGCAACTGCCTTCTTCAAATCCCACCAAAGATTTTCAATTGGATTTAAATCTGGTGACTGAGAAGGCCACTCCAGGACACTCCAGCATCTTTTCCCCAACCAAGCTTTGGTTGATTTGGAGGTGTGCTTGGGATCATTGTCTTGCTGGAAGATCCAATGATCACCAAGGTTTAATTTGTCAACAGAAGGCATCACGTTCTTCTTCGAAATGACCTGGTATTTCTGGGAATCCATGATGCCAGGTACACAATAAAGATTGCCAGTTCCTGCCGCAGAAAAACAGCCCCACATCTTTATTGACCCACCTGCATGCTTGACCGTGGGGATGGTATTTTTCTGGTCATAAGCCTGACCTTTTGCACGCCAGACATCTCGCTGATCCATATGTCCAAAAAGTTCCAGTTTGGTTTTATCAGTCCATAGAACTGTCTCCCAGAACTCTTTAGTTTTATCCAAATTCCTCCTGGCATATTCTAGTCGAATCCTGATGTTCCTTCAAGAGTGGTCAAGAGTGGAGTGCGTCTTGGGGTCCGGCCATGAAGTCCTTGATTATTCATTGCACGTCTTATAGTTGCCACTGAAGCACTTGTACCAGCCTCCATCATGTCATCCTGTAGCTCTCTTGCAGTCACACGGGGGTTTTTTCTTAGCTGTCCTGACTAAGTTGCTAAGGGCCCTTGATGAAATTGTGAGCTTTCTTCCACGGCCAGGCAGGTTTGCAGCTGTTCTATAGGTTTTAAACTTTCTTATAATGCTCCCAATGGTGTCTTTTGGAAATCTTCTTATACCCAATGCCCTTCAAATGTGATGAAATAATCTCCTCTCTCAGCTTTTGTGGAATCTCTTTTGTCTTTTCCATGATTGCAACTCACCTTGAACGTCTTAATGGTCGGGGTTTATATATGCATCTCAGCTGAAGCAAATGAAGGATCGTTATAGAGTTCCCAAAGGCTTAATGATGTTTCAGCTCCACTTCAGGCCATAAAAACTGTCAGAAAGCTTAAAAAACATTATATAGGGGTTGAATAATTGTGACATGCACACAAATACTATGATTTTATGTATCACTAAACTCATTAAGAGGCCATCCAAAGCAGAATCCTGAACTTTAAAAAGATTTCCATTTATAAATCCTTAAAACTCTTTAGGGGTTGAATATTTCTGATTGCAAGTGTATATTGCATTGCAAACTGGGATGAGTTTCAACAATTATACATTTTCTTTTTTTTTTCTTTTTTCTTCTTCTTCTAATTTGAAGTCTTACATGTGTTACCTTCTCAAGCAGAGTCTGTAATGGCTTCTAAAAAATATTACCAGTTTTGTGTACTTTTCAGATTTTATTAAAATCTTATAAAATACACTTTACTTGGTAGATTGTTGGTTCTTATTCTACCTATACAGAAGAACAAATATTGAATATCAGAACTTTGGAAAACGTTTTATACAATTTGATCAGTGAGGATTTTGTAGAGTTTATTTTGGACTTTAGGGCTTCCAGTCATGTTCTAGGAACATTTTCAAGGTATTCAAAGCTAACAGGAAGCACCTGAGCTCTGTTTTGGAGAGCATTCACCAAAATGCTGATGTAAATTAGAGTTCAGTTTTTGTATTTTTTAATAATTTGTTTTATTTACACTATGGCGGCAGTCCCCAACCTTTTTTGTGCCACTGACTGGTTTAATGTCAGACAATATTTTCACAGACCGGCCTTTAAGGTGTGGCGGATAAATACAACAAAATAAAATGATACGACCAGCAAAAACTGTTATTTTCTAAATAAAATAATAAACAAGAATCCACTGTGTAGTTTTTTGTTCATTTTGCTCGCTTGGGGGTTTGAATTTAGCGGTAATGTTTTATGTGTTAGCGGCCGGAGCAGCCCCTTTAAGAAGGTGGAGGATGGAGGTAAGACATGTGACCGAGGCATCATGACATGCATCAAGAGTGAGTCATAGACAGATGTGGCGGAGAGAATCCGGGAATTTTCCAAAATAAAACATCATTCAGAATCAGATAATAAATTAAATGAAAATAATGTAAGTTATGTATTCTTTCTGTGCGGCCCGGTACCAATTGGCTCACAGACCGGTGCTGGTCCTCGGCCCGTTGGTTGGGGACCACTGCACTATTGGACTTTTAAATAATTTATACCGGCGATGTGCAGTTTTTAAATGTCCCTGTAGTGTACATGTGTTAAAAAAACTTGGCTTCTGCTTATGCAGACTCTAGCATATCGATTTTATAAGAGATCGTCCCGTGTATATGGCTTCAGATCTGATAACAAGTAGAAGACATATTTATACTTTTTATCTTCTTTGACACTTTTCACACATGTGCGCTCTTTCCCGCAGGTTATCCGAGACAGCCAGGCTATGGTGGTATTCCTGGTCCTAACTACGCTGGAGGTCCGAGCATGGGCAACCCTATAAATCCCATGTCAGGACAGGGAGGAGGGGGTGCGTATAGCGGTATGCCTCCAGGGCGCATGGGTCCAGGGCAGATGGGTTCGAGGCCATACGGTCCTGGCATGAGTCCCAACATGGGTGCCATTCCACCTCAGGTGGCTTCAGGCATGTGCCCTCCACCAGGCATGAACAGAAAAGCTCAAGATCCACCCTCAGCAGGCATGCACCATGGTCCATTAAACTCTATACACAGGTAGGAGCTTACACAGCTGGTGCATTTAATCTGAAAATGAAGCAGTGAGGAGTTTACTCTGCTAGGTATTGCCTCGCGACTTGTCAAGTGGCAATATCTGGCCGAGTATTGGGGGGTCAATAGTCAACTAATCCTAACCAACTGATTCAAATTCAAAGGCTAATTTTCTTAAAGTTTTATGGCTCACTTTATATTAAATGGTCTTGGCACTTGTGATGACAGATGTGATGATGCACCTTTTCACACTACTTGTTTTTTATTTATTTATTTATTTATTTATTTATTTATTTTTATTTTTTTGTAAAGGTGTGTGAGGAAATGCTAACTTGCTTATTTCAATAACTGCTCATTAAGTTGGCCTCACTGTGGCCTTGCTGCTGCTGGCAGGATACTAGGTCATGAGCAGCAAGCATAAAAATAGTAGCTTATAAATATTACACGTAGACAGGCTTCGTTTTGTTTTTAGCTGAGTAGCTTGCTTTTTTGCAGGCCTCCTGGTTATCCCGGAATGAACCAGGCAATGATGGGAGCTGGATCTCCATATGTACCACCTGTGAACAGTATACATGGGATGATGAACCAGGCAGGGTCATACCCCATGGGAGGCAACATGGCTAACAACTCAGCAGGTGAGCTCCAAAGCTATTTTCTTTAGCTTTACAGAAAACTTTTATAAAATTTTTAACCTGTTGTTTTTTTTACACTGGAATAGAGCTTTAGTTATATGTAAAGAAGCTTTTGTGCCAGAACAATGTATGCAATCTACTACTTCTTTCTAGTTTGTATTTTTGGCATAAATATAATTCTTCAGATCAAGATTACAGTAGTGGCATTCTTAGTATGGAAATTAATTGAATGTTAGTAGAGCCTTTAGCATTGCTCAGTTTCATAGATATTGATCTCCTCAAGATTTTTCTCTTTTTTCTGTAGTAAATATATGCTTTTTTCCCCCCAATGAATATATGAAGAAATGCTTTTTGGAGAAAAAAGAGCTGCTGTATTGCATATATAACTGCATTTTATTTATGTTTTTAAAGGTTTTTTTATTAAGCCGAAAAAAAAAAAGTGTAAAATATTGTGTTGGAATTAAATTTAGTCGATTATGATTGGTTGACTTGTTACTAAAGAAGTTTCCTGGACCATTTGTATGTTAACGCACATAGGTCACACCTGCTTCGTTCTGTTTTCCAGGTATAGCTCCTAGTCCAGAGTTTGGCATGGATAAAATCAACCAAAACCAGAAGATGAATAATAAAGTTGATGGGACTCCCAAAACAGAATCAAAAAAGGTTAGGATCTGTGTCAATGAGTAACTTTGTGCTACACGCACTCAAATTCAAACATTACGATCCCACATTTTGGTTGTTGAACTGTCAATTAAGTTTTTCTTGTTTGGTTCTCTTTGTTTTTACACATGTAGAAGTCAAATTCGTCCACCACTACAAATGAGAAAATAACCCGGCTCTATGAGTTAGGTACTGAGCCAGACAGGAAGATGTGGGTGGACCGTTACCTGGCGTTTGCTGAGGAGAAAGCCATGGGCTTGACCAACCTGCCGGCGGTGGGCCGAAAGCCTCTCGACCTCTTTCGCCTCTACGTATCTGTTAAAGAGATTGGTGGCCTTACACAGGTACATAAAGATTTGATCCACTGCCCTTAGTCTCTAAAGTCTTGCTGTCTGTAGGCTTTTTATTATTTTATTTTTTTTTAACATTGTTTTCTTCTCATGCATCCTGACTGCTTTCCCAGTCCCAATGCTTCTTGCACTATGCTTTTTTTATGAATAATGAGCAGTGTTTATTTTTAGCTAGTTGTACAATTTTGTGTCAAAATATTATCCTTTATTGGTATTATCAGAAACAAGAAACCTTATCCCTGTTTAATTCAAATATATATTATTTATATATATATATATATATATATATATATACATACATACATACAGTATGTGTGTAAAAAAAAAAAAAACCAATGTTATGCTAATGTTAATAAATGCTATACAAATAAAGTCAAATTGAATTGAACCAGTCTATTTTAGGTTGATCTCGGAAAGTGTGGTTCAAAATCATTGCTTGTAAATAATTTTGTATTAAAAAGTTAAATGATTCTGAATTTGATTGAAATCCTGTGTAGAAATGGTGACATGGTCTTGATCACAGCAGAGATGTTGTCTTTGTTTTTCATGGGTTGCAATGTGAATTTGACCATTTGAATGTTCTGTACTCAACAGAAACATAAAAAAATTCCTAACTAATCCACATGGATTGTGCTCGGATTGCATGTAATTATACTCTCATCTTGCTTTTTCTGTTTTCTAGGTGAATAAAAATAAAAAGTGGAGGGAGTTGGCGACAAACCTGAATGTTGGAACCTCTAGTAGTGCAGCTAGTTCACTAAAGAAGCAGTACATTCAGTGTCTGTATGCCTTCGAATGCAAGATCGAGCGCGGTGAGGACCCACCTCCAGAAATTTTCAACAATGACACAAAAAAGAATCAGGCGAAGGTACAGCCTCCCTCTCCAGGTCAGTGCTTGTTCTCACCTTAGATCTTAGTCAGTAGTGGTAGTTTGTTTATTGTATTTAAAAAAAAAGCTATCTAAACTTCTGCTAAATGTATAATAGTTCATATATAAAACATCTGACATATGTATATCTAATATAGTAAAATATAATCTAATGCATATTGTGATGATGATATTAAAATACAATTATTTTTCTATTTTAAATAAAGGGATATAAATAAATGGCCTTTACTTATAAACTGGTCTTTCTGTATCTTTCTCTAGCGGGATCTGGATCTTTACAGGGCCCTCAAACTCCACAGTCAACAAGCAGCTCCATGACTGAAGGAAATGATCTTAAACCCCCTACACCTGCATCAACACCCCACAGCCAGATGCCCCCTATGCCTGGTGTGCGGTATGTTCGTGTGTGTGTGTGTGTGTGTGTGTGTGTATGTATGAATATGTGTGTATGTATATATGTGTGTGTGTGCATATATATATAAATACAGCTTTTTTTGGTCTAATCTTCAAACAGGAGCAGTGTAAGTGTTCAAGATCCATTTGCTGATAATGGAGATCCTGCCTTTGCTAGAAGGAGCTCAGTGACGCCCAATTCCAGCTTTCAGCCTGGAATGGGGGGCCCACCTGACATAATAAGTCGTTTAGGACAATATGAACCTAATAAGGATCCTTTTGGTGGCATGAGGAAAGGTAAGAATTGTGTGTATCTTACTACTGTACATCAAAGAATAGAAGTGCAATGATTTTCTCAAATATTTCCCAGATTCCGAATAATTGCAAATATTTTAACTGTTGATTTGAGCATTAAAGCCAGAGAATCTTATTTCGCTATTACTCTGTTTACGTTTTAGCTGGTGAGCAGTTCATGAATCCGGGACAAGGACACAGCAGTGGATTGAATGAACAGTATAACAGAGGTCCTCCAGGACCTATTGGTAACATGCAGTTAGGTCACAGACAACAGTACGGACCATATGGACCAGGATATGACCGAAGGTATAAAAGTATAGAGTAAAAGTAAAATGTTCATATATGTATCTTTACAGATAAGAGCCAGACAATAGTCTAGATGGCAGTATTTGTCCTAGAGCTCCATGCCCTCTGGACCCATGTCTGGCTTTTGTCTTTAAGGATATAATGAAGTGAAGTGTTTTTTATTAATACTTTGCATTATGATGATGTTTTGGAGCTTTGTACAAGCTAGTTAAAAATTGGTACATCATTGTGAGTTTCTGAAGCTGTGTAATAATGCGTGTGTGCAACAAACAAAGCAACAAAGATTTAAAAGAAAGTATGTATATTAACCCTTCATTGTCTCCTTTCAGACAAGAGCCTGGCTTGAGTCCAGATGGCAGTGTCAGTCATGGAGCACCACAACCAAACACTACGTCATCTGGTGCTGACGCAGGGATGTATTCACCCAATCCTCAGCAGCAAAGGTGAGCATTACTTCTTGTCATGTTGACTGCATTGGTAATAATTATTACCTTGTTTATTTTGCCATATTTTCTTTCCTGCAGGCATGATTCTTATGTTAATCAGTACCCTGGCCAAAGTGCACCTCCTAGTGGACAATACCAAAATCAGCAGCCTGGAATCTACTCGCAGCAGCCGGTTTGTACAGCACTGAACACATTAAGCCTTTCTCTTAATAATCATGATCTAATTTGTCTGCTACATGTTTTAGTTTAAACAAGAAATGTCCCGATCACTCTCTTGCAGAATTTCACACAGAAGAGGCCAGGAGATGGTGGTTATGGTCCTCCAGCAAAACGTCATGAAGGTGAAATGTATCCATTCAGTGGCCAGCAGCAACAGGGCCCTCAACCCTCAGGTGGAACCCAACCCCAACAGGACATGTACAACCAGTATAATGCCTATCCTGGCACAGATCGGCGTCCGCCTGGTCCACAGAGTCCTTTCCCTTTCGGTTTTGGAAGGGACAGGGGGCCTAATGCTGTAGGCACAAACACTCAGTCCTCCATAGCGCCCCCGATGATGGGCAGCCCCTTGCCGTCTGTTCCTGATGGGCCCCAAGGTCCCATGTGGCAAGGCAGAAATGACATGAACTATTCCAACTATCCCAATCGTCAGGGACCTCCTGGAGCTCCCAGTCAAGGTCCGGGGTATCATGCAATGAGCCGTTCTGAAGACATGTTACCTTCAGAACAGCGAATGAATCATGAAGGTCCATGGCCAGGTCATGTCAACCAGAGGCAACCTCCTTATGGACCCAGTGGTTCTGGCCCACCCGTGTCTAGAACTCTGCAGTCCAATTTTCAATCCTCTCAAAATCACATTCCACCGGTATCAAGTCCAGCACCCATGCCAAGAACAATGGAGAATAATACATCACCTAGCAAGTCCCCTTATATGCACAGTGCGATGAAGATTCAGAAAGCTGGACCTCTAGTCCCAGCCTCACATGTAGCCCTACCACCAGTACAGCCTCCATTGGTAAGAAGAGACGTAGCCTTTCCTCCAGGGTCTGTGGAGGCAACCCAGCCTGTACTCAAATCGCGCCGCCGACTCACGACAAAAGATACTGGTAAGAAGCTTTGTGTACAGTTTTATCTTTTGCCATGGGGAACATGTGTATTCCAATTGCTTCATCCCAGTTTATGTGCATATGTGTATGTAGGAACACCGGAAGCCTGGAGAGTCATGATGTCCCTCAAATCAGGATTGCTGGCAGAGAGCTCCTGGGCCTTGGACACCATCAGTATTCTACTGTATGATGATAATAGCATTTCTACCTTTGGTCTGTGTCAGGTGAGATTTTTGTGTAATATCTGCAAAACTGTGGAGATGAAAAGCTGGAATAGTTGCCTAATGATCTTGCTTTACTTTCTTTCAGCTTCCTGGCTTCCTTGAACTGATAGTAGAGTACTTCCGTAGATGTCTCATTGAAATCTTTGGCATCTTGAAGGAATATGAGGTTGGAGATCCTGGGCAGCGAACGCTGATCAACCCGGATGCTGTCGACACTGATTTGTCTGATGAAGAAATCCCAGAAGTAGGGCAAATGGATGACGAAGAGGACAAAGAGCAGAATGGTAGCCAACAAACATCACAGATCCAAGTCAAGCATGAGAAGGCTGAACTTATGCATGACGAGATTTCCAGTGAAAAGTCTGAAGAAGGGGACGAAGGAAAAACTTCTAAGGATCAGGAGTTTTCTACTCCCTACCAGGACAGTAGTGCTGTACAGGTTAAGTTTAAACAGGCTAGCAAATTTGACAAGCTTCCCATTAAGGTAGTGTGGAAGAAAGACCCATTTGTTATTGGTCGCACCGGCAAGTTGGGCCGGCGGCAGACTTTTGACAGTGGGTTGATTCATTGGAGTGTTGGTGGAGGAGACACTACAGAGCACATTCAAACTAATTTTGAGACCAAGATGGAGCTGCTAAAACATAAACATCATAAACAGGCACCTGTCCATACAGAGGCACCTCCTAAAGTGGACCTGGTTACTCAGAACAGAAATAAAGAGAAAAGCACACCACACCAGCAAAATGAAGAGCATACGAAGTCTCAACCTCCCTCAGGCCAACTGTTGGAGGAGAACAACACTGCAGCGATCGACAGTAAAGCTGCTACGACTACGTCCACTGTTAACCATATGCTGTCTGGGTGTTCGGCATTAGTAGCTGAAGAATCTGTCCAGAACGGCATGGAGAACAAGGAGGAGAAGAACAAGTTTCTGTTTGGAATTGACTCATCACAGCAGGTTAGCAGTATTAAGATACTTGAGGACGAGCCACACAGCAAAGATGAGTCCCCATTGTGCACATTGTCAGACTGGCAGGATGCACTAGCACGCCGCTGCATATGCGTTTCTAACATTGTCCGCAGTCTCTCCTTCATCCCGGGCAACGACATTGAAATGTCCAAACACCCAGGCCTGCTGCTTATACTGGGCCGTGTGGTTCTCCTGCACCACAGGCATCCTGAGCGCAAGGAGGCACCTGTCACCTATGAGAAAGAGGACGAGGAGGATGAAGGAGTCAGCTGTGAGCAAGATGAATGGTGGTGGGACTGTCTGGAAGTTCTGCGAGAAAACTGTCTGGTCACGTTGGCGAACATCTCAGGCAAGTTAGACCTGTCCATATATCCTGAGAGTATCTGCCTGCCACTGCTGGATGGTCTTCTCCACTGGGCTGTCTGCCCCTCAGCAGAAGCCATTGACCCCTTTCCAACACTCGGACTTAATGGAGCAGTTTCCCCTCAGAGAATGGTTCTGGAGACCCTCAGCAAGCTCAGCATCCAGGACAACAATGTTGACCTCATTCTAGCCACGCCACCCTTTAGTCGCCTGGAGAAATTTTACAGTTCTCTGGTACGCTTAATTGGTGACCGTAAGGTACCTGTATGTCGGGAGATGGCGGTGGTGCTGTTGGCTAACCTGGCCCACGGTGACAGCGTGGCAGCTCGGGCCATTGCCGTACAGAAAGGTAGTATAGGGAACCTCTTGGGGTTTCTGGAGGACAGTCTAGCGGCCACACAGTTTCAACAGAGTCAGGCTTCAGTGTTGCATATGCAAGGGTCACACTTTGAACCCACTAGTGTGGACATGATGCGGCGGGCTGCCCGTGCCCTGCATGCCCTCGCCAAAATAGAGGAGAACCACTCCGAGTTCATGTTGTACGAGTCACGGCTTCTGGATGTCTCTGTATCCCCCCTCCTGAACTCAGGAGTGTCCCACGTCATCTGTGATGTACTGTTTCTGATTGGCCAGTCATGACAGCTATGGGGCTGAGCTTTGTTCCTTTTTAACCCTTTTGAATCTGAATGGAGAAATGTAACGGTGAAAAACTTCCCTTTTTTTAATTTATGCAAAAATCACCTCAAATTCCACTAATTGCTCTTTCTACCTTGCCTCTTTATAAAAGGAAGGATTTCACAAAGTGGATTTAACATAAATAAAATGAAGAGAAACTAATGTGGATATATGACTTTTGACCTTGGGAGAGTGTGCTGCCATTTTTGAAGATTTTTTTTTTTTTTTTAATTAAATGAAAAGTAGATTTAAAAAGAACCATAAAATAAAACTAACCAAAGTTGCTGTCACATTTACAGTGAGTTTGGGGAATAAAGGTGGCCCAGTGGTACTTTTGGTTTACTGGGCTTAGCAGACACCATTTGTCTAGATCTTGTTTGGAGACTATAAAGTTTCAGACTATAAAATTGTAACGTGGATGATATACACTGAGCCCAGGAACCAGGTCATTGGCTGTGAACAGACATCTGTAAATGGAAGGCCTGTACAGTAGATTGTATGACTTTTTTGTACTGTATACCTTAAAGTGACGAGCTGTAAACATACTGTAATAATAATAATACTGTTTCACACTGAGATAATGCTGACTTGGCAGCAAAAAACTGTAGTTTTTAAAATGAATTTTCGTTCTTCTGTAGAGAGAGGGGGACTTCTCCCCACCCCCAAAGTATCGTGTACAACACCCCGACCTCTTTGTCCCTTGATTGTATAACTTGACCCTCAAAGAAATCACCTCTTAGGACTGGTCTTGAGCTTCAGATGCAGTCCAGGCTGCAGTGTAAATAATGATGTACAATACACTTTGCTCTCTTTCTCTCTCTTTCTTTCACTCACCTTATTGCGCTCTTCAACATTTTTAATCTTTGATTAATTAAAGGTTACACTCAAGATCTCTTTGTTGCGCATTGCCATGTGTTCATTTAATCCCCTTTTATCACATACACCTGGGACAGATTTTTTTTTCTTTATGTTCAGCCCAAACACTTATTTAGAAACGTGTCAAATCTAATATGTCTGCAGCTCTAAGTGAGCTCTGCATTTAACCAAATCTAGGCGATTCCTAAAGAAATCCTCAAGAAAATCATCCCTTCCCCCCCCCCCCCCCCCCCCCCCCGAAGTTCTATGGATTCTTCATATTTGTATTTCAGACAATGTAGCTAAAAAAAATCTTGGTGTTTTTTTTTGGCTTAATAAATATAATTTATTCAGTATGAAATCTTTATACTATATGTTCCACGTGTTAAGAATAAATGGTATCTTCGTAAGACTTTGTGATGGATTTATTTATATGTCCAAAATTTATGGCATTTAGTAGGAATTGCTCATTCAGATTCATTTCCGGATGGGGCGATATCGAAGTACACTAAACCACTGTAACTGTGAACGCTCCAGATATGCAACTTGATCTAATACAACAACTTGCAAAATGTCTCAAAAAACTTTTACACTTAGACTGTGTCTGGGTCCCGAACACTAAATGGAAGGCTGTTCTGTAATTACCAGGTTTGTAAGAGAAAGATCTGCCTTTTGTTCTTGCCATTATAATTCAAGCTACTAATAACAAGCCTGTACCTTTAGATTGAAGTACCACTTCTAGTAGATTATAGTAAAGACTTTTTTCCATTCCATTTTTTTTAAAATTCGGCTTAAAATATATTTTGATATGGTTGTTTTCTTACTTTAGGTGTTTCAAAATCAATGAAGAAACATCTTATTATATAAATGTTTGTTGCTGAACAGAAACATGGGAAATTTGGCCAACAAAACCCTCTGATTTAATCAGTGAATATTTCAACACATTAATGTAAGAGCAAGTACATGATCTAGCCAAAGTATGAGGGACTTTTACCACAAAGTTTTAATAGCACTGTATAGAATGTATGCTGTTTCAATTTTTCTTTTTACTCAAAGAGACCCAAAAAGTGTTCCAAAATCATGATGGCCCTGTGCACAAAGCAAGCTTCATACTGTATTAACAATGTTTTCAGTGTTAAGGTTTGAGTGGAAGAAGTGTCAAATCTGCAAATCCTGCAAGAAAAATAGGAATAGCGGGGTCTATAAATAATTAAAGGAATTAAAGGACTTAACCTTGGTAGTTACATGTTTTGTTGGTGTAAACAACTATTAACAAATTCCATTTGTGTAGTTTCCTGTAAAATTTATTATTATAATAAATAACCAACATTGCCTTCTGTGCCAGTTAGGAGCGAATGTACTGTATATGATTGTACCCGGAAAGAATAGCTTCATTTAATTCTAAATATTTGTTTGTTTTAATTGATGTTTCTGTGTAATACAGTACATTTTGTCCTTCTGATCAGTAATAATTATTAGCTATCTTATGGCAAATAGCACTTATTAGAAATAAAACTGACAGTCCTATATTCAGATCAAAGGTGCTTGCTATGCATTCAGTCTTACCCAAGTTAAGTTGTTTTCACTCGGGGAACAGACACAGGGTATGGTGGACCCTGAGTGATGACTCAGTGCAGCTAGCAGTTGCTGCTTTAGACTGCTTGTTTGCTCCCTGGCCTTGGCTCTGGATTGTCACCGGGTTAACCAAGCCTGTTCTGTGACTGAGCTGTATTGTAAGAAATGACATTGGCACCTTGTGACAGTGGGGTGGATACCTTTTTGCCCTAACAGGCCAGCCTTGCCCTTAAGCACCAAGTAATACATGCATGAGTGCTGATGAATATGACACATGGGTTTGTTAAACAAAAAAATCTATGCTAAGCATTTTGTTCCTTTAACTATTTTTAAACATATTTATAAATTATATTTGTGTTTAGTTTAATAATTTCAATAAAGAGAAAACTTAGCATGAATATAATCAAAAGTTTGAAATGGAAACTAAAGTTTGTTTGTCTTATTCAGTTATCAACAGTCCATCCCAATTGATATGACCGGCATATCTCACAGACAACTTTGCTTTGTAAGGTTTTAGTTGATCTAAAGTTTTAATAATATTTATAAAATGACATCATACAAAGTCAAGCTCTTTCCTAAATATTTAAAAATACAAACATTTTACAAAACAACAAATCTACTAGTTATTGCACATTTTCTTTAGCTGTTAACTACAAGGTTGTTTCGTTTTTTTTCCATCAGTTGGCTAGAAGTTAAGACCAAACCACAGTAAAACTTTCAAATCCTTACCCTGGACCTTATACTTCATCTTACAAATGCTTTTCACAAATCTCTTTTTAAATAAGTGCAGATTTTTTTTTTTTTTTTACATAGAAAACAGAAGTATGTCGTGTTCTTTAGTAATAATGTCACTTCTTGCATGATTTAAAGAGTATTTATGTACACAAGGCCAAACTCTACTGTAGAAAATATACAGCTATTATTTAAAGTACACAGGTTCTCACTTAAACACAGTTGTGAAATATAATGTTTTTGGCAGGGTTGAAGAAACATGAGGGAAACTTGTGTGTACACACACACACCTCTTTAAGATCATCTACACTATCCGGAGTCTTGAAGCTCTGCTTATACAGTTTTGTGCTACAACCAATTTTATGGAAACTGTAAATTCAAAAAAGTCTGACAAGTGCCATTGGAAAGGAAAGGAAGTGCAAAAAAAAGGGATTAAAAAAAATAAATAAGACAATTCCCTCACTGTTCCCTTCTACGTGCCAATAAGGCCAGTTTCTTTAATCTTAATGTAGAAGTACTTCTCCAGCAGATTAGCACATTTGTAGTACTCGCTTTCAGGAGGGTTGTACTCCCGACAGTTTGTGAAGATCCGCTGCATGTCCGCCATGAACAGCTTCCTTGTGGTGTAGTAGCGACTCTTCAGGCGCTCACTCATAGTCTTCAAATCTACACAACAGCAAGAACATGGACTGTATACATTTACAGGGACAACTAAAAGTTGCATATATTTTGTTTATAATTACAGTTCTGGAATACAGAGCAACTTATAATGGGTTGATTGGTAGTGTTATAAGGAGCAATAACACTAAAATCACTAATGTACAAGCGGAGATTTAAAGGTCAGACTACAGATAGTGAGACTTGAAAGACCTGTTTGCTGAACATGACATAAAAATAGAAGACAATTAATAAGTAGGGGTTTTATTTGTAAAATGTAATGTGTAAAACTTAGACTTTTATATCCAATGGTTTATTTAACAGGAGCTATTGTAAGAAGTTTGCATCCATCACAAGAGCATTGTTTTTTTTTAATATTCATCGCTAAGTACAAATGTTAGTGAATAGTGTGCTACTGAAATTATTTATACCCATAGGAAAGCGAATGACTTGATAATAACCAGGTGCATCATTCTTCTTTACTGGTTCCATAAAGGGCCATGCATTCTGGTGGGACTAAGGAACAGGAACACACACACAGTCATTAAGAACAGAAAAGATTCTGTACAGCTTACATGGAAATTGTGAAGTGTGGCGTTAATGTGCATCACCTTGACTTGCTGTAGAATGGTTTTTAAGGTGCTACACAGCTGATCTGGATCTTTCACCTCTTTGCTGGAACAAACCGGAAATGTTCACACAAATCAAAACGGAGGAGTTTTTGTTATGCGATTTGAAAAATACAGCCTATCAATTCATATATATTTTATATGTAACATGTATAGCAGCTTCCTGTTCTTCAATTTGAAAAGATTATAATTGCAGTATCCATTCTGCAATTTTTGTTTACTTTAATAAAGCAACAATACACAATAAGAACTGGATCAAATATGGTCGTGTGGTGATGGGAAAAAGCACAGTGTTCAGTATTTTGATTTAGTATTGAAAGCATTAAAATGAGAAAATGGCTTTTTATTGTTTCTGAGTGCAAACAAAGAGAAATTATTAATTAATTTTTTATTGAATTTATCAGTACAAGTTGAATCAAACAAAGTGTACTAATCAGGATCATACAATACCAAATAACTATATCAAATATTCCACTCTGGAGCCATTTGGAAAAATGATCAGAGTTCACCGACAATCTAGTAGAACATGCTGAAGGGCTGGGCTGTGTGGAATTTTTTGGTGTATGTGTGTGTGTGTGTGTGTGTGTGTGTGTGTGTGTGTGTGTTTATATATATATATATATATATATATATATATATATATATATATATATATATATATATATATATATATATATATCGTGTATATATATAGTGTATATATATATAATACTCAGATAGAAACTTTATTCGTCCTAATGGGAAAATTTCAAATTCCAGTAGTATCCACAAACTTAGGTAATAAGCCATGCAATAAATAATAAACAATTAAGGGTAATAAGCTTAAGTTTAAATGTAAGACGTTCAGAACAGTGAGAAATGTCAGCACTGACTTCTCCCCCACAATTCATATAGTGAAGTATTGTTGGGTTTCTTTTGCCAGAATTGGCAACCCTGCACTCTGATAAATCATGAAAACTGGGGTCAATAAAGACTAGATGTGTAAATTACCTGAGACTTGTGAATAGAGCTTGGGACACAATTATTTAATACATAATATTTACCCAATATGCTGAAAATAATTGGCTTTATTTTATAGTAAGAAAAGAGTTTGAATCTACAGTATTTGCTTTAATGGATGTTGTTCTAAAAGAACAGATAAACACAACAGAAGCTGTAAAATACATCTATATCCTACAACACGGGGAGAGAATTACAATTTGAGAGTGTTCAGTTAGATTTAATTCCAATATCCAGGAGAAGCAGCTAAAATGATGACAATAATTACAGACAAATACCTTACAAATAAATTAATAAAATATGACCTATCTAAGACTATTGATTGAAAATAATTTTTTTTTTTTTTTTTTTAATAAATTCTTTTAAGGCATCTTTATAGAAAATTGCTGACTTTTGTAATGGAACCCTACACTACACTGAAATATTTGAAAAACACTTACCTTTTTCCCAAAGGTTTCCAGCCGGTTTCACCTACAGACAGCAAAAAAATACAAAATGTATCCATCAAAAGAGAACAGAAAGAATACACTACATTTCTCGGTGACAGAGGTTTAACGTACGTATGCCTGGAATGCTCTCGATGGGAATCTGCCGAACGCCCTCTTTAAAACAGGATAGACCCGGATACACCTTGCGAATCTGTGCCTGCTTCCTCTCAATCAGCTTCTTAATGATCTGTAAGTAGTAGTAGCAGCACTGTAGTTTATTTTTTCTCCAAATAAAGCTAACACACCATCAGAGAATACAGAGAATTCTGCAATACATCCTGTTCTATGTGTTAGAAAGTCATGTGAGTACAGGGTTTCTACTTGTATATGGATCTGTACACGACAACTCGCAATCAGCTGATATGCCAGGTTCCCAATTACTAATGGGGAAAAATAAGAACTGAATTAAGCTACACACACACCTCCTTCTGTTTCTTAATGATGACAGAGAACTCTGTATACGGTATGCTAGGGTTGAGTTCGCAGCCCATGAGCGTAGCTCCCTCATAGTCCTTAATGTAGCCTACATACTTGGCTTTGGAAACCTTTATGTCTTTAGAGAATCCCTAAAATGGAAAGAAAGGCAAAGAATTGTTAAACAAGTTTCTATTATTTCACCAGCACTTATTCATGAGGCTAAACACTTATACAGTAAACCTAGTTTATAGATCTGAAGTTTTATTCAAATTGTTTCTACCTTCAAAGAATGCAATACATTTTATGAAAACCTGAGTTGTAATTGTGCTGGCTTAGGAAAATAAACATTAGGGTTTTTATTTATTTATTTATTTTTACCACAGTGGACACTTGGGTTACTATAATTAAGCATTATAAATACTATAGATACACACTATAAACTATTGCATTAATACTAAATTATCTGGCATATGTGTATTGTGAAATTATCTGCAATGTTTTTGCAATTCAGTCTTACTCTGAGATCATAACGTTATTCAAAATCATTTCTCATGGCAGCTCAGCTTCCATCTTTTTTATTTCAGAGGAATTAAGGTGGGGCATACTGTCACTTTTACACAAGACCAGTTACAACACCAGCTTTATTCGAGTGCTCTTCTCACTGAAGTGTCTGATGACAAATTGTGAAATCTCTGCCAGTACTGATACAAACTATTTCCTCTTTAACTGCTGGTTTAACAATTAATGATCCAAAGATTAAGACTAAAAAATACAATGTCCTGATCTTAGATATACACTAACACACCAGTGTCACCTATATTACTATACAAAAAAACCTATTTAATTTAAGGCATGCTGTAGTGTTAGAACCACTTTTCAGGAATTCATGCATGTTTTTTTAAAAACAAAACACACGCCTGCTTTTTGAAGTAGCCTATGGCATACTCATCAGCATATGTGAGGAAGTTCAGGATCTCATGTTTGATGTGATACTCTTTCAAATGGTTCATCAGGTGTGTTCCATAACCCTGAGAAAAACAGTCAGAAATATAAGTAACAGTTTTCAATTCAAAATGTACATCTGAAATAACAAGTTCTTCTCACCTTGACCTGTTCATTGGAGGTCACAGCACAAAATACTATTTCCGTGAAGCCCTGAGAGGGAAACATCCGAAAGCAGATCCCACCGATCACACGGCCATCTTTGATCAGAGAAAGGGTCTTGTGTTTTCTGTGTTGAGGAAATTAGAGAAGAAACTAGACATCATTTGTGTCTTTGCTGCTGCTTCACTACTTACAGTTAAAATGATTTTTTATCATTAAATATTAACATCAAAACTTACTAGCACACATCTTACTTTAGGCCAAACAGTGTCAGTAACAACTGCATGTCTTGTTATATTATATTATATAATATTTGTTTCCAGTTTTATTTGCTCTCTTTTTGCTGTTATAATAAGCACCACTTTTCTATTACTCTATTATTATTTACTATTCCACTTTTCTTTATTGTTCAATTAGTTACAAGATCATTAAAGGAATCAGACACTGATGTTGGGAAGCCAAAGAGGCTTCAGTTCTTCCCACAGGTGTTCAGTGTTGAGGGGGTTGAGATCAGGGCTCTGTGCAAGACACTCAACACACTTCTTTTAAGTCAAACTTAACACCAACAACCATTCAATTAAATAAAAATTTGATTGTATAGTGCTTTCAACAATGTACACTGTCCCAAAGCACCTTTACAGAATCAAACAGATTACACATTACACTTTCAAATGTATAAATCATGTCAATATAAGTCAGTGGTGGGCAGTCAGGGCCAGCAAAGCCTTCTCTGCTGGCCTAAACACTATCAGAAGCACTGACCTACATTTACAACCTAAATTCTAATATTTGTTCCATGAAATTGTATTAATTTATTCCCAACTTCATTTCGTAGTGTTTCTCTTGGCCGCACTGCTTCCAGTATGTGTATGTGGATGTTAGATTTTCTTTTTTCCAATCAGATTTCAGCCTCTTTGTGCTGCCATGTCAATCTAATCTGCCCAGGGCCTTTAAAGTTAATACTGCTGGCTCCTCGGCCATAGAGAGAATTAGCAACGGGTCTGTTTCTTTTAACAAATCAGATTTCATATTCTCCCCACAGGGCAGCTAGCTGGCCCAGAATAGTGTCAGCATTTTTCTGTCCGATTGTTTGGTCAGAGGGAAACTGTTACAGCCAAGTTCGACTAGCAAAACGTGTGTGTAGCTCTGCACACATTAATACATCCGAGTTACTTTTTTACGCCTATGCAGAAAGAGTAATTGATTTGGTCTCAGACATACATAAAAATACATTTTGAAGAATAGCTAGACAACGTGAGGAGGTTGGCCAACCCTGAAGCTAGCTAGCATGTCTCAGCCTGGGAAAGGGTTTGTTTACCACTTCCAGACCAGTGAATACGAGCCTCTGGGGAGCGGTGCAAAGTATGAGTCTGCATCTCTGGTGAATAGGTTGTATTTTATTTACATTTTTATGTTTTTGTCATGTTATTAGACAAATATTGATTCTGAACTGCTCCAGATGATGTAGGTGGCACAGTTGCAGTGGCTGTGTAGAGGTTTGGCGTCTTAACTGGGTTTCTTGCTTTAGTAAATTGGAATTTACCCTGCAAATGTGAAATGCCTCTCTTTCTGTAATGCCTTGCATTGTTATATTGCGTTTTTATATAGTATTGATGGTTTCTATAATTGCGACGTGATGGTGGTATTAAGAGGTGGATTAAGTCAGGTAAGTTCCCACTGAAGGCCCAGGTACCAAATGCACCCCCCACTGATATAAGTTTAGCCCTAATGAGCCAGCTAGTGGCAAGAAAAAGAAGGCAAGGAAGAAACCTTAAGTGGAACCAGACTCAAAAGAGAACCTGTCCTTAGCCTGGTGCCAACAAATGTCAATTAATTATAGTTCCATCATTGTTGAGTTTATCAGCTATTCACTTCCATGTGTTTATTGCGTTCGATTGTTGCACAGGGTCATTGTCATGCTAGATAATTGTCTGTTAAATTTAAGCAAAATTGTAATGCTATAGAATTATAATTGTTATTATATTCAATGTTATTGTTCTAAATAATTTTGTGCTTCAGACTTTGTGGAAAAGGTTTGGGGGATAAACCTCACATAGATGTGATGAATGGGGTGCAAATACACAAATACCTTTGCTTAAGTTCTTAGGCACCTCGTGTTTGTTAGATTCAATAGATTAGATGTTGAGTTTTGATACTTAGACTTTATACTTAGACTTAGATACTTAGTTACTCCATTAAGTTCAATCATTTAATCTAAATGTGAACAGTTTTCTAAATCGAAAAAAAGGTTTTGATTAAAATAATGAAAAAATTAAGACGTACGGGTCGAAAACGAGGCGTGTGATGTACTCTTTGGGCATTCTGGGCAGCTGGTGAGAGAAAACATTCTGAAGGCCCACCAGCCACATCAAGATCTTCTTGTTAGGCTTCTGGTTGAGGGAGTTGCCAATGACGTGAAACTCTATCACTCCTCGTCTCTCTTCCAAGCGTGCAGCCTCGTCTCGTGCTGAGTGAGCAGAAAGGAGACTGGTCTGCGAGACAGGAGACAGGAGACATGCTTTCTGAGTCGGACGCTTTTTAGTCATCAGTTAATCCGTCTTTGATGTGAAACGCAGATGACAAGTCTAAAAATACTTTAATCATTAGAAACATCACAAACATATATAACAAAGAGTACAGACTATGTACCTCTGGTCCAAGCATAGCAGCAGGGTCTGTGATAGTGGACATGACTTCATTAATCAGCTCCATAGGAATGTCACCCATGACTCGTACTTTCTTAGTGTCTTCATGGGACGTTGGCTCAGAGGACTTTCGCTTCTCTCCACCTTCACAAACACACACTTGGTTTTGTTTTTCTGGTAAAGTCAGGTTTAGCTGCAAATGTTTTGGCACTACATCACTGCATCCTCCTTCCCACTCTTCTGAATTGACTCAGAAAAATGTCTCATGGCAGAAAGGTTTGCTACTTATTTTACGAATATGCAATTAATACATCAATAATTTCAAAATATTCTTACTTTATTTAATATGAACAAAAAATATGACATGAATAATACTGTAACCTCCATGACAGCAGGTATAGGGAGAGACTGCAATATTTGTATTGTTCTAAATCTAATATTTATAAATTGATTTTTTGCATTAGGATGATTGAATAAAACATGTAAAAGAATCCTATCTTTTTATATTCTCGCAAAAAAAAAATTATTGATGGCATGTCCTTGATGAAATAAATCATACCCCTAAAAGCTGTCAGTGGTTAAGTGTTTAGTGCATTAATGTTAACAATAACGTTTTACCTGCACTGGGTTCCATGGAGGTTGCAGTTTTGGTAGCAGGACTTGAGCTGCCTGTTCCTGTCAGGCCCACTGGAGACGAGGTAGTGTTGCAGTGGAGTGGCCGGGCCACTTGGGGCGTATTGATCACTAAACCAATCAGAAACAAAGACACACTGAACAAGACCAATGAGAGGAGAAGAGATGACATGTTGGAACAAAACTTTCAGAAATGACTGCAGGTATTAACAAAAATAAAATAAAATAAAATAAAATAAATATATATATATATATATATATATATATATATATATATATATATATATATATATATATATATATATATATATATATATAAAAATGTCAGTCTAATGTCAGGCAGCAGCACTATGCATCACATCAAACAGATACTGCACAAGAGCTTCAGTTACACGTTAAAAATCTAATATAAATATCTGTGATCTCTGTGACTTTAACTGTGGCATGGTTGCTGGTGCCAGATGAGCTGTATTGAGTATTTCAGAAATTGCTCATTTCCTGCTGGGATTTCCGCACAGAGCAGTCTCTAGTGTTTATACAAAATAGTACAAAAAATTACAGTTTTGTAGGTGGAAACATTTTCTTTGTGGCTTGGAAGATTGCCAGACTAGTTTAAACTGATATGTAGGCTAAAGTAAATCCAATTGTTACTCCTTACAACTGTGGTATGATGATCACTATCAGTTTGGTGATGTAAATGGCGAGTTCTCCACACTCTCTAAGGTAAAGTTTGGTGTTCCGCAAGGACCTGTCTTAGGCCCACTGCTTTTCTCTTTATATATGCTGCCTCTGGGTGAAATTATACATAAACATGGTATTCGCTTCCATTGCTATGCTGATGATACACAGCTGTATGTTTCAGCAAAGATGAGAGAGATCAGCTTAACAATGTTGAGGAGTGTGTAAAGGACATTAGACAGTCGATGCTTGATAACTTTCTTCTGCTCAACTCAGATAAGACAGAAGTACTTTTACTAGGACCACATGCAGCTAGAAGCAACCTTTCCGATTACGTAGCATGTCTGGATGGTGTTTCTATTTCAGCGTGTACAACTGACAAAGACATTGGTGTTATTATTTCCCCCTTGTCTTTTCTTTGAGGCTCATGTGAATAATATTACCAGGATCGCTTTCTTTCACCTTAGAAATATTGCTACAATTAGAAATCTGATGTTGTTACAGGATGCAGAAAAACTAGTACATGCTTTTGTTACATCTAGATTAGACTACTGTAACGCTTTACTGTCTGGGTGTTCGAGTAAGTGCATAAATAAGCTTCAGTTAGTTCAGAATGGAGCAGCAAGAGTCCTCACTAGATCTAGAAAATATAACCACATCACTCCTGTTTTAATCAGTATACACTGGCTCCCAATCAAATCTCGCATTGATTATAAAATACTGCTACTGACGTATAAAGCACTTAACGGTCTCACGCCGTCTGACGCTTTTTTTTAGGTAAAGGAGCAGATCTGGAGGGATCATGGATATAGAGTGTTTGGTGAACTGGGATATTTGTATGCTGTCATCCCCTCACTCTCACACGTTCACTCAGGTTTGTTGATGGTGGTGTGGTGGGTCGTCTCTTATCCCAGAGATCCCTCATGTCGGTGTTACCCTCTGGTTCTCCCTTTTAGCTATGCTGCCATAGCGAGTCTTGCCGGAGTCCAAACTGCACAGTGACATTAACTTTCATCCAACAATAAGGACACATAATAATCCATATCCTTCTATTCTTGTCACCTCTCTCTCTCTCTCTCTAAACATGCTTCTGAGGTTCCAGTGACCACTGTTCCTGCCCCTCTCCCCTCCGTGGATTTTCCCACTTCGTCCAGGCCTGCCTCTGGATAGTGTCCTCTTCGTTTGGAGGCCACTCTGTGCAGCTGGGGACGGTTTCCTTATCAATGCCTTGGGTGGGTCCATGAAATTCCGGAGTAAGAACGGGCGCTTTGAGGATGGATTTGGACTGTAGTTAATGTCAACAGTCTGCAGTTTGCTTCTGATAACCATCACTGTACCCTGCAACATCGTATATCTGCAATAAATGGTGCAAATTTGGTGCAACCCAGACAAGGATGGGTTCCTTCTTAAGTCTGGTTCCTCTCAAGGTTTCTTCCTTATGCCATCTCAGGGAGTTTTTTCTTGCCACAGTCACCACCGGTTTGCACATCAGGGACAAACTTACTTATAAAGAACATATTAATTTTTTATCACCACATTATCTGTGTAAAGTTGCTTTGAGACAATGTTTATTGTTAAAAGCGCTATACAAATACAATTTAATTGAATTGGTAGATACAGAATGTAATATCAACTGCATAAATCATTAACTCAACCTGTCTTTGTCTTTTTAAATTAGAAATTCTCCAGCAATTGCCTGATGCAATCCTCTCAACATAGACCAAAATCTCTAAGAAATGTTTCTAACATTCTGTAGAAACTATGCCATAACAAATTAGAGCTGCACTGAAAGCCAATGAGGTCCTATTATTGTCTTTACAGTGTTCTAAAGTGACTGAATATTTCAGTGTCCATGATTTTACATTTACGGCATTTGACAGAAACCCTTATCCAGAGCAACTTACATTTTATCTAATTTATACAACTGAGCAGCTATGGGTTTAAGAGCCTTGCTCAGGCACCCATGAGTAGCAGTTTAGTGTGGCTGGGATTTAAACTCACGACCTTCAGATCCAATACCTTAGCCACTAAGCTACTACCTTTGATGCCATCGAATTCTTGTCCTTGGCTAACAAGTCATTATAACTTAAAATTTCACTCACTCAATATTCAATTAAATTCAATTCATTTTTATTTGTATAGCGGTTTTAACAATGAACATTGTCTCAAAGCAGCTTTACACAGATAATGTGGTGATTAAAAGTGTTGTTTCATATGTTTTGTTTTTCTTTGTAACCATTATAAACTGTTGCATGTAAAAATCCCAGTAGGAAATTAAAGATTCTGGAAAACTCATACTAACCATGCTGAAAAAATCAACTAACCTTGCCACGAGTCACAGAGATCACCATTTTTCTTTCTTCATTTCATTCTGATAATTGATTCTGGAGCTCTTAATTGAAAAGCATTAACTGAAGCTCTTGACCTGTTTCTGCTTGATTTTATGCATCGTGCTGCTGCACCATAATTGTCTAATTTAGTAGGTGCAGGTGAAGTAAATATCAGATTATCTTGTTATAGCAGCACCTGTCATATGGGCACGCACAGGAAAAAATAACAAGCATAAGGATTTAAATGACTTTTTCTTAATCACCATGTTAGCAAAGCTTTTCCTGTCTACCATTGCTCCATGGTCCACTTCTGATGCTGGGACACAGGACTCTATATGTAATGCACTGTGTGCTCAGACAATCATAATCAGCATTACATTTTTCAGCAATTTGTGCTATTGTATCTCTTCTGTGAACTAGACTAAACAGGCTAACCGTTACACCTCTCACACAATCATGAGACAGCTTTGTTGATAGTTAACTGGTTGCCCTTTTGTGTTCACTTATGTGAGGCACTGGCAACTGCATAACAGAAAATATCCCACAAGATCTGCTGTTATGGAGATGATCCACCCAGACCCAACTTGCCAATTTGTTTGAATTGACTGTTTTCTTTCTGCCTAATACTTCCCACTCCTGTACAGGTGCTACTCTAATGAGATCAATCTTATTCACATATGCACATAAATAGTCTATGTACACACACAAAAGGGAAATAATGAAATCTGACATTTAACATTTTTTTTTTTTTTTTTAGAAAACTCAATTCACCTCTAGGGATATGTCCACCTGTTGCACCACCTATGGAGTCTTCACTCCAGATGGGAGAATTTGGGCTGTACACCTCCTCCTCCAACATCGACAGGAACCTAAATCACACAGGCAACATTTAACAGCAAACACATTTAAAATATTGTGTTTGAATGGTGTGCATGATCCTGCATCTCCTCACTTGGGGAAGTGTGTGAGGATAAGTGTTCGTTTCTCTGGAGGCAGTTTGTCTTTCTCCTGCCTGGCCTGCTCCAGCAGCTGCTTCCTCATGATGGTGAAGACAGAACGCAGCAGAGTGCGACCAAAGATCTGTGTGGCTTCATAGTGCGGGAGACTGTCACAAAACTGCGGCACATTACAGTAACAAAGCCACCTGCAACACAAACAACAGTTACACAAACAGTTTTTTACTACAATAATTTTACTCCTATATAAAAAAAGACTTCAAACACCTGGTGTAGTTGACTTTGTAGCTGGCCGTATCATCAATTTGAACACGCTGCCGTCTCAGCGATGGCGTCTCCAGTTGCCAGAAGTTGATCTGGTTAAGAAACATCTTAGCTAGTTCCAGGATGGTCTGACGCTCTTTAGATGGCAGGTGACTGAACTTGTATTGAACAAAGTTATTCACCCCCTAGAATACAGGCACCAGCATGTCTGCGCATCAGATTTTTCAATACAGAACTGCAGTGATACCTACAAATGTTCTTCCACAGCAAAATGACATTCAAGAACTTTTTTCACTTCTGCTTTGAGCTACATACTAAACTAAACATGATAGATAGATAGATGGATGGATGGATGGATGGATGGATGGATGGATGGATGGATGGATGGATGGATGGATGGATAGATAGATAGATAGATAGATAGATAGATAGATAGATAGATAGATAGATAGATAGATAGATAGATAGATAGATAGAGCAAATAGTAGCATTGTGCAAACTGAACAAGTGCAGATAAATATGTAAATAAATGTATAGAAAATTAAGATAAAGGCTCAGGCAGAGAAAATGTGCAGAAGCCGTTGATCAAGTACAACAAACAAATGGAATTAAAACAAGCGGAATTAAAAGAGGGTGTGTTTTCGATTTCCTGCTATGACTATACACGTCCATGGACTTAAAAAAAGTATGTTATTTAAATAATTTTAACTTCATCAAATATTTAATGGAAACTAATTTCAATAATTTAAAAGAAGTGTTGTCCCCTGCAAAGTTGATCTAATTGTAGACTCACTTGATTCTAAACCCTTGTACTTTTGCATTTATTTTACATCATCACAAACAAGACCACAACTCACTATATAAAAATATATATTTTTTATTATTATTATTACTTTGGTGTGATTTGTAATATAATAATATGTTTTAATATATGTAAATTATGATGTCATCAGCTAAAACATATGCTAAAGCTAAAACATCTCACACCATCTCGCACCATCTCACACCATCTCGCACCATCTCACACCATCTCGCACCATTTCATGTTTGTTACCATGGTATGCTTTCCAGTTCTCATGCTGTTACTTAACCAATTTTACATGGGAACCGTGCTCTGTTTTGAACTAGACTGCTGATGTGTACGCCTTCATAGTGACATTCCTGTCAAGTTGTTTTTGTGCTGGTGTAGGTCTATGTTGTTTACCTGCTCGATGCTGGGCTTCTCAAATGGTGGACTCTCTAAAGCCTCCACCACAGGTCTCCCCATTTGCAGAATGCATTTCCTTAGCAACTACAAGTTAAGAAGAAACTGATCTTCCTTTATGAGCAAAACAGCATGAAGAGCAAACTTGAATGAATTAATGAATGAATTGCCAATATTACATGGAAACGACCTTAAGTCACCTTAAACAGAGAGAAGTAGACTTGCTTAGTGTCAGCATCCTCCTCTTTGTGGACGCATGTGTAGAGATATTCCACATCCAGCACAATACCCAGTAACCTGTTCATCTCTTCCTCCGATACATTCTCCAGATGCGTTACATGATCTCCTGGCCAATGAAAGAGGGATGAAAGCTTACCCGCTTCAGAAACATCCATTCAGCTGGTCTGTTCCATCCAACCAGGCCTCATGCCTAAATGACATGTTGTAAGCGAAATTTGGTTTGGCTTCATTTTTACAGCCTTGCACACACACGTCTTACCTAAAGGGTGACTGCAACTCCTGCAAGGCTCCAGCAGATTTACTGCAGAGTTCAGTTGCTCAGCCCAGGGTGGGGTCGGAGGTGGCGGAGTAGGAGGCGGGTTTTGGCTCTTCCAGCCGTTACACTTACAAGATCCTTCAGCCTGTGGAAGCAAGCAAACTATTATGTCAGCCCCAGACGTCTTACTGCTAAAGACACCTATAATTACAAGTTTTGACAATCCAGGTTGTATGAACTATGCAAAAAAAAATTTATCAACCAGATGTGCTGCTACACTTTTACAGCTGAATAGAACAAAAAATGCATATTTTCTACATTTAAAAACATTAAGAACATTAATATATTTATACTAGGGCTAACAATCGATTTAAATAATTAATCACGATGAATTTTGATGATTGTCATGAGTTAACCGCAACTTAATCGCACATTTTTATCTGTTCTAAATGTACCATTAAATAAATATTTTTCAAGTTTTTTATATTCTAATCAACATGGGCAAATGTACATTTATTATTAGTGAAACCAAACTCAACATAGAGAATGAAGATAAAATATTATTGTTAATATGTTTTAAAGTAATTAAGATGTTTTAAATCACGTATCTCATCAGGACATCAAACAGAACTTTTGCTATGATTCCACACGGACAGTTTAAATTGCCAGATGTTGCATCATAGCAAATTTTGGTGCTTGATTTAAGATTCGGCGCATCAGTAAAACAAGTTTGAGAGTTGTTTTTTTTAATATATATGACTAAAGAAAGGACATTGTGATAAATGTCTGTTGCATTGAAGGTTTTAATTTCACCTCTTTCATATAGATTTATTTATGGTTTTTATTAAAAGGTCAAACAGAAATGGGTGCGTTAATAAAATTTGTAATGAATTTGCGTTAACGCGTTATTAACACGTTAATTTTGACAGCCCAATTCATACAGCTGCATTATTGCAACACACAGATGATGATGATCTAGCGATCTAGCTCTATTAAAGTGCCCTGGACAAAATGCAAATACCATTCACAAATTGGTCAAAAATCATGTTTTAAAAAAATCCCAAATGCTATCTTGTAAAATATTAATCACAGAAAACATTGAAAATGTTTCCCCTTTCACATGTGGTCATTTACAGTCACTACACTGTAGGAAGCAGTGATTTTATTAAAACATTATCTATATATATATATATGAAACAGAAACTAATTAATCAGATTAAGTTTATTTGTCCTCTTGGTGCAAATTATGAGTCTGCATCTCTGGTGAGTAGGTTGTATTTGATTTATGTTTTTGTCATGTTATTAGACAAATATTGATTCTGAACTGCTCCAGATGATGTAGGTGCACAGTTGCAGTTGTAGTGTAGAGGTTTGGAGTCTTAACTGGGTTTCTTGCTTTAGTAAAATGGTTTTCACCCTCCATATGTGAAATGCCTCTCTCTCTGTAATGCCATGCATTGTTATATTGCGTTTTTGTATTGTATTCATGGTTTCTATAATTGCAACGAGATAGTGGTGGTATTAAGAGATGGATTAAGTCAGGTAAGTTCCCACTGAAGGCCCAGGTACCAAATGCAAGGCCAGCCACTAATATATATATATATATATATATATATATATATATATATATATATAGAGAGAGAGAGAGAGAGAGAGAGAGAGAGAGAGAGAGAGAGAGAGAGAGAGAGAGACATAAATTATAAAGTATAATCAAAAAGAAACTATTCTGTTTTCGTCCCGTCCAAGATTATTACTATGCATTCTGTTTATTTGTAAGTGTTTAATACTGTGACTGTTAGGGCCAAAAGGGCCAAAAGTGCAGAAACGGGGTAGGTAATAAAATTAACCACTAGACTCTTGGCTGTACTGGAGGAATCGTGTGCGTGTGCATGTGTGTGCGCGCGCGCTCTGTGACTGTGACGCTGCACTGAATAGGCGGGCTCGCGCTCTGTCTGTAGCCCCACCCACCTACCCTCCACCCCCCTTCTCGCAGCTGTCACCCTGTCAAAACAAAGACCAAAGAACTGCACAAACCCAACAAGGTCGCTTACGTTTCCCAAACAGAACTTCCGAACACAGGCTTCGGCTTCGGAACGTGTCAGCGTCACAACATGTCGGCGAGATGAAACACTGTGAGATCACAACACCTACGCGAGCACGCGCACAGTGCTTACAAACTCGAGCCCAGTGTTTACACCCTGTTCACTGCAACTCTGAGATCCGGATCACTACGCTAAAAGAAGCGAATTTGTATGGCTGAACATGTAAGGATAAGAAAAAAAAAAAAAGGAACTATGTCGGATTTTAGAAAGTGGACGCTTTTTAGTGCTGCGCTTGCAGTTTTCTGAGAGTTCCGAGTGCAGCTCAGGTCTCACTCAGGTCTCACTTCACTCTACAAAACAACAACGAAACCCTCACTGCCGATTCATTTCTGGTGGAAAGCATGAAGGTCATGTCGGAAGCGTACCTTGCAGGAAGAGTACACAGCGAGTTTCTCGAGTTTCTTGAGGCGCGGTGAGCAGCGGAGCTGAGCCTTCGCAGCCGCCGAGCCGTGCGCACTTCCCGCGGTATTCTCCGCCATGGCCGCGCCGCGAGCTCCGCAGCTCCGAGCCCCCCCCCCACGGGCCCTTCCCTCTCACCGTGTGCCGAATCAGTCGTCTCGGTTCCTCTGAGAGATTTTTTTTTCCTTTCAGTCTTCGGTTGTGTGCTTCTTTTTTCCCCTCACTCTTTCTCTCTAGCGCTCTCTTTTACTCCTCCACAGCGGGATCAGACATGGCGTTCATCCCTGTCTTTTTTCCTCGTTTCGCTTGATATTGTAAATTTCACAGTTTGCCCGCTAGGGGACAACAACAACAACAACAATAATAATAATAATAATAATAATAATAATACCTATTTGCTATTATAATAAGCTCCACTCTTCTGGGAAGCTGTTTCACTCAATTTTGGAGTGTGGAGATTTGTGCTCATTCAGCTACAAATGGTGTTAATACCAAAAGTCAGGTACTGATGTGTGAGGGAGGCCTGGGGTGCAGTCAATGTTCACATTCATCCCGAAGGTGTTCTGGGTTGGGGTTCTCTATAGCAGATCTTCCACTCCAACCAGCTGGAACAGGTTTGGGTCTTGTACTTCAAGTCAAGTCAAGTCAAGTTTATTTGTATAGCGCTTTTCACAACAGACATTGTCTCAAAGCAGCTTTACACAAATCAACAGTGAAGGTGAATGGTGTGAATTTGTCCCTGATGAGCAAGCTGTGGCGACTGTGGCAAGGAAAAACTCCCTTAGATGTTATGAGGAAGAAACCTTGAGAGGAACCAGACTCAAAAGGGAAACCCATCCTCATTTTGGGTGACATCAAGAGTTTGATCATAAATCTTTCAACAATACAGAACACTGGAGAGTGAGAACTAACATGATTACTGGAGTATAAGATTATAAGTGATGTTCTTTCTGCAGTCTTATACAGTCTATATGGTTAGTAGCTCCGAGTTTTATGAGCTCAGCATTTGTGATCACCACAGATCCAGCATCAGCTTCTCCATGCCAGAGCCTTTAACACTCCAGGAGGTCCAATGCCAAACTCCACACATGTAGCGGGATCCAAATGGCACTGGTACGTCTCTAGATGGTTCGGGATGTTTGTGAGTTCGGCATCTACTTCTTCAAAGGTCCGTAATCATCACGAGGTGGGAGGTGACTGGAGCTGGCCAAACCTCAGGGTGTCTCGGGATGGGGAGAGAAAGAGAAGCAGTGGAGAGCAATTAGCGTAGCTGCTGTTCATGATATTAACAGCACAAGTTGATAATGTGCATGTGATCAGATGTTCTGGAGCACAAGGTTATGATGTGATGTGTGTTATGTGTAGGCTTTGCTAAAAAGATATGTTTTTAATCTACACTTAAACTGGGAGAGTGTGTCTGAGCCCCGAACACCGTCAGGAAGACTATTCCAGAGTTTAGGAGCTAAATGTGAAAAAGCTCTACCACCTTTAGTGGACTTTGCTATTCTAGGAACTACTAGAAGCCCAGAGTTTTGAGATCTCAGGGAGCGTGGCGGATTGTAGCGAGTTAAAAGACTGGATAGATATATGGGAGCCAAACCATTTAGTGCTTTATAAGTGAGAAGTAATAGTTTGTAGTCTATTCGAAACTTAACAGGAAGCCAATGTAGGGACGATAAGATCGGGGTTATGTGATCATATTTTCTTGCCCTTGTAAGAACTCTGGCTGCTGCATTCTGGACTAACTGAAGCTTGTTTATTAATGATGCAGGACATCCACCTAGTAACGCATTACAGTAGTCTATTCTGGAGGTCATGAACGCATGGACGAGCTTTTCTGCATCGGATATGGACAACATATTTCTTAGCTTAGAAATATTTCTAAGGTGAAAGAAGGCTGTTTTAGTAACTTGATTGATATGATTTTTGAAAGACAAGTCGCTGTCTAAAATAACACCCAGGTCTTTTACTGTTGAATTAGTGGTTACAGAACATCCGTCTAAATGCAGGTTGAGATGCTGGAGCTTCTGTATACTAGTTTTTGGTCCGATGAGCAAAATCTCAGTCTTATCGGAATTTAAAAGTAGAAAGTTATGGGTCATCCAATCTCTTATTTCCTTAACACACTCAGTTATCCGACTTAATTGAGCTATATCGCCTGGTTTAGATGAAATATATAGCTGAGTATCATCAGCATAACAATGGAAGCTAATTCCATGCCTTCTAATAATATTTCCTAACGGAAGCATGTATATTGTGAACAGCAGGGGTCCTAGAACTGAACCTTGCGGCACGCCATAATTTACTTGCATTAGCCTGGATAGCTCTCCATTTAAATCTACGAAATGGTAACGATCGGACAGGTAGGATTTAAACCAGCTTAATGCCTGTCCCTGAATGCCGATGTAATTTTGTAATCGATCTAGGAGGAGATCATGGTCTATAGTGTCGAATGCAGCACTAAGATCAAGTAAAACCAACAGCGAAATGAAGCCTTGGTCTGAAGCTAAAAACAGGTCATTAGTTATTTTAACTAGAGCAGTTTCTGTGCTATGATGGGGCCTAAAACCTGACTGAAATTCTTCAAAGATATTGTTCTCTTGCAGGTAGGAACATAACTGGGCAGCGACAATCTTTTCTAAAATCTTAGACATAAATGGGAGATTTGAAATGGGTCTGTAATTTGATAACGTGTTTGGATCCAGATTAGGTTTTTTAATGAGGGGCTTAATAACTGCTAACTTGAGGGATTTAGGGACGTGACCTAAAGATAGTGAGGAGTTAATAATATTTAGAAGAGGTTCACCAGTTGTATATAACACTTCCTTCAGTAATTTAGTAGGAATTGGATCTAACTGACATGTTGTCGATTTAGCTTTGGCAATAACATTATACAGCTCTTCCTGTCCTATACATGTAAAACAGTGGAGTTGTGGAGTTGAAGGTAACACTGTCTCAGGAGATGGTGTCAGAGGTTGAACTGCCACAATTGTTTTTCTAATGTTATCTATTTTTTCAGTGAAGAAAATCATAAAGTCCTCACTACTAAACTGTGATGGAACACAATTTTCAGAGCCCTGATTTGTAGTTAGTTTAGCTACTGTACTGAAAAGGAACCTGGGATTGTTTTTGTTGTTTTCTATAAGTTTGCTCAGGTGTTCAGCTCTAGCAGCTTTTAGCGCCTGTCTGTAGCTGAGCATACTGTTTTTATACGCGATTCTAAATACCTCCAATTTAGTTTTCCTCCATTTTCTCTCCAGATTACGTGCTGTTCTCTTGAGGGCATGCGTATGACTATTATACCAAGGTGCAGGTGCTTGTTCTCTAACCTTTTTTAACCGGATGGGGGCAACGGTGTCTATTGTGCTAGTGAGGATAAGGTCTATGTTGTTAGTTATCTCATCAAGATTATTGGTAGTTATGGGTTTAGTGAGAAATTGAGATAAATCAGGCAGGTTATTTATGAATCTGTCCTTAGTGGTTGGAACAATAGTCCTACCAAGTCGATAACGTGGTGCAACACGGCTAATCTGCTCTACCGGTAGTGTGTACAGTATGAGGTAATGGTCTGTGATGTCATCACTCTGAGGTAAAATATCTATATTAGTGACGTCTGCTCCGTGGGATATTATTAAGTCTAATGTGTGGTTAAAGCGATGAGTTGGTCCGGTGACGTTTTGTTTAACCCCAAAAGAGTTTAATAAGTCAACAAATGATAATCCTAGAGCATCGTTTACATCATCTACATGAATATTAAAATCTCCTACAAGCAGCACTTTATCAAAATCGATCAAGAGATCTGATAGAAAACAAGCAAACTCTTGAAGAAAATCAGCGTAGGGCCCTGGGGGTCTGTACACGGTGACCAGAGCGAGTTTTCTATGTCTGTCTGAAAATACAACTTTAAGAACGAGCACTTCAAATGATTTAAAACTGAATCCTAACATCTGACTAACAAGTCAAGTGACAGGAATATTTACATTTTTTTTTGTGTACCACAATGTTGTGGTAAGTTTAAGGAAAAAACACATGTAACTGGTCTTCTTTTACATCACGTGAACTACCGTCTGTGTGTGTGTGTGTGTGTGTGTGTGTGTGTGTGTGTGTCGCTTACCTGCAGAAGAAATGACACCAGGATGCACTATGGGAAGAAAGCAAGTAAAGGCAATGTGATGCTATTGGTAGTGTGTTGCTGAGAAACCTTAAGCCTGGGCATCCATGTGGATGTATCTGTTTGTACCTACCACCTACCTAAACATTGCTGCACACCAAGATAAACCCCTGATAGTAACTGTATTCCCTAATGACATTGGGTTTTATTTAGCATGATAAAGCTACTTGTACATTCACACTGTAAAATTTGTTCAGGAATTGGTTTTTGTAACATGACAAAAAGTTCAAGGTGACTGCAGATTTCAGTCCTATTGAGCATCTGTTGTACATGCTTTACAAACAGGTTTGCAACAAACAGGACTTAAAGGATCTTATGCTAAATTCCTGGTGCGTGATATCTTACACCATCAGAGGTCATGTGGAGTCCAGGCCTCGACAGATCAGATCTGTTTTGGTGATACAAGCGAAGGAGGAATAAATTGGGAATAGGATATTTAACCACTACGTGAGTGTGATGGTCAGGTGACCACATCCGTGTCCAAGGCAGCAGACTGTAATTTTAGAGTGAATGTCATATCTATAATAGTTTGATTATTTTGTTGTTAAGACTATTTATTAATTAGATCACTGAATATAACTGAACATGTTTTTTCATGTAAAAACAGAATCATTAAATCCAAACCTTGATTCAAAACTTTGAAACAGATCGTGGTTACTGTACAATTTTTTGTTTTATTGATTATCTAGACAAATTCCACATCCTTACTAAGAGTTAGATCTGTACAGTAAACAGAAAAGTTTACTACATTGCAACACCCTATTTACAGTAAATATCTGCATGTTCACACACACACACACACTTTATGTTTACATATACATTATATATATATATATATATATATATATATATATAAAAGCATTCACACAAATACATACATTAACACACAGAGTAAGGGGAAATTGCCAATTTTTGTTTATATTTATACTTACTGTGTACTTAAAGCACAATGTCTTTTGACTGTGAGCTTACAAATATGAAACTAAATGTATATGTACATATGTATAAGATACAAAATAGAATTTATACAAAGATTAGCAATCATGGTGACGGTCAAGAGCTTTCTCATGTTCTCAGTGAGAACACGGTTAAGCACACTCACAGCAATAGCTACAGAGCTTTAACAAACGATTTAAACATGTCTATCAGTACGATTGTTTCTCTATTATACAGGTGGAAAGTTCATAGAATCACTAAATAAAAGCCAACTGTCTCATGAAAAGAGTTGCAAACTAAAAGCAGCAGTCAGACCAAATCAGTCCAATTGGGCTCTACATCTCACATACCACTTTGAACAAAATAATTTTGAAAACTCTAGCAATTGCTCAGCATGTCATGTTTGTACAATTGTAAGGTTGTGTGCTTGATACCAAGAACACAGTTACCACTGCGAAACACTGTGGGCCCATCAGGATTACAAGGCTGAAAATGTTACTTGGGCATTGCACACCATTGAATAAAACTAGAACAGAGTGCTGCATCAAGACTCATTAGGGACAAATATGTAAGGAAACTAAATACATGGAGAAGATGTGTATTTCTACAAGACTGTGAGCACACACACAATGCCTTAAGACTGATTCCAAGACATGCTTTTTTCCCTAGGCAATTGACTTGATTGATAGTGGATACATTTACAATTCTGCAAAGAGATACTGGCAAAAATGCTAAGTGCCAGCAATGCCTATTCAACTAATAATTATATATATATATATATGATGCGATAACTACTACTACAAGTGTATTAAATACCAAAAGTGTCTGAGTGTCCAAATACTTATCTCCCCTCACTATATGTTTGCATGTATGTATTATACCTAACACACACACACACACACACACAAACACACACACACACACACACACACACACACACACACACACACACACACACACACAGGCTGTACTTAGGGCAGATAGCAGATATAGTCACACAAAATTAGTGCAAGGCATGTGTCTTCAAACCAGAGAGACAGTAAAAAGTTCATCATCAGGACATGTGTGCTAAAGAGAGGGGATCATGTGTAAAGCGCAGAATATGGGTCAAAATGACCTTGTAGTACCTGGACAACTTTATCCAAACATGCATGCTAGCAGACAGACAGAGGCACTCGCGTGCACACAAAAGATCTGACAGATTAGTAAAGACTGCTCTGTTCAGGCCAGAGAGGTTGTAGCAATATGTCTGGCTGCATGTGAATGTGAAAAACAGGGAGAATATTTTGTTGGTATTAAGAGTTTTCAGGCAGTATCGTCAACATATGTCTGCAGGTGGCTAGATGGACGTAGAGTCAGACGTGACAAAAAAACATGCTAAAAGAAAAGGGAATTAATCGGTCACATACTTTCTCTTTTTCTGCTTGTGCCTCAGAATAATGTTCAAAATATTGATTTGTGTTTAGGCCTATTAGTGAAAGGTGCATGCTTCAAAATACTTTTCTTTAAAACAAAGAAAATAATAATAACAAAGCAATAGAAAACAATAAGATCCTTTTTAACAAATAATTAGATAATAGAGTCTAAATAAATAGAGTCTCTTTATCTATCTAAAAAGTGCCACCCTGTTGCCTAGGGATAATGAATGGCATAAAGGTCAATAATATTTTTTTTCAGAGAGTTATGTTTGAGCATAAGCCATAACCATCAGAGAAAAATACAGAAGCAGTGTAGAAAGGTCCACAGGGACAGAGGAGCTTAGCTTTTGTTTCTGCAGACCACTGAGTTATGCAATGGAACAAAATAGGGCAGGTCATTAGTTACAGCCATAAACAAGTCTGGGGTGGAGGCAAGGCGTTGCGTTAGTTTGGACGAGGGGTGTTTTGCATTAGTTAGCAGCAGTCTCCGTTTCTGGGAGGTGGGGCCGTATCGGTTAATGTCACGGGCTGATTGGCCACATTGCCAGCTCCAGGAGCCTGTGGCTCACTCTTCGGCAACCGTTTAGCTTAAACAAAGAGGGAAGAGAAGGAAAGCTGTGCTTATTGAACTGACTAGAAAAACAACATTATTCAGAGAGAAGTCTATTCTATTAAACACACAGCTGGTTTACAAAGGTAAAAAAAAGACCTACCAATAGCCATAAAAATTTCATTCACATTCATAGAGGTCTTGGCTGATGTCTCCATGAAAAGCAAACTGTTCTCGTCTGCATAAGACTGGGCTTCCTGAAATAAAACGAACAAAAAAATGAAAATAAATAAACAATCCATTAGAGATGAGTCCACACATCTATGAAAATACCCAGAAATCTCAAATGGAATCCTCATCCCTGAAATGTATTTTTGAAATACATACACCTGTACACCTGGACATTTAGTCCAGTATCCAATCAGGTAATCATGTGGCTGCAGCACAAGTAACAAAATCATGAAAATACAGGTACAGATCACCTTAGAATGAAGAATAAGTTTAATCCTTATAGAGTGTCTAATAAAATAGCCTAAAGCTAAACTCATTTAAAGGGAAGAAATGATGCTGCATTTCCAATTTATGCTATAATGAGCCATTATAATTTGACATCTGTTCAACTCTGGGTTCAGAAGACCATACGGAGGTCCTGAATAAAGGTTTGGAATCAAGAGTTAGGCAGCAGCAAACCCACTTTACCAACACCAAGCTGACTGAACAGCATTGTTTGTAAAGAAGGAAAGTGCTAAGTGAATATAAAGTAAATAAATGCTAATGAAAGAATCTAAACTACTGAGTATTGCATTAAATAAATATCTTGGGTTTCATTGAAGATCACACATTATTTACCAGGTCTAATATACATTGCTCGGAGCTTCTTTAAAAAGTCATTATTTAAAATGATTTTAGTTGTGTTAGAGTTTTTAAAAAATTGGTTAGAAAAATATAGGAAAGTATAACAATAGTGTTTCAAATTATTTACATAGGCCATAAGTTAATGTAGCCTAGGCAAGAATAATCCACACCTCACCTGTTTTTAATTCATGATGCAGAGGTGAATAACCTCTGTAACTGTATTTTTATCATGGCTACAGTTGTTTATACAGCAACACTGATTAAACAACTGTGTTCACTCTCACCTTCCTTAAAGACAATCAGAATCAAGTATTCAGACTGACCATGGAATAAGATAAAGTATAGTTCATTTATATGCTGGCTGAAATGTATATTAGTAAAAAGTGATCGATATGCACATACTGTATGTCTGTCAGAAAATATAAAAAAAAACACACACACACATTTCTGTAGTGCTTCAACACTCACCTGGATGTCAACAGCTCTCTTACTCGCGAGATCAGCCTTGTTTCCAGACAGAGCAATGACAATATTTGGACTGGCCTGCCGCTGAAGCTCCTTTACCCAGTTCTGTGCTCTGGCAAATGACTCCTATACAGCGAAAGGGAGAGAGAGAGAGAACTGATTTAAATAAATGTTTAAATAGATAACATTTAATTAACAAATATAAGTATGTAAAACCGTATGTTATTCTAAAAACCAATCAGTTTCAAGTAAAATATATAAATAAATGAGATTTTAGCCTTATTTTTAAAGGGTTAGTGTATCTGAACACCATTACCTGTCTAGGGTTAGAGTTTGTGTTAGTCCCAAATTAAATTCTTCATAGGTCTCTTTTCAGAAATTGTTTTTGCATGAACTTTACACCAAAGGCTATCCCTATTCTAGCCTTTTCTCCCTACAGGTGATATGAACACGTTAGTACTAATGACTTTATCTAGCAGGACAGGTTAGCTGAGACAGGCAGAGCTAAAAAAAAGGCCATTTATTTTAGAATCAGAAAAGGTGCAATAAAACCCTTGACACAACATGTGACTCACTCCGTTAGTGATGTCGTAGACCACTATGGCAGCCTGCGCTCCTCTGTAGTACATAGGGGCCAGACTGTGGTAGCGCTCCTGCCCAGCTGTGTCCCAAATCTCAAACTTCACTGTAGTGTCATCCAGGCACACCGTTTGAGTCAGGAAGGCCGCTGGGACCAGAAATTACCAGAGATGGGGGTTAGCATGGAAATATACTCTTTTAAAATAGATGCAAATCTTAAAAAATTATCCAAATTATAAAATTCTGCCACCCCAAAGCTTTAATATACACAGTGTGTGCGTGTGTGTGTGTGTGTGTGTGTGTGTGTGTGTGTGTGTGTGTGTGTGTGTGTGTGTATATATATTTATTATATATATATATTTATTAGCGGACCAAAATTCCTCCACAGCGCTGTAACAGACTCATTGCAAGTTATCACAAACGCTTGATTGTGCTGCTAAGGGTCACCCAACCAGTTATTAGGTTTCAGGGGCAAACACTTTTTCACACGTCCATGTACTTTTGGATTTGTTTTTCCTCAATAATAAAAACCTTTATTTAAAAACTGCATGTTGTGTTCACTTGTGTTATCTTTTACTAATATTTAAATTAGTTTGATGATCTGAAACATTAGTTTGACAAACATGCAAAAAAATAAGAAACCAGAAAGGGAGAAAACACCTTTTCACACCACTGTATACACACACACACACACACACACACACACACACACACACACACACATTTACATACACACATCTGGACGGTTCAGCTGAAATAGTTTACCATGCCTCTTGTAATAAACCTTCCATAGGTGTTCTTCACTAGTTGGAGATTTTCTTTCTGACATTGCAATCCAGTTCATCCTACAGCAGTTCAATAGGATTAAGGTTCAGTGACTGAGCAGGCCATTCCTTGATAAATAAAACTCCAGTCGACTGTTTGCTCTCTAAATAACAGGTACAGATATTGGATGTACGGTATGCTTCAGGTCATTGTCTTGTTGTATAGTGAAGTTGGCTCCAATTGGCCGTAGTCCAGATGGCTTTGTATTATAAAATGGTTATGGCCATGTTAGTTCAGTATTCCTTTCACCTGGAATAAATCTCCAACTTTCCCTGCTCCAAAACAACCCCAAAACATCAAGCTTCCAACTCCATGTTTGACTGGGGGTGTAAAGCAGTCTGGTAACTTTTCTACTGTTCTTCATCTTACAGACGCCATAAAAACGTCACATTTAAGTCAATCTTTCCAAAGAACTTTCTTCTAGTCACTCATTTTCCAAGTTTTGTGTTTTTTTGCCTTTTACTTTGTTTGTGCAGGAACATGCATGTGTCTCAAAAATGATAAAAGTCTAGGAGACAGACAGTATATATATATATAGAGGAGAGTAAAAAAAGATCCTGAGAATGTGTGTTGTATTATATGATGGCCACTTTACCACTGCTGCTTATGGCAACAATTTGGTGTTTTTGTCCTGTACCTTTTATATATATATTTAAGGATACCATTGCACCATAGGTGGCACCATAGCACCATAGGACATATGGGGTATCACTTACCTCCTATAGTGCTCTCCTGAAACTCATGGAACTGGCCCTTGACAAAACGCAGTACGAGACTCGACTTGCCAACTGCAGACTCTCCCAGCAAAACTAGTTTAAACTGGCAGATCTTGTTGCCCGCATTGGCCCCGTTGGGCCTAGTCGCTGCTCCCCGATTGGCCATGACAGATGTCGATTTCCCCTTCTCCTTCCGGTGCACTCACACTGCACTATTCAAGGAAGATTTAGAGAAATGAGAATGAGAGTATTTCATGTAAACCAAGAGTCTAGATGTTTTTTGAAATAACCTCCAAAAATGAAGCAAAGGGCATTAAAATGGTGTAACACCCACCTAGCAGCGTATTACTTATAACCCAATTATAACCATGGTCACTTACCAGCATTAACAAATTAAAGCTGTTGTTGAAAACTGAAGTAAAAATAATGAGCCGTTATCTTTAGTTCATATATGTGCAGTATATCAGATCTAAACACCTGCTGCTCAAAATTTTACACAGATAAAGTAACAATAATGTAGTAAAGCGCTAAAAAATTAACAGCAAACGTCAACCATAATAAAACTGTAATGAATGGACATTAAGTGTCACCAAGATGAGAATCTTCAGATTTCTTCCTCATCCAATCTCAGGGATTTTTTAATTGCCACTTTCGCCACTGGCTTGCTCATTAGGGATAAACCTATACACACTAACATATAAATTACAATTGTTTAACCGTTTTATTTCTGTAAAGCTGCTTTGGGACCATTGTTAACAACGCTATGAATAAATAGTTATTAAAGAAATTCGGTGTGTGTGTGTGTGTGTGTGTGTGTGTGTGTGTGTGTACGTCTGTACAATGTCTAACAAAGCTGTTGGTCTTAACTCTTTGCGATATCTTTCTCATTTTAACATTTTCTTCTCCAGTTAAATTTTAATTGATCTTGTACACTCAAGAATGATCCATGTAGCTCAGTAAAATTACTGGGAAAAGTTTACAATAGCTGTGTCACTCTGTATGAAAATGGGACTGTATGTTACTAGTAAAGGCATATACAAATACGTATGTAGGTATAAGGCGGCACATTCATTTAGAACGCTGGTTAAACTGACCACAACTATCTGTGGGATCAACGGTTTAAATGCACATCTTCCTTCCAGCCAATCAGAGTTCAGTATTTAGGCAAATACTTATATTTAGCAAATAATGCAGGTTTTATTTTCATACGTGTAACAAAATAGTTGAGTTTGGGTATGAGTTTGGCAAAGGATGGTGACATTTTAAGCGCTTATACAACCCATCTTTTAAACATGGAAGTGAAAATACAACACGAGAAGATGAACAAACAAAAGAAACATCATTTTAATATTACCACGAATATACTTTGCTACATCTGTCTGTCCTGTTTTATCTATTGACATTATCCTTTTTTACAAGAAATTAACAAAAATATACAAGAAAAAAGAAAAAGAAACTCTGAAACTAAAAATTATTAATTCTGGGGCAAAAATGTAACAGTCTTCAAATAAACAGCATTCTTTTCTAACAGCATGGTATATGAATGTGCTGCCTGAGTTTTCCTTCATATTTTGAAAGTGTAAAGGTAGATTAGTGAAAAGGAAACAGTTAGAGAAGAATACTGTTTATTTCAAGAATTTATATATTTTAGCCAAAGACTTTATTGGTTTCAGTTTCACAGTTTTCTCTCCTTGTATATTTTTTGCTTGTTTACTATAAGAGTGTTATAGACAATCATTTTTAGATATTTATAGTCAATCATATAATTCCATACAAGGTGCATTATTGAACATCCATGTTGAGACGCCCAGGAATCCACAGAAATTACTGTCACTCAGATCTATAGAAAACCTGCTCTCATTCTCCTGCATGTTTAGTTTGCTTCGTAAATAAGATATAATTAGGTTACAGCCATGGTATCAACATCATACAGGATATAATCTGACACACCTGTTTAACAGGTTGCTCAATAACACGTTTTGCATTTTAAAGAGTGTTAAATGTTCTACAGAAGATACGTGTGTACTGTAATGCATCAGAAAGTTCACAGCAAAGAAAGTGTAGTCATGATAGTTTTTGACTGTCTATTGCACTGAAATATCAGATGTCTACAAATGTCTGTTTGCTATAATTTGATCATTTGTTCCAGGGAAAACTGGTAGGCTTTACATTTCCTTCTGGTGATGCCCACATCTGACAAAATGGTGCAAAAAACTAAAAACATCCAGTGAGCATCAGCTCATGTTATTGATGAAAGAAATCAGAGAAAAATGACTGAACTAGTTTGAGCTGCCAGGAAGGACAGAATAACTCAAATTAGCTACTCTTCACAACTGTGGTGAGCAGAAAAGCATCTCAGGACACTGAACCTTTATGCACCTGAATTAGAACTGGCTTCGTCTCCTGCCAGCCAAGAAGAAATCTGAGGAATCTGACTGAACACACACTGCAGAGGCTTTAAGGAAGAAGAATAAGCCTTTTCATGTCGCCGACATGAACCTCAGCACAGTCAAATATTTATCATTATCAAGTTCCTGTTTTGCTTTTCCCCGAATGATCTGAAGGCCACCATAGTTCAACACAACCCCCTGAGAACTTAATGCACAAACCAAACAGCTCTACAGCTCCACAGTACCCAAACCCACCCTGGACATCTGGAGCAATCTAAAGAAATAGTAAATGCTATGAAATCAACATGAACATAAAAACCCAGTTAGATAGTAGGCTCAAATTTACTGTCCTGCCTGCTATTTGCATTAGAGTAAATAAAGACAAGCTCTTTTCGCTTTAACAACATTTCACACTTGTACATGTAGTGTGGCTTTTCCCCTAAAAGCAGAATCACTGCACTTGGCCTGTTATTTACTGTCGCTAAACAGGCTAGCAGGCTAAACCTGACACACTGAATTGCGACACACCAAATGACCACCGCATCGAACACTGTCATGCTTCGCTGTCATCTTTTACCTGGATGTCAGGCGACAGGTTGAGGACACCTGGGGGATGTCGGGATAACTGAGCGCTTCCTTATATTACACAAATTTCACTAACCAAGAACACGTCCCTTGTTTGTTTGTTCGTTCGTTCGTTCGTTCGTTCTCTCTCTCTCTCTCTCTCTCTCTCTCTCTCTCTCTCTCTCTCTCTCCACTTCCCTTTCAGAACCAAAACACAAACAGGCTCTTCCGCCCCTCTTTGCCACGTCAGGTGGCACGTCTGTCTGTGGTTGGTTAGCCGATCTGCGCATGCGCAGACAACGGCGACGCCTGGGTATCTTGCGTCGCGCATGCGCAAAAAGTTGCTATTCTAGATAGATCCAACTTTTTCATTTCGTTCATTTCATTCGTTCTAGTGGTGGACGAAGTACACAAACCATATAGTAAAGCACTAGGTAAAATATTACTTCAGTAAAAGTACAAAAATTTTTTTGCCTTTAAATGTACTTAAATATCCAAAGTGCTATTGTTTATTATAGCTATAACGTTCCTATAATTTTTTTTTTATCACAAGACTATTCAACTGAGTTTATATGAAAAGACTCTAATGTTACTCTTAGCACACCAATCTATTGATATAATGATATTAATGAGTCTAACACTAATTGATATCTGTTAAAATTGTCATGAGCCCAAAATCTTCTTTTCAACTACTTAAAAAAAAAATCGCACAAATAAGGCCACAGGTTTTGTGGCAAGTTCTAAGCATGTGCTCTTCCCTGACGAGTGACTTGCTATGTGCTTGACAAGTTTTTATCCACTCATAAATAAAAAAGATACGACTAACCCATTAGGGTTGCACAAGCCAGTGCACACTTAGTGCCGGTCCCAAGCCCGGATAAATGGGAAGGGTTACGTTAGAAAGGGCATCCAGCGTAAAACTTGGCAAATTAAATATAAAATTAAATATCTAGCTGTCTCCCTTATCACTTCTGCAGTAGGTGCCCAATCATCCAGCATCTCTTCACCACCACCGAGCCCCTGTCTGACCTCTTCCATGAATCTCACACTACAGTCTTCCTCCTTCAGTTTTCTATTCTTTTTTCAGTCCTCACTCTTCTCTGTCCCCTGCCAGACTGTCCCCTGTCAATACCTTACAGTCTCCCATCTCCTTAAGGTTGCATCTCCGACATAGAACATAGTCCATGGATGGTGGTAGATTTTGCTAAAAGGATGGAAATGCCAGTGAACACCCATTTTAAGAAGAAGGAGGAGCATAGGGTGACATATAAGAGTGGAGGAACACAAGTGGACTATGTTCTATGTCGGAGATGCAACCTTAAGGAGATGGGAGACTGTAAGGTATTGGCAGGGGACAGTCTGGCAGGGGACAGAGAAGAGTGAGGACTGAAAAAAGAATAGAAAACTGAAGGAGGAAGAGTGTAGTGTGAGATTCAGGGAAGAGGTCAGACAGGGGCTCGGTGGTGATGAAGAGATGCTGGATGATTGGGCACCTACTGCAGAAGTGATAAGGGAGACAGCTAGAAAGGTACTTGGTGTGACATCTGGAAATAGAAAGGAAGACAAAGAGAAACAGAATTGGGATCGACAGAGTGATGAGAAAAGTAGGCAGGAGTACATGAAGAGCCGGCAGCAGGTAAAAAGGAATGTGGCGAAAGCCAAGGAAAAGGCATATGAGGAGCTGTATGAGAAGTTGGACACTAAAGAAGGAGAAAAGGATTTGTACCGATTTGCCAGGCAGAGAGACCGAGCTGGGAAGGATGTGCTGCATATTAGAGCAATAAAGGATGGAGGTGGAAATGTGTTGACTAGTGAGGAAAGTGTGTTGAGAAGAAGGAGGGAGTATTTTGAGCAGCTGATGAACAAGGTAAATGAGAGAGAAAGAAGGTTGAATGGTGTGGAGACGGTGAAGCAGGAAGTGGATAGGATTAGTAAGGAGGAAGTGAGAGCAGATATTAAGAGGATGAAGAGTGGAAAGTCGATAGGACCAGATGACATACTGGTAGAAGCATGGAGATGTTTAGGAGAGATGGCAGTGGAGTTTTAAACAAAATTGTTTAACAGGCGGGAGGATGCCTGAGGAATGGAGAAGTACCGATCTGTGTGTTGCTGGTACCGATCTTTACGAATAAGGGAGATGTGCAGACCTGCAGTAACTACAGTGGAATAAAGTTGATCAATCAGACCATTAAGTTATGGGAAAAAGTAGTGGAAGCCAGGCTGGGAGAAAAGGTGACCATCTGTGATCAACAGTATGGTTTGGCGACAGCTCCAAAACATCACTGCTCTAGAGGAGATCTGCATGGAGGAAAACCACCAGCAACAGTGAAAAAACTTTGCAGAGACTTACAGAAAACCTTTAATCTCTGTCATTGCCAACAAAGGGTATATAACAAAGTATTTAGATGAACTTTTGTTATTTACCAAATACTTATTTACCACTATAATTTGCAAATAGATTCTTCAAAAATCAGACAATGTGATTTTCAGGATTTTCTTTTTCTCATTTTGTCTCCCATAGTTGAAGTGTACCTATGATGAAAATTACAGGCCTCTCTCATCTTTTTAAGTGGGAGAACTTGCACAATTGGTGGCTGACTAAATACCTTTTTGCCCCACTGTATGTGAGGGTGGTGCAGGACATATGTGGGTATGTGGACAGTGTGACAGCAGTAAAGTGTGCAGTAGGAAAGACAGCCTGGTTCAAGGAGGAAGTTGGCCTGCATCAAGGATCTCTCTCTCTCTCTCTCTCTCTCTCTCTCTCTCTCTCTCTCTCTCTCTCTCTCTCTATATATATATATATATATATATATATATATATATATATATATATATATATATATATACCAATTTTGAACATTTTCACCTAGCCATTTTTTTATCCTATACTGCATGAATTATTTAATTTAAATAATAGTAAAATACATCAGAACATTTTATGATTATTATTTACTGAGTTAATAAGTAATAAGAAATAAAAACATAGTTACTAATTAAAAAAATAATGGTATTCCGGGGAAGTGGGTAGTGTGCAATGTTGGAAAGTGTCATATTGTTTTTCCTCATAAAACACCTTTTACAGGAAAAGGATTATGCTTTGTTCATATTACCTTGTAAAATGTATTCATTTCTATAAATGACCAAGCCAGTGGTGACTGTGGCAGGGAAAAACCCATAACTTATTGTTACTTATAAAATTCGACTTATTATAATGTCCTTTTTTTTTTTATTACAATGTGATTAAACACAATTCTCTTCATGATTGTGATTTATTCTCCATTACTATTGCACCTTATGGTAAAATTTAATAAAGACTGTAAAACATTTTTGATGGTGTGGATAATAGATGGGAGCTTATTGGTTAAGGCATTGGTCTTTGGATCCAAAGGTCGTAAATTTAAATCCCAGAAACAACAAGCTGCCACTCCTTGGCCCTGGAGCAAGGCCCTTGACCCCATCGCTGCCTGGTTGTATGAATGAGTTCAATGTAAGTCACTCTGAAAAAGGGCATCTGCCAAATGCCATAAATGATATGATGTGAGTATGCTTATATTGGCTACTCTATAAGGCTACTTGTTGTTGTCCTGCCTTTAGGTAAATATTTTGTGGGATAGAAGCCCCTTCTGTGGGATAGAAACCAGGGGGCTTCTATCCAACAAAAGCTTTACCTAAAGGAAGGGTAGCTTTGATGAAATTTAAACATTCTACAATAAATTATACAATAAATACAAGGGGTGCCATTGAAGTTCATCAGAACCCCAGTGACCCAAATAGACCATGTTATGAGAAGCCCAGTCTAACAGTCCTATTCACTAAAAGCAGCGTTTCAATACACTGGAAGGCAAAGATTCATTGCTGGAACCCAAAGCCTCTCTGCAATATTAATTGCAGTCAATGCTGAAGTAGACAAGGTCACTATCTGCACTTCATCTTTTGACCAGTATATGGCACTAGTGCACGCTCTGCTAAAAAGCTTTAGGAAATAATATGATTAACATTTTTAGAATAGTTAGTATCTAATAAATAAATAAAAAAATCTTATTAAATTAATTGTGCATTTTAAACAAGTGTTTTTAATTTAATGCACTTTACATTCTATCCAGCACTCAGTTATATAGAAGTACTTAAAGAAATTTAAAAGCTTTTTCTAAATAACCAGCTCATTTTTGATTCACCTGTCTGTTCCTCTCAAAGCCTCAAAGCTGGACATCAACTGATCTGCAGTCCTTATTCACAGCTAAAACACTTTCACTAGCTGTTAACATCAGTTAGCATTTCCCCCCTGCAGCGGCTGATTGAATGTTTTTGGTGATAAATTGTTTTGGTGTATTGGTTAATTGTTTTACACTATATGTTTAGGATGTGCATCTCATTAACTGAGGCTGTGATTCACATCTCGATGTAGGATGGCTCTATCCTCAGCATTCTTCTACCGATATACCCCATGTCCCTCCTCTGCACATGTCCAAACCATCTCAAACGGCCTCTCTCACCTTGTCTTCAAAACATCCTACATGCGCGGTCCCTCTAATAAACTTGTTTCTATTCCTGTCCATCCTCATCACTCCCAATAAAAAACTTAAAATCATAGCCAATGATAAGAGACATTAAAGATACATATAAAGCAGCTATCGAGAGAAGAGAGAGAGAGAGAGAGAGAGAGAGAGAGAGAGAGAGAGAGAGAAAAGAGCGAGAGAGAGAGAGAGAGAGAGAGAGAGAGAGAGAGAGAGAGAGAGAGAGAGAGAGAAGAGGGCACTGCAATTCAACGCAATGGAGAAAATATGAGGCCATGCAATTCAAAATGATACAGATAGTTCTCTTTTCTTTCTTTGGATCAGACAGACAGCAAATCATCAATTTACTTAAGTGCCTTCTGACTTCTAATGCATGGCCATTTCACAAACACGCCTTTGTAGACCAAAGAAAGAAAAAGATTAAATAAAACCAGATGTTCTTTTCCTGTTCTTTCTCCAGGAAGATGCAACTCTACCTCTGCTATGTTCATCTATATTATATCTGTCTCTCAGGACATGCCTCGGTCTCCGTATTGTTGTGATACAGTACGTCATATTCATGTAGCAGCAGTGGTGCTAAGAGAACACGCTTGAGAAACATTTTATAGAGGAGAAATCAATCTAAATCTAAAATATTTATCACAAATTATTAATCACTTTCTAGTTTAAAAAAGTATAGACAATCTACTAATAATTATATATAAATAAATAGTTTTTTGCAGATGAAAATATGTTGCATCACAATATAAAGTAAATCAGTGAATTCAAAATAAATTAACATTACATTTAGTTTTCTTTAATTAATTATATTTAACTACCTCTTCATAAGCTTTAGATTCCGCATGAGTACAAACACGAGTTAATAAATTTTTGGCTATTGCTTGATTAAAATATGAACCAAATCTATGTAAGTCAAACCTTATTTACTAATAATGTAAAACTTGACATGAAATTTAACATGTTCAGCACATGATTAGCGATTAATGATTATAAATCCATAAAGCTTGATGTGTAGTCATCTGTAAGTCTGAAATTCTGAAATTTGATATATAGCATATAGGTTTCTAATCAGTAAATCATGGTGGTAGATTCTGCTAAAAGGATGGAAATGGCAGTGGTGAACACTTATTTTAAGAAGAAGGAGGAGCATAGGGTGACGTATCCATGAAGATATGTCTGTCAAGCATGCTGATACCACAGCTTCCGCTTGGATTTCAGCATGCTTAACAGACATATCTTTATGGATGAGTGCTCACCAACTAAAACTCAACTCCAGCAAAACAGAATTGCTGGTCATCCCAGGTGATTCATCTCCAGGTCAAGATCTCCAAATAACACTTTATGACTCTCTGCTCTCCCCTTCAGCCACTGCTAGCAACCTTGGGGTAACTATGGACAATTAACTGTCCTTCTTTCCACATGTCGCTAATGTTGCTTGTTCTTGTCGATTTCTTCTCTATAACATCCGAAGGATTCGACCATTTCTGTCCACACAGGCTGCCCAGGTGCTTGTTCAGTCTCTTGTCATTTCAAGACTTGACTACTGCAACTCTCTGCTGGCAGGTCTTCCCCTGAACGCTATTCGTCCACTGCAAATGATCCAAAATGCAGCTGCACGACTTGTGTTCAATCTGCGCAAGTTCTCCCACACCACCCCACTGCTGCACTCCTTCACTGGCTTCCAGTAGCTGCACGTATTAGATTCAAAACACTGATGCTTGCCTACAAGGCCAAAAATGGACCAGCACCATCTTACCTCAGTGACCTCATCACATCTCGCACTGAACCAAGCTGTCTGAGATCCTCCAGCACTGCTCGACTGGTACCACCTTCTCTCAGAATGAGAGGTAAGTACTGTTAGAAAGGATTCCTATTTAGTTGTAATTCCATGCTTCACCACTAGAGGCAGATAACAGTTTACCAAGCAATGACAAGCTATCTGTGACATCACAGTACACCGTCCTCCACCAAGAGTATAAAAGACCAGAACACGGAGCTGCTGCATGCATTCTGCATCACGCAACCTACTGAACAGCAGCTAGCAGAAGACAGCAAGAGTCACCTCATATGCAATCAATTCTATACCCAGTAAAGTAAAGTGTTCTGAATCCTGCATCGTGTTTTTACTGACGCGCTGGGCGAGTACAATCCACTGATCAGCGCATACCAGTTAGTGAGAATCTTTATATGGTCCTTCGAGTAAGATAAGAAAACCCCTCTAACATTGGTCCTTCGAGCTAGACAGGAAAACTTCTCAACATTGGTCCTTCGAGCCGGATAAGTGTGCTTACCACAGAAGAAGGATGTCAGAACAACCTCCAGTGAGTTTTCGCAGCCTCGACGCAGAACTCAGCCCCCATCACACCTTAAAGACTATGAGGTGCAATACTCTACACAGCGTTCACGTGAACAAGAAGAGGAAACACAGCTAAGTACGATGAGAGATGATTTTAGTATGTTACCTCTCGATTACAGTATTTCTCCTTCTCTAAGTTCACATACTGGTGACATCGACGCTATTACGCGAGCTACTAGCGCTCCGCATTCGGATGTTAACACACAGCCATTTGAAAGTGATGAAGAGCCTTCTTCACAGGAGGAAGAGGCTGCCCTTTCACTCGTTAGACATAAGTCAAAGAGAAAGAGCCAATCAAAGAGTCATGACTTGGAGAAGATAGTTAGGCAACTGTATGAAAATCAAGTGGCCTTTCAGGAGGAACTCCGAGAACTTAAGGTCCTTGTCAAGGACATACGGAATCTATCCGTAAATCCGCAGGCAGCTCAGCTAGTTCCCGATCACAGCGGATCATAGAGACTCCAGTCCCTTTGCCCAGAACTATCTTTAAATCACCCAAGCAGTGGTGCCAGAGCCTTATACTCCACAACCTAGTCCCTACAGATCCCAAGTGCCCCTTAGGAAGAGACCCTTAAAGTCAGAAGTAGATACATATGCCCATCTACCTAATTCCCAATATCCTCCCTTGATGGGCGGCTTCAGAATTCTATATCTCGGACACGTCCTATAAGGGCCCGCATCCAACAATTCCAGATTTCACTAGTCCAGACCCAAGAGAATTCACTCATTTAAAGTTAGCCCTTGATAATATCCTCCCTCCAGATGCAAATGAACTCTTTAAGTATCAGATTCCTTAGGACACCTCAAATTTAAAGAGGCTCGTCTAATTGCAGACTCATTCCTGAATTCCCCTCAGCCATACACGGACACTATGACTATGCTTAATAGGAATTCGGACTACCTTTCCAGTTAGCCCTGGCTAAGATAGCAGAAGTCATGGATGCCCTAATGTACAGACAGGAGATACGACTAGTTTCAAACTGTTTGCCCTAGAAATTCAGGCCTCGTAGGTCTCTGAACTCATTAGTCCAAAGGGAGTAAGTGAACTAAGTTGTGCCTCACATGTAGCCCGCTTACTCACTAAGTTACCCCCGGATTTGCGTGCCGCATTCAAACGACACATGCCTATCAAAATCCTACACTCTACCGGATCTGGCAGAGTGCTTAAGATTGAATCCCGGGGGTCAAGACTCTGCGCAATTGAATCAGGGAAAAGATCAGATAAGTAGAATGACGCGGCCCAAACAGGCCCAGTGGCGAAGCATAAACACGCTTCTGTCCTGCATGGAGCCGACAGACCCCAGAAACGAACACACCGAGTGCCGACGCCCTCGCATCAGTCCAAGCCAGCACGGGGATCTGAACAGAGCAGACCTCTGTGCCATATTGTTACAGTACCAAACATTATTTAAGCCAGTGTACCACTTTCCAGGCATTTAGTACAGGGCAGATGATCAAATGGATCAAAGACAACAAGCGTTGTTGGAAATGTGGGCGATCACACTTAGCCAAAGACTGTACCCTAAAGAAGCCCTGTCGTTTATGCAGTGGGAAACATCTTCAAATCCTTCATGAGTTAATAGCCAACCTCAAAAAGAGAGTAGTTGCTTAGTGAGTTCCACGAACAAAACCCTGTATCTAGACAGGCCACAAGATTCCAAGCGCGTCTGCTGAAAGTGATTCCCGTTGTATTACAACACAACAAACAAGCCCTGAACACTTATGCAGTACTCGATGACGGATCCGAAAGGACTATGTTACTTCCAGCTGCAGTTAAAAACTAGGGTTACAAGGACAGAAGGAAGATTTAACATTAAGAACTATTCGTCAAGATATCAAGAAACTAAATGGGGCGGCAGTTTCCTTTAGAATACGTTCTATATCACAGCCCCAACAGAGTTATTGGATCCAGAATGCCTTACCTCTGAGCACTTAGGTTTAGCTGAACATTCGTATCCTATTGCAACACTCCAGCAGAGATACCAACATCTAAAGGACATTCCTTTACAGCCCATAGATAAAGTACAACCCTCTTCTTGATAGGACAGACCTCCCCACCTTATAACACCGTTGAGCCTATACGCCTAGGGCCCCTAGGAGGTCCAGCAGCTATTAGAACTAGATTAGGCTGGACACTACAAGGTCCAACGCGCTTTCTGCAGCAGCAGATACAGCCTCAACAATGCTTACATATCTCTATCACTCCCCAAATGGAAGAACTTTCCCGAAACGTAGAGAGACTCTGGCAAAGCGATACCATTCCACACAGAAATGAGAAGTTAGTCACGCGATCAAAGCAGGATCAAGTGGCAATAGATTTATTACAAACTAGAACAACCAGAGTAATGGTAGATGGAGTGAATCGTTATGCAACCCCCTTTTAAGGAAAGCTAATATGCCGCAACTCTGTACAACTAAGACTCAGTTATGCCCAACTTAAGAAGTAATAGAGCGCGGTTGGCAAAGGATCCTGAAAAGGCAGTAGCATATAATGAAGAGATTAAGAAATTAGAGAAGTGCGTTATGTAGTCAAACTCACCACTGACTCTGTAAACACTGGAGAAGAGTCATGGTTCATTCCACATCATATGGTACAACATAATGGAAAGAATAGAGTAGTGTTCAACTGTTCTTTCGAACACGTAGGCCAGAATCTGAATAATACCTCCTTGCTGGACCTACACTTAGCCCTTCCCTCTTAGGAGTGCTGTTGCGCTTTAGGGAACATTCCGTAGCAATAAGTGGCGATATTAAGGGTATGTTTCATCAGGTCCGCCTACTGCCTGAAGACAAATCACTCCTTCGCTTTGTTATGGCGTGACCTTCAAACCAATAATCTTCCCAGTATTATGAGTGGCAAGTACTACCTTTTGGCACAACTTGTAGCCCTGTTGTGCCATCTATGCTTTGCAACGCCATGTTCTCGATAACACTCAACCTAACGATATTCTCAGATCGACAGTAGAAAGGAATTTTTACGTAGACAATTGTCTTAAAAGCTTAATGACCGCAGATGATGCCAAGCAAGTAGTGGATGGGTTATGTGGCCTTCTTGCTAACGGCGGGTTTGAGATTAGACAGTGGGCCTGTAATATCCCAAAAGTCGTTAATCATCTCCCCAAAGAGGCCCGTTCGGATAGCATTGAGCTTTGGTTATCACACGACAAGACCGATCCCCATGAATCCACTCTTGGACTGAGATGGAATTATAACTTAGACATACTCGGTTACAAACACCACCCAACACCCAAAACCACACCCACTATGCGGCACATCTATAGGATAGTAGCAAGACAGTATGACCCCTTGGGATTCATCCTTCCATTCACCACCCGTGCCAAATTTCTTATTCAGCAGTTGTGGAACAAACAGAGGTGTTGGGACGATCCTATGTTGCCCACAGATTTAGTAAAAGCCTGGTGTGAATGGGAGAATGAACTACCCATTCTTTCTCAGGTCACACTGCCCCGATGTTATGTTACACCAGATATGGATAGGCCCAATACCATAAAACAAATTCATATCTTCTGTGACGCTTCAGAGCAAGCATACGGTGCCGTAGCATACTTGAGAACTGAAGATCAAGAAGGTAGAATACAGCTTGCTTTCCTGATTGGCAGATCCAAAATTGCCCCTAAACGTAAACAAACCATTCCTAGATTAGAGCTTTGTGCAGCCCTAATCGGTGCACAACTATCGAAGCTGCTCGAAAATGAACTCGCTCTTAAGATCAGCCGAGTGATCTTATGGTCAGATTCAACTACAGTTCTTTCATGGCTAAGATCTGAATCTTGCAGTTTTAAAGTCTTTGTAGGCACTAGAATAGCAGAAATCCAAGATCTAACAGAGTCACATGATTGGCGATATGTAGATACAGCCAGAAACCCAGCAGACGATCTAACAAAGGGGCGTAGCTTAGTAGAGCTTGTTACACCTAACAGGTGGAGTTTAGGTCCACCCTTTTTTACTTAAAGCAGAATCAGAGTGGCCAACCCTGCCACCTCTTAAGACCCCTGAAGATAAAGTGGAAAGGAGAGCTAGTATATTCTGTGGTGTCACACAAACATTGAAACCCTTAGACCTTAGTGAGTACCATTCTTGGAAAGATCTTGTTGAAGCCATAGTTCAACAACATCCAAGTGACTTAGATCAATCTAGTATACCTACAGCTAAGGACTATGTGACAGCAGAACATCTCCTCTTCCGCAATATTCAACAAGAAAGTTTCCCAGAAGAATATGAGCAACTTAGCTCTGGGAAGCCCGTATCCCATACAAGTAGATTACTCACCTTAGCCCCAGAATTCGACAAAACCAGTCAGCTTATACGGGTAGGAGGACGCCTACGTCGTGCTGAAGTCCTAGAACTCCAAACAGTTCACCCTATTGTCCTAGACCCTCATCATCAAGCCACCAAATTACTCATTCAAGACTATGATAGTAAGCTATGTCACCCAGGAACAGAACGAGCATTTGCTGAAATGAGGAGAAGTGTCTGGATACTAAGAGGTCGTGAAGCAATTCGTAAATCCCAACATAACTGTATGGAGTGTCGTAAGTGGAAGGCTAAACCTGAGAACCCTAAAATGGCTGACCTTCCTCCAGCACGCTTGAGACTTCATAAACCACCCTTTTATAGTACTGGTATGGATTGTTTTGGACCTTTCCAAACCAAAATAGGCAGGCGTTTAGAGAAAAGATGGGGAATAATTTTTAAGTGTCTTACAACTCGATGTGTACACATTGAGCTTCTCACAGCTATAGACACTGATTCTTTCCTCATGGCTCTGAGGAGATTTATAGCACGTAGAGGCACCCCCTCAGAACTGATATCTGACCAAGGCACTAACTTCCAGGGTGGAGAGAGAGAATTAAAAGATGCTTTAAAGAATTGCAGCCAAGAACTTCAACGGCATCTTACCAAACAGAAGATCGAATTTCGGTTCAACCCACCTAATGCCCCTCACTTTGGTGGCAGCTGGGAAAGGGAGATCCGATCTCTTAAAAATGCCCTCCGTACAGTAGTAGGCGCGCAAACAGTAACAGAAGAAGTTCTTCAAACAGTACTTATAGAAATTGAAGGAATCCTTAATAGTAAACCTTTAGGTTATGTCTCCTCCAATGTAGCAGATTTAGACCCAATCACCCCAAATCTTCTGCTCATGGGGCGGCTAGACAGCTCTTTACCTCAGGTGATATACCCTGCCGATGAATTCATAGGACGACGTAGATGGAGACAAAGTCAAGTTCTCACTGATCACTTTTGGTCAAGCTTCGTGAGACACTACTTACCCAATCTCCAGCTACGCCACAAATGGTATGCAGAAACTAAAACTCTGACAGTTGGGTCTGTCGTCATGATTGTCGATCCCCAGTTACCACGAGCCCTTTGGTTGATCGGGAGAGTGTCAAAGACATTTCCTGGAGCAGACGGACAAGTTAGGTCTGCAGAGGTCAATGTTAAAGGTCGATTATACACACGGCCAGTTACCCGACTCATTAATCTACCAGAGTTAGCAGTTAAAGATGACACCAAGATCAAATCGACAGACTTTTAGCTAAGATTTAGAAGCAAATATGCTATGCATATTTGGGGGCGGCAGTGTTAGAAAGGATTCCTATTTTTCAACCCACTGATCAGCGCATACCAGTTAGTGAGAATCTTTATATGGTCCTTCGAGTAAGATAAGAAAACCCCTCTAACATTGGTCCTTCGAGCTAGACAGGAAAACTTCTCAACACCACCAGTCCAATGCAAATACTTGGAAAGTTTCCCCCGCCTTAAGATTTTGTTCAGGAGGGTGTATATATATGGACTGGAGGAATGGACGGAACCTGTATATCTACTTAAAGAAGCAAAAGACAAAACTTTTGCATGTAATCCTCTCCATGTCCAGAAGAGGGCGGCAAAATGCTTTCAGCATCTTTACTACACTCTCCGATACAAACATATACACGCACACGCACGCACACACACCCACACATCCAACAGAAAAGAACCGGAACAGACTGAACCCCAGACCTCATAATCTCCTCAACATCAATTCCCAAAATCATGAAAGCCCTTGCAGAAAGTTTGTTCTCGAGTCCTTGAAAGTTTCGGTCCCTGTACATCGTGGAGGGCGGATACAGACGGGTTAACGGAATGCTGCAGACTATGTGCTTCCTCTGGATGGTGTTTTCTTCAATTGATGACCACTTTGTGCACTTGAGATTGGTTCCACACGACCAGCTTAAAGTTCCATTAAGTAACTGAGCAACTCAAGAACTATGATTTGGATTGGAATTAATATCTGCAGTCTGCTACAAAGTGCTCAGGTTCTGCACAGTTCTGCATTTAAGCGTCGATTACTGAACCGCAACAACAATGGAAGTGTAATAAATGGACGTTCGGTGTTGAGGATGAGGACTGCAAGTCCGGTTCCTCACAAGGTTTCTTCCTCATACCGCTCATTATTTGTCCTATTAATAATGCATATTCGATATTTGACCTTACCTTGGAGCTCAGAATCACGTCGCTTACAGTTTCCGTCCTCGGCACTGGAGAAAAACACCCGAGTGATGCCGTAGCCAGCCGGCGTGGATGGACGTCCATTAGGTGACATTTTGTTTGGATTTTCCTACTGAAGTCTTCTGACCTTGCGTCCGAACTGATTTCACAAATCAGAAGGGACGCAACAAACACACCTTCACCTTCAGTGTTTTTTCTACACTTTTAACATTGACATCCAAACTAGGAAAGGACACGTACGGAATTATGTAGCTAAAATTAACAAAAAGGGTTGAACAACCTAGAATATGGTTTATATATTAGATTGTCAAAAGTAGCTAGAACTTTGATACCAGCTCTTTAAACCCGTGGCATTCTCTAATCTGATTCACAAGGGTGTCACTTGAACTGGTTTTTGGTTCACAGGTGTACCTTGTCATTTCAATCTCTTTAAATGTACCTTAAAACCTTCAAACTAGTGAGGACCGTCCTAGAAAAAGGACAAGAGCTACCTCTGCTGCAGAGGATAAGTTTATTAGAATGATCAGCCTCAGCAATCGGCAATTTACATAAATGCTTTTCGTAGTTCGAGTGGCAGAAAAATGTCAGCATCCACTGCTTAGGGAACACTGCATAATCCGAGCCTTTATAGTCGATTTGTGACAAAAAAGAACAAGGGACTTGCTTGGGCCATGAAATACACAAAATGGATGTTAAATCGGTGGAAAACTCCAAATTTTTTGCTGTTGTGTGTAGACGTACCAAAAGGTGAAGGAACATTTTTCTGAACTTTTTCTCTCTGCATGGAGGAGGTGTGATGGTGTGTTGATGCTTTAATGAAAAGCGAGGGCGCATGTATTTTACGGCGTCTTCCCACCCAATTCTAAATCCGGTTGAGATGGTTTGAGATGAGTTGGGACCTGGAGAGTGAAAGAAAAGCAGCCAACAAGCACTCAGCAACTCGGGCGAATAACTCGAGATGGTTGGAAAAGGTGAGAAGCCTATGAGGCCAACTGAGAGGATGCAATCAAAGCCAAAGGTGGCTACTTGGAAGAATCGTAAAATATAAAACATTCTGGGGTGTTAAACACGTTTTTTGTTTAGCATTATATACGTGTACTTTCATAGTTTGGATGCGTTCAGGATTGATGTACAATGTTGAAAATAAAAAATAAACATACTGAAGGTGGTGTCTAAAACTTCTGACTGGTACTAGACGAAAATGTGGACATGCTAACCATTTTATCGTTTTTGAGACACGTTTTTTTTTCTTCTTTTGTTTTAAGTGCTTGAACCTTTAACTGCTCAGCTGTCTAAATGAGATACTTGGAGAAGAGTGTTTGCTACGTGCCATAATCGCGAATGTGAAATATTTCTACGTCCAAATTTGGACGTATTTGAGAATTTCACGTTGCACTGATGTACTGTTGAGTCACGTGACCCAGCCTAACATGTTGGAGAATCTAGCCACGAGTCGCGCAGGACCTACAGGATGCCAATCTCATCTCAACTTACCCAAAACTGTATGGAATCAGTGTCTTGAAGAACCGAGCAAAAAGGCCTAAAGCCTTCCTGATATTAACATGGGGTTTCTAATAAACTGTCTGCTGATTGTATATATAAATTCCCATAGAAAATGCTTTTTTTTTTTCCAAAATTCAAAACAAAATATATAGATATATATTATTTTAATAATGACCATGTGTTGGACACCTAGGCACTGATTTCTTTTTTTTTTTTGTAACTCTTTTACAAAACAATGACAGAAGCAGTTAAATAATAATAAAAAAACTTTCCAAAAAAAAAAAAAAAAAAAGTGCTTTCACCCAGAACTGTTTTTCACTTTTACAACCATGTGCCTATTATACACGAAACCAACAGCCACTTGGAAAAATAATCAAAAAAAAATTTCAACGCTGTATTCATAGAAGAGAAAAGAAAGAAAAAGAAAGGGAAAAAAAATTCTATTACCAGCAAAAAACATTTATACTTCCTCACTTAATGAACAAAATAGATTTTCTGGTTTATACTCCCACGGATTATTCAACGTACAGGAAAAGCTATATAATATAGCCAAATGTTTGTGGACACCCGACTTTTCCAACCGTATGTGGTTCTTCCGAAAGCGGAAATCCGGGACGTTTAAATGCGTCCACAAACTTTTGGCTTGATAATGCGAACGCCCCCGTGGCTCTGAAACACTTTGCAAAATGGCACGATTTAACACTAAATTTCCGGTTGAGGAATTGTGGGGACATTGGCACTTTTGGCAACTGAGCAAAAAGTAAATGATGAAAGGACATCATCAAGTGCTAAAGATCGACAGCTGTAACTATAATCAGAGCAGAAATGAGACGAGAAAAGTTTGAATTATTAGTCGTAGTGTAAAAGGGGGACGAATATGCCTTATAACTTATGAATTATGGCTCGAATACTTACGCAATCTGCACCTTTCTTATTCTTTTCTTTTTTATTTCTGGATATTGTTGCACAGCGGCGATCGAAGACCGAATATGTTTGCGAGTGGCTAGCTGGACGAGTTCATCGTCCGTGCCAAAAGGGGGGAATAAATATCGTGTAAAAGCGGATAAAATATTAATATGATACACATGGATTTCGTTTGGTTGTACTTACAAGTCCCCAGAAAACAACAATAAAACAAAAAAACAAAAAAAACACCCATTAACGTGCAGGTTTAATAAAACTTCGGATTGGCGAGGAAGTCCATGAGAGAGAGAGAGAGAGAGGAGAGAGAGAGAGAGAGAGAGAGAAAGAAAGAGAGAGACACAAAGATGGAAAAGTGAGACCAGGGAGACACAGAAAGAAGGACAGGAGCTCACTTATTACAAGTGCAGCGGACTTCAGAGTTCAGTGTGCAGGTTTAAGTTATTAAATAACGGGAACTTCACTTTCTTTAACGCTTCGAACTAAAGGAAAGGAGAGGGAAAAAAACAAAAAAAACAGGCGTTCATGGAAATCATCCCAAACGTAAAAGGAAAAAAAAACAAACACACAGATTTTAGTACGTGTTCAAATATTCACAAAAGAGCGCCTGGGTATGCGTGTGCAAGATAGAGAGAGAAAGAATAAAAGAGAGAAAGAAAAAAAAAAAAAAAGGAGAGAGAGAAATCAGGTTACCACAGTTATTAGATGCTGTATTCCAACTTTCGGTGTCAAAATTCACAGCTGAAGCCATCAGTGTTACAAAGCCGGAGAACGAGTGATAGATGAAAAGTGCCAGTACTTTTAGATAGAGAGAGAAAGAGAGAAAGAAAGAGAGAGGGAGGAAGAGAGAGAGAGAGAGAGAGAGAGAGAGAGAGAGAGAGAGAGACGGGGTGGTGTCCTAGCCGGATGAACAGCACCCTCCGGCTGGCATAGCGGCTTGCGGTTCGTCGTCGATGATCTGGACGCCTCTCCGTCCCGTGCTCGCGTGGCTCGTCCCGTTCCCCTTGGACCTCTCGTCCACCTGCGCCGTCTCCATCATTCCTGCGCAACATGGAAAGTTTAATACGGCCTGAATCTCACTGCGCACACACACACACACACACACACTAGAAGTAGGCGTGTCCAGCGAGACGTCAAAACTATATAAAGTGAAATTGTATGGACATCTGGAACGTCCAATCGGTGCAGACCTGATCGTTCTCGTGATTCCAGGTTGTCCGGCCACTGATCAAGGTAACTACGGCAACGCCTGCCGAGGACCCTCATAGTACGTCGACCGACAGCAATGAAATGTGCACGTGGCTGAATCGACGATTATGAGAATAAAGTCGTAGCAATACGAGAACGAATCCGAAACATTTGGAGAGAAAAGTCGTAGCTAAACGAGAATAAGAGAAAAATTTCGACAATCAAGTTCAAATATTTCGAGCATCAAGTCGAAATTCCGAGAACAAAGTCGTAGCGGCGCAAGAATAAAGTCGATAAATGTTTCTCATTCGCGGTACTGCGTCATTTTAGACCCCCGAATTGGTGTAGACGTAGCCTTTTTAGTCGGACGGAAACGTCGCTTTGGGAAAACGTGGACAAAAAGTGGACAAATTCGGAAAAGGTCGTTTTTTTTTCATTTCCGTCTTGTAGTGTGGCCTGTGAAAATGGGCTTTCGAAAATGATGACGCGTTATTAGTCATGTGACCAATTCATCCAAGATATGTGGCTGACATTCTACAAAAAAATTGTTATAAGTTTTGTGATCTCGTCCTTTAATCAGCAGCGTCTCCATCTCACCACGTCGTAAGTGCAGGAAAATAAATTAACGTCGGTTGGAAATTATGCAGGTTGAATCGCCGTACTTTTTGCTAATGGGCGGTATGCTTTTTTTTTTTTTTTGTGGACGTTTGGGTGTGTGGATGAACAACTGTTGGAAAACGACTGAAAATGATCGAAGAAGACGCAGTTTTTTGGGAATAGATTCGGATTAGTGTAGACTTAAACTTAATATACAAGGTAAATAACCTTAAGACGCTATTTATCGCTGAATTGTTCTATTTGCATCAAAAATCATCTTGATTACGGCTGTAATGATTCCTCGAGAAATGAGAAATTCGATTGCAAAAAGGGAGGCTAATAATTTTATTTATAAATTGTTTATTTTTATTTCGAAAAACAGCACGGAGAAGATTCATACGGAAGCCCGTTTCCACCACATTAAATAAAACGTTTGCCTAATTCAGAGTTGTTGTTTGTTTTTTAGCCACTAGGGCGGCGCCACTCCCTCTGTAGTGCACAAATGCTAAACACATTGAAAATGAAATACAATCAATAGAATCGCCTGGTATCAAACTCTGACTAACAATCAGCTCTGGAGGAGACGGAACAAGGCAGATGAAGCAGAGGAGCCTCGGTTGGATGTTTACAAGAAATTACATCGGAATTGCGAGAAAAAAAAAAAAAAAAAAAAAAAACGGGAAAAGTCTGAATTAGGCAAATTTTTTTTTTTTTTTTTTAATGTGGAGACTTCCATAGGAGTCAGGCTGAAGAACGAGATGGGAATTTTCCAAAGTTTGGGATCATGTCAAACTGAAACAAAGAAAAATAAATATATAATAACCCTAATATGAAATGTATTTTTTATTTATAATTTTTTTGTCTTATTTTTTTCCTTGTATATTTTGTGTCGCACTTTATTATTGAAAAAGTTCTTATCCGATTATTCGATTAATCGTTGGAATAATCAGTAGAATACTCGAATACTGAAATAATCGATAGCAACAGCTCTGATCTTCATTATTAATACGTTTAAAAAAAAAAGAAAAGAAAAAAAACCCTGCACAAACATGCAGAACAATTTTGACAAAACATGCAGATTTTTTTTGCAGACTCGAACGCATTTTGAGGACCGCGAATCGCCCGTCGATTTGAGTGTAGCGACGCCCATAAAACACCAAAAATCGATGATTAAAAGGTTACTCGCTTTACTAAATGTGACTAATTATTACAAAATCATTCGACCTGAAATTACATGAGGCACCAGAAAAGGTGACGCAACTGTAGAAAGAGTTTGACCTAAAAATAAACACCGGAGCTCATCGCACAGGGAAACTGTGTTTATTTAAAGCAAAGTGTCTCAGCGACTGCTGGCTAAAAACACCGATACGTCCTTCCCAACACAGTGTTGTAAAAGACGGGGACGTCCCAGATCGGCCCCTTTAAATTCATTGCTACACAGCGTTCAAAAAAGCCACAATATTTGTCTTTATAATTGATGGGAATCTGTATATTACCGTTCAGTAACTCGTACGAACCACACGAATGTAATCAACTGAATCGAGGCTAAATATTTCAACCTAAGTTCCTCCTGTATGACTGTATTCTTCCTGTGGTGCCTCCAGTTTTGGGTGGGAAAAAGTCAGGTGTCCCAATAATTCCTTTCCAAACACTTACTTTTACACAGGTCGAGGAACAGCTCTTCGATTCCTTTGTTTAATTTCGCTGATGTGTGATAGTGTTTCGCCCCGACCGACTCTGCGTACCTGTGAAACAGAGCGTTTATTTACATTTTTTGTAGAAAAAAGTAAAAAAAATGTAAAAAAATATTTTAAAACATAGTAAAAAAAGAAAAAATGTGTGGGAACACCGAGTCTTTTGTGTTTTTATATTTAAAATAAAAAATTCTCTTTTGTTTCTATGCACACAATAATTAGACAGTGAATAAGTAGAAGAATGTGCTGTGGACAGATTTGACAGTTTTGTCTCTTTTGGTTTGG